>JAYKAV010003091.1:33049-78831 GCA_035582835.1 Phoebastria nigripes | reverse complement strand
CCCCTCCGGCAGCGCGGCGGCCGGCAGGATGCTGCCCTCGCAGGAAGCCTCCAAGCTCTACCATGACAACTACGTGCGGAACTCGCGCGCCATCGGCGTGCTCTGGGCCATCTTCACCATCTGCTTCGCCATCATCAACGTGGTGGTCTTCATCCAGCCCTACTGGGTGGGCGACAGCGTCAACACGCCCAAGCCCGGTTACTTCGGGCTGTTCCACTACTGCGTGGGCAGCGGGCTGGCGGGCCGGGAGCTGTCGTGCCGCGGCTCCTTCACCGACTTCAGCACCATCCCCTCGGGCGCCTTCCAGGCGGCGGCCTTCTTCGTGCTGCTGTCCATGGTGCTGACGCTGGGCTGCATCACCTGCTTCGCCCTCTTCTTCTTCTGCAACACCGCCACCGTCTACAAGATCTGCGCCTGGATGCAGCTGCTGGCAGGTACCCACCGGCCCCGGCCCCCGACGGGCCTTCTCCGGGCATTGGGCCGGGTGATGGGTGTGGGGGATGCGGGGTTTGCCGGGACAGCGGCGCCGAGCGCGGGCAGCGGGCGCTGGCACCCGGGGAGCCCCRGGCACTGGTAGCAGGGCCCCTGGCCACAGGGAACACCAAGGTTGCTCAAGGAAGCTGGGCTGGGTCCAAGCACTGCGGGGCCATGGTTCCAGGAACCGGCCCCAGGGCTTCCTGGGACACCCAGGCCAGGCACTAGCACTGACAGAGTACCAGGAGCGGGCACCAGCTCGGGGCGCTGGCACCCAGGGCTCCCCAGGCACTGATATCTGGGCCCCTGGCCACAAGGAACACCAGGGTTGCCTGAGAAAGCTGGGCTGGGTACAAGTACTGTGGATCCATAGGACATCCCAGCCAGGAACTGGCCCCAGGACACCACAGGGCTTCTTGGGACACCCAGGCCAGGCTCTAGCACTGACAGAGCACCAGGAGCAGGTGCCAGCTTTAGGCACTGGCACCCGGGGCTCCCTGGGCAGAGGTTGGCCGCAGGGAACACCAGGGTTGCTCAAGGAAGCTGGGCAGGGTACAAGCACTGCAGGGCCATGGGGCATTCCAGGCAAGAACTGTCCCCAGGGCACTCCAGGGCTTCCTGGGACACCCAGGCCAGGCACTAGCACTGACAGAGTACCAGGAATGGGCACCTGTTCTGGGCACTGGCACCCGGGGCTCCCCAGGCAAGATCTGACCCCAGGGAACCACAGGGCTCCCTGGGACACAGCGGGAAAGCTGGATCACGGACCCATCTTAGGGGACCCCAGAACAGGCACCAGCCCTGGGGCATCTGGACAGCCTGGAGCACCCCAGGACAGCCGGGCCAGGCACTGGCCTTGGAGCACCCCGGGACACCCTGGGCCAGGGACCAGCCTTGGGGCAGCCCAGTACACCCCAGTCAGGGACCAGCTTTGGGACACCCTACAACAAGGACTGTCCCACAGAGTCAAAGACCAGCTGCAAGGATGCCCTAGGACACCCCGGACCTGGGACCAGCCCCCTGGGGCACCCCACATCAGGGACTAGTCTCCCTGTCTACCCAGCCCCAAGGGCATCCCTGAGCAAGCCCACCCCCAGAGGATACCCACTTTAGAGGAACCCCCAGCCCCTGAAGGAACCCCATCAGTGGCAGGAGCCCATGCATGGACCCYGCAGCCCTATAAAAGCACCTGTGCACAGACAGACCCTCCAGCTCCCCCTTAAAGAGATGTTGTGCCCAGGCCCCCTCCCTCCCTCCAGCATCATGAAAGGGCTGTGAGGACAGACCTTCCCCAGCTCTCTGCGTAAAGATACCCCGAGTACAGCGCTTCCCACAGACATACATTTACTTTGATGTCTCCTCGGAAGCGACCACAGGCTCAAGCCCAGGCATTGCCCCCAAAAGTGGCCCTGTCTATAGATCCTCCTTAGCTCCCTCCACAAAAGAAACCCCACCATAGATGTACCCCAACACCCTCATAGACTCACTCCTCAAAGGGACACCATACAATAACCCAAACATTTCCCCAGAAGGGGACCTGATGTGTATATTGATAAGGCTCCCAAGCATCCCCTTATGTGCAGACCTCCAAACTGTCCTCACAGAGGGTCTGTCCTTTTGGGAGAAAGACCCTGAGAAGAGATGCTGAGCTTCTCCTGGTAGCGGGACCCTTCACTTCCTTCTCTCTCCAGTTTTACCACATGTGGAAAGACATTGTGTTACTCTCCACTGCATACAAGTGTGAATAGACCCAGAGCTTCCACCAGAAGGGCCCAGAGCCCCCCATAATCCTAGTGAAGGGACCCAGTCTGCCCCCACCGGGAGAAGGGCCCCAGTCATTGATGTGGGAAGGATACAGCCCCCCCATGCTAGGGGCTTGCAGCTAGCTCGGCTCTCTCCCTTGCAGCTGGCTTGGGCTGGAAAGCCTGACCTCTCGTCACCCAGATCAGGACCACAGCCAGACCTGGAGCTGCCTGGGCTTATCGGGAAATTCCTTCATCTTTAATTTTCCCCGTTCTGAAGATTTACTGGTTTAAGGCAAGCTCAGAGCCCAAATCCTACCAATTGCCAGCAGCTTAATCGAGTGGCTTGGAGCGCCCGACCGGTGCTGCTGCTGTGCAGGGAGCTGCGTGGCAGAGGGTACTGCACCGAAGGCAGCCCCGGGCTTCCTCCCCGCTGCCTCCTGTCCTGTCCCGGCTCAGGCTTGGGTGGCCACAGCAGCACCCTGCTGCTGTCACCTTTAGGTACCCCTCGCCCTGCCCTGGGGCTCGTCCCTGCTCACACTTTGCACCTTGTGGCTACACTTGGGTTGCTCACAACTGCACTTGTGAGAACCCCGAGTGTGTGGCTTGCTGGGGCCATGGGCCAGCTCTCCTGGCCCCAGCTGGCCCAGGCTTGGCTCGGAGCTCTCCCAAAGCAGCACGGCTACGCGGCCTTTCTGTGTCAGGTAGAGTCCAAGGCAGCATTAACAGAGACTGGCTATCCAGCCTGCCCTGAGAAGGGGCAGCACGAGAGAGCTTCTGTCCTGCGGGAGAGGCTGGTGTCACCATCAGGGAGGGCCAGGACACAGAGGCGGTGGGGTGGTGCATCCTGGCAAGAGGSAGCCTCGTCTGGGGGGGCTGGGCAGGGCTGAACTTCCCTGGGCATGTCAGAGGCAGCCGCAGGTGGGTGTGTTACCTTGTGCATGGAGAAGGAGCTGCCTTGACCCGTGGAGAGGACACCATGGGCCAAATCCCATGGGTAGGGCAGGGATGTGGCCCAACGCAGGCTCCAGCACAGTGTGATGGCAAGCTTTGGAGATTCACCCACCTGGGAGGTCGGAGGGTCATGCCAGAGCAGAGGGCTTGGAGGGGCAGAGAAGGGAAAGGCATTCCTCCTGCCTCGGTGAGACTTTAGCTGAAGGAGGACTTGCACCACTACGGCAGAAGCAACAGCGAGGCCCAAAGTTTCATGGTCTCACTGGTGAAAACCAGGTAAACAAGGTGAAAGGCAGAGAGATGGGGCAGAGGTGGGTCCACCCCATCCCTATGGGATGGCCAGTGCAGAATACAGGGCTGCTGAGCGAGGGCACGAACGGGCTCTTCAGAGGAGAAAAATCAAGAGCAGGAAGGTGGGGGACGAGGAGAGGCGGAGGATCAGGAATTCAGAAAAAAAAAAAAGTTTAAATCGTCAATGTCTGATTAGTGGACAACAATCAAAGAAGGGTTTAATGAGAGCTTCACAGAAAGCTCCAGCTCAAAAGCCACTGCCCCCCTAGGAGGAAACTGGATCTAATTAAGAGGAAAGACTGCTTTATCGCAAATAGAAACGTAGCCATCTGCCCTGTTCAAAATCCCAGTAATGCAAAACTGGAGATTTTGCTAAATCCTTCTGTTATGAAACCAGAAATGGGCCTTTAACATGAGCACATCAACAACTGTATGACTGACAGCACCCTGATGCCACCCCAGTCCTCAAAATTAGTGGAGGAGCTCCTTCAGAAAGTCCCACGGCATGATGCTTACTTGAAGAGAAATGGGCTGCGTGGGTGATCCCTCTTGTCCACCCTCCATGGAGGGCAGGTACAGGAGTGAGATGAAGGCAGCTGGGCTGATTTTGTGGATGCCTTCATTCCAGCAACCACATAGCAGTCACCTGCTGGACACCAGAGCACAGGAATACACCATCACCACCACCACGCACTGAGGAGACTGCCCAGGAGCCTGAGCATTTCCTCTGATTCCCTAATTCTCTGCTGTAACGTAAGGCACGGTCACCCCGTGAGTTAACTSCGAGCTTTGAACAAAGTTGTCCTGGTGTCCGGCACTAATGCCGGAGTGAGAGACCCCAGCCACCTCTGCATGGCACTGCACCCACGTGCCTCCCGTGAGGATGGTCACTCCGAGCGGGTCTGGGGCTCTGTTTTCAGGGGGGCTTCAGTTTTGTACTTACAGTCTACTGGGAGTCAAAAGAGGCAGCCAGCTGAGCACACAGTCCCTCTTGCACAGAGGAAGTGACTGGCCACATTTGAAGGTGTTTCCTCACGCTTCAAGTCCGGCAGTCAGTGTGGTGAGACCTTCCAGCTCCCTTAGGCCGGGCACAAGCACGACACATGGGGTGCCTTTCCACTCCGGGGCCATGTCATTGGCCACGGGGCTGTGGTTTGCCTTTATCAGTGGTACTTTGGAGTTAATTATGCCGTGTCCAGGCACCTTGCCCGATGGAGAATGTGATGATACATATCCATCTCAGCCCTTTTCTCCTTTGGGAGACCCCTTTGGAGCTACACTCACCTCTCGGATGGGCCCTTCCCGCCCACCAGCGCATGAACCGGGAGCAGAGGCAGAGCCTTGATCACCGGCTTCATCTTCTGCACCTGAGCTACGTTTGCCACCATCTGAGTTGGGACCCCTCACACGGCACAGCTGCACGGCATCGTTTTGGCACGTCTGTGGAGAAGAGTGGTTAGGAAGCCCGTTGCCAGTTGCCGGGCTGAGCTGCGTGGTGTGGTGGTGTGGCTGCAGCCTTAAGGGAGAGCAGGGTCAGGCCCGAGCGAACGCTGCAGCCCCGAAACACTCCCTGGTGCTGGTGGCAATGCGGTGGCCTGCTGAGCCATGTCGGAACAGGCTCGTCTTCCTGACTGGGACTTGCTGGAGAGCCAGCTCCTCTTGGAGAGAGTTTGAGGTTTCAAAAAAATTGTTTTCATGGATATAAAAGTCATTCATTGAAATTCTTAATGAAAAAATGAGAGACAGATACCACTGCTCCAAACCAGCTAGGAGCATAACTGGGACAGCTGCTGGGAATGAGGAGGAAGTAGCCTCAAGCCCTTTCTCTGCCCGAGGGAGAAATAGTGCCAATATATGATCTTCCAGGTGAACCGCTTCCACCTGCCGACCTTGCAGCAAAAAGAAGACATCACTGCAGAAAAACTTTGCATTTGCTGAATTACTGGCTTCTGGCCCCAAAAAAAGCTTTCCCCTCTCCTTCCCCTGCCACTGCTGTCATGCAGCGGGGACAGGAGCAGCGATGCAGCGCAGACCTTGCATCCGTCCGGCTCCTTGTGCTCGGCAGCAGCCAGCCCTGGGCTTTGGAAGGCAGCGTAATCCTCCCGTAGTAGCTGTTAATGTGCCTGTGGACCTGCAGGGAGGGACTGAGCAGGGCGTTTCGGAGCCTCTCGTGTCCTGGAGCTTACATCCCTTAACTGTTGTTCCAGATAAAGTAACTGTCAGTTCTGATTCATACAAACTCATAACTCTATTCTGAATCCCGCTGATTTTTTGGCTCGGAAACAGCCTGTGGAGCAAAAYGCCATAAGGGAGCTCCTGTCTGTGTAAATGGCCGGTGCTTGCCGTCCCGAGCATGCTGCTTTTAATTTTCATTTATTTTTGAGGGATTTCTATTTTTAGGAGGGGGGGGCTGTGTTTGTTCCCTTTGCTTTCGGTGCTCAGCTCTCAGGAGGTTTCCTAGTGAGAAGCAGCCGCTGCAGACCCCATAGGCACCTCACAGCCCCTGCTYCCCCAGGGGTTCGGGGCTGGTGTGCAGTGCCCGGGGGCACTGCGTCAGGGATCCCCAGTGGGGACCCCCGATGTGCCATCAGCATCGCGACGAGCGGCTGCGGGCACAGTGGAGGATGCGGCACCTAGAGCTTCCTCCCCTTTGGCACGATGTAGATATGAGGGGCCGGGTGGTCACCGAAATACCCCCAACAGAGAGGGGTGTCTGCGGTGAAGGTGGGAGTGATGTGCAGGAGGGCAGGGGACAGCCAGCTTGCTGAACCCGAGGGAGGGCGAGCTGCTGCCCACGGGTCCAAACGCCTCGCTGTCCCCAAGCCAGGTTTAACAATCCTCTTTGGGACCCTGCAGTTGCTGGTTTTCCCCCAGTTATCCCCACATTTTCCAGTTTTCAGTCCCTCGTGTGTCCTGTGGCAGTGTGATGCTCTGCATGCCTCTTTGTGCCTGTGCTGGGGGGAGGCCACGTCCCTCAGCGGCAGGGCATGTCCTCAACCCCTTCCACCCGTGGCAGGCGAGAGCAGTAAAAGCCAGTCTTCACCCAAACCTGCAGACTAAACTAGACAGCAAAAGTGATTAAAAAATGAGATTTGAATCCTGCAGGCATAACTGCACGGGACTGGGGCAGCACTGGGATAACCCTAGTACTTGACAAACACACGGGTTACTCAGACGGTCCAAATTAGCTAAATGCACCTTCTACCGGGGGCTGTTATCCTGCCAGGAGGAGCCTCCTCATCTCTCTCTGCTAAAATCTCGCTCCAGTGTTGCAGCCTGAGTCATAACATTGAATTCCCTTCAATTACTTTCTTTTGTGAGGATATCAGAAGCCCTTGAGATGCCCATTTCATTTCTAGGGGACCCTGACAAGGGAGCACCGAGGAGTGGGAAGCCATGAACCAGCTGCAACACCAAGCCGAGGAATGCCAGTTTCCCTGGGGCCAGCCCCAGCCCTAGCAGGATCCTGTGGGCAGTCCTGCAAACTGCAGCTGGTTCATCCTCCTTCCATGTACACCCTGCCCCGGTGATCACCAAAATGCCCAGTCTCAAATCCGTCTGCTCAACGGGGAAAACTCTGGAAGAGGGAGTTGGAGCCCAGGGCCTGGGGGAGGGGTGGGATCTGTGGGGTGTGACGAAGTGGCTGGCTGTCCTTGGTGCCACGGCAGTGGGGACCAGCACCACACCCTCAGAAGAACGGGAATTAAAACCAAAATGGATGGGAGTTGGGTTATTTTTTTCCTTTTTAATAGCGGCTCTTGTAGGAGTCATCACTTGGTGTTTTTCATGGCGTAGAAATAGGCTGTTTTAAACAAAAACCAACGTTTTCCTGCAGGTCTGCAAGGGACCTCGGGGCGTTTGGAGACAGGTGCTGGCAGAACGGTGCTGCGGGCAGAGGAACGGGCAGGCAGAGCCCCGTCCTCATACCCCTCAGACCTGCTGCGAGGGGCTTGTTGAAAAGGGCAGCACCGAGGCCTGTTGACCGCGTGGAGATCCCCTCCTTGTTCTTGCTCTGCACTTCAATGTCGCTCCTTGCTGCAGGCACGGGAAGGTGTTTCCAGGACATCGGGCAGCCTTGGGACACGCGGACAAGGGAATTGCTTGTAACAGAGCAGAGGACTTGGCTTGCTTCTGGGAACACATAGGACAGGTGGGAAGAGGAGAGCGCTGCACTGCTCTTCGCTGGGAGAGGACCTGCCTTTGGTGGCATGGCCCTGCCACGGCCACTTCCCAGGGAGCTGCACAGCAGTGAGGGGTTCAGGGGAAGAGGCCGGTCGCCCTTGAGCAGAGGCGTTTGGGTAAATGCGGTGACTCGGGCATGCTTCTTTGCCCTGGTAGTAAATTTGTAGTTTAATTCTCTCTGGCAAACAGGGGCTGTGAGATCTTGGGCAGAGCTCCTGGAGCTGCTCCATGGGCCAGGGCACAGGTTCCTCTTGCCCTGGTGCCAGTGCAGAGCGGGCATACGGGGAGAGGAGGAACCAGGGCAGGCAGACGCAGGCTAGAGCCAGCCCCGGTGGTCCTGGCAGTGGCCATCGCTGCCTGTCCCTCATGGCTGTGTTGTGACAACCTGTTGCACCGGTGGCTCATGTGCTGCATGTTTTTCCCGAACCTTTTTGAGCCGCTCTCTGCTTTCACCTTAAACCCTGTCTCTCGTGTCCTCCACGAGTGCCGTAGCCCTCCAGCACATTAATCCACTGCCTCCTGCGTCACTGTCCCATCCTGCCACGTTTGGGACCTCCTGATGTCCTGGGAGACCCTCACCCATGCAGCTGTGGTGTTTGCAGAGCGGCGAGCTCTCGGCAAGCTCCTACTTTACCTGGGCAGCTGGATCCACCCAGAGCCCAAATAAATGCTCAGAAATGCAGAGGAAATACCGATGCTTGCAGAGTCCAGGGAAAGACCCAGGGGCTGCTGTTCTGCTCCTGCAAAGGACTGACCGAGGGCCATGCACAAAAGCCAGGAGCCCGCCCRAGCCCCTGTTGGTGCAGGTAAAATTGGCACCTGATTTTTTTTATTTCCTTGAATTTGCCTTCTCCTACAGCCCTGTTCTCTTCTGGGCTGAGGGGCTGTCCCTGAGGGCTGCTGCCCATCAGGCAGCTGGAGCGCTTGCCTTGCCGCTTGCCGTGCTTTCCTCCAGCCTCACCGTGCTCTTTTCTCCTCCTCACCAATTTTGGCAGAGCCGTTACAGCCATGCCTGTTTCCAGGCTGGGTCGTGTCAGCCTGACCAGCGCTGYGGGGGCAAAACCACCCCCTCGCCAGGGATGGCCACAGAGCACCTTAGCATTTTTTGCAGCTGCACTGCACCAGGAACTCAGCAGGGTCCTAAAATCCTCTTGGCATCTCTACTTTCCTGAGGAGAGTGCCCGGCACAGGTCTGCCGCTCCTCCTTGCCTTTAACTCAGGCACTCAGCTGAATCAAATGGCATCTAGCTCAAAGGTGCCCAGGTTAGCAGGCAGGCCAGGTTGCTGCTCACCGTTTACCGTGCAGCGCACAGCATCAGTGCCAATGGTATGTTTCCTTCCAGAGGGGATCGTTTTGGGTTGGTCTGGTCCCAGTGGACAGGGAGTTCCCCCAGACTCAGCCGTGCTTGGCTGGGAGTCCCTGGTGATGATGTGCTGGAGACGCTGGCTTGCCGGCTCCTCACGCATGCACCACGCTGTGCAGCCACCCAGTGCCGGGGTGGCACCAGGGCTGTGTACGGTGGTAAATCAGCTTGCAGAGCTTGCCTCTGCCTGCAAAGACACTTTTACCAAGCAAGTTTCTAATGTGGACGGAGGAGGCAGAGACCAGGCAGCAGCTGACAGGTGGTATTATGTGCCGCTGCGTGGGCTGCTGAGGGCGACTTGCCTCGGCATCCCTGCCCTTTCCTGGGCAGAGCGGTCAGCACAGCTAATCGGGATGCAAGGGCCATGCTGAGTCCTGGTGCGATGCCCTGTGCCAGCCCTGCGCTCGCTTTCCCCCCCATTCTTGGGATTTCCCTTCCCTACCGAGAGCAGTTAAAAGCGCATGTCAGCACCCTGAGAGCTCGCCAGCCAGACCGCCGGCTGCCTGTCCTCCAGACTGCCGCGGCGGCAGCACTCGTGCCCGGCAGGGTGTTTGCTGTCCCTCCAGCGATAAGGGACAGGGAGGTACCTTGTCACTCGTGTGGGCAAAAGCCTCTCGGTTCTTTCCTAACCCAGGACAAAAATACTCACAGCATACCCCAGCCACTCCCCAACATCGTTAATATTTTTAGTCTTCCCAGCTGATACAGGGCAAGAAGCTTTTGTACTGGCTGTACTTCAAAACCTTGTTGCCTCCTTACCTTGACAGTCACGGGCTTTGTCTCAGCATTTCGCTTCCCATTCATCCTGGTGCTCCCTGACGTCTCCCTGCTCGGCACAGAGCGTGTGGGACGGAGGTGCGCTGAGCGAGCAAGCCCTCTGGGAGCAGCGCTTGCAGGGGTGCGAGGTGGTTGGATGTGGGTGCTCCCGGGGACGATGACTCTCTTGGCAGGCAGTACCCCTGCCTGCAGGGCGCCGGTAGCTCCTGCCCACACGCAGGGAGCCTGCGGCAACGAGGAAAGCCCGTGGGGAACCACTGATCCTGTGGTTGATGCTGGAAGAAGCCAAACCCCTGATGTCCCCATTTGTGCTGGGGCCAGGTCTGGGGCAGCTACATGCAAACGCAGTCCCCCGGGGCTGCTGGGGGAGTGGTGGCTGTCACCCACCATGCTGCCTGGCTGTTGTGGGGCCAAGGCAGACACAGGCTGCACTTGTGCACCGACCGGGGGGCTCAGCACCCGGCACTGCCACCCCTGTGCCCCCTCTGACGCTTCTCCCTCCTCTCCCCGCCCTGCAGCGCTCTGCCTGGTGCTGGGCTGCATGATCTTTCCTGACGGCTGGGATGCAGAGACCATACGGGACATGTGTGGGGAGAAGACGGGGAAGTACTCCCTGGGCGACTGCTCCGTGCGCTGGGCTTACATCCTGGCCATCATCGGCATCCTCAACGCCCTCATCCTTTCCTTCCTGGCCTTTGTCCTCGGCAACCGGCAGAATGACCTGCTGCACGAGGAGCTCAAGACAGAGAGCAAAGGTGAGCACCGCGCTGCCGGGGGTCCCGGGGCCCTGCACCACGGCCCTGGGGCGGATCCCAGGTGGGAATAGCCCAGGGGGCTTGGCCCCTCCGGCAGCCTGCAGCCGGGTGAGGGTCCCGCGGGCTTAACTGCCACCTGCAAAGCGAGGCAGGCCGGGCAGGGCGGGAGCGGGCTGCCGAGCCCCCGCCCTGCCTGACGCCCTCTCTTCTGTTTCCACAGATTTTGTCGGCACTGCGGTAAGTCCTGAGTGTCACTGTCCTATCCCCTAGCCCTGACCGTGCGGCGTGCCTGGGTGTGACTGTGCTGGGTGGCCCTGTGTGGGACGAGGGGGACCTTGGCTGTGCGGGGCAGTGGGGACAAGGGGGCAATGGGGAAGGGAGGCAGCAGGGACAGGGACAGGCATGTGCATGGCACGTGCTGGTGGCACAACGGTGCAGCCAGGCCTGCCCGATGCCAGCCCCGACCTGCTGTGCTCTCCCTGCAGAGGATATAAGGCCGAGCGCCCGCAGCAGGACCCTCTTCCCGCGGCCGGCAGCCTGGGTGCTCCCTCCCTGTCCTGCCCTTCATCTGCTGCCAGCGGCCACGCAGTGTCCCGCGCCGCCCCCCGGGCCCTGCCGCCCGCACCGGGGATGTGCCGGCCGCCCGCCGCATCCACAGCCTCCTCCATGTCCGTGCCGGCACCGCCATCCCATGTACCCCGCCAGCTCCACACCTCCCACTGCCTGTGGGCCGCTGCCGGGGGAGGATGCCCCAAAACCCGCTTCGTTCGAGAACAACGTCCAACTGCGGTTTTGTTTCGAGAAAAAAAACAGTCTCAGAGTTTTTAACAGATTTCTACATCCCCAGGACTCCTGACCCGCCGCCTCCCACCCAAACGCGCGCCCAGTGACGCCCCGCACCGGCTGCTCTGGGCCCCAGCCCCCTCCCCGCTCCCATTTTGTACAGCTCCGAGATCCTGTCTCCACGGCCAGGGGACCGGGCGGCCAGGACGGGGCCCAGCCCCTACTTTTACGTGTAAATTCATATTCTCTAAACAGGGTAACGTGACTTGAGCCCCCTCACCCCCCCCCCCCCCCCGGCGCCCGGCCCCAGGACGTGGTGTTTCCCGGTGCGTGGCCGGGGCCGCAGGCTGCCACTTGCTCCCCGCCCCAGCATGGGGACCACCGGGGCCTCGCTGCCACCGGCCGCTGGGACACCCGACTTGCACCGCTGCTGAATGTAAGCCCTGGTAAGTGGGAACAGCTGAACATGCAAAACCCCCTGGGTGGGTGCAGGAGGACCCCCCTGCCAGCCCCCTCCCTGAGCCGGCCGCAGGCTGTTGCCAAACGCCTTCCCTCCCCATCCCCATACGGTGCTTTATCTCCACTGGTGACGGCAAGGCTCTCCCTGCCACATGGTGTGGCCAGGGGCACCTCGGCACTGCTGTGCCCACCCCGGCATCCTGGCCGTGTCCCCTGGCACATGGTGATGGTCTGCGGGGAGCTGGGGGCAGCTGCCCGGGGCAGCACTGAGCCCGGCAGCCTCCGAGCACAACCCAGCCTCAATTGCACACACACAGCACCCAAAAGCTGGCACCGACACCCCCGGCACGCTCCCTGGCATGGGCGGCCACGGCCCAGCTGCGGCTCTGCTGGCCAGACCGGCATGTGTGGGCTTCCCCGGGTCCCGGCCGCGGTGCAATGCAATAAAGTCCTCAGCACTGGCCCCGTCTCAGTGCGAGTAGCCAGGGGCTGTTTGCAGGGCCCTGGGCAGGGCAGGGCCCCCAGCTCCCCAGGGAGCGACAGGCCAGGGGCTCACGGGGGCCCTGGCAGGGCTGGACCCAGGCGCTGGGCAAGGCCTGGGAGCGGGRCCGAGCCAGGCGCAGGGAGCAGAGCAGGACCATGGCCCCAGGACGGGCAGCCCAGGGCAGCRGAGCCGCTGCCCATCCGCAGGCAACGGGGCAGGGCCACGGCGCGTGGAGGCTGCTGGGAGACGGCAGTGAAGGGCTCTGCAGGAACGACCACCCAGCCCGGCGAGCCGGGGTGCCCGGGGCTGGCGGGAGCTGGTAAGTCGTGCCCTGAGGCCCTGCAGGGCAGCGGTGAGGGACGGAGACGTGCCAAAACACCTGCCGGGAGCCAAAGTCACCCGGGGCGGTGTGGGTGCTGGCGCTCCTTCTGCCAACGTGCCCCGCCAGCCACAAGCCCGGTGGCACCCGCGTCCCTCCAGCAGCCGCCTGCCTGGAGCGGGGCCGGCAGGAGCCCCCCGCACCCGGCCTTGGCAGCGCCCGGGTCTTGCCAGCCTGTGAGTGCTGTTGCCGGCTGAATTGGAAAAACGAAGAAAAATCAGTGGAGAAAGGAATACAGTAGCTGTAATATATCTGTATTTTAGTACAAAGTTTGATACAGTGTTTCACAAAACCTTATTGAAAAATATAATTCAAACCAGATGAGCTCGGAGCTCTGTGGTGCGGGGGGGGGACTGGGATGGGCTCCTCCGGGCACTGCTGATAAAGACGAGATGGTTTGCATGGAGGTTGTCGAAGGACCCCGCATGGGCACCGGCCACGGCACGGCTACACAGGGTGGGGAGCAGCCAGGTGGGTGTCAGGGCCGTGGCGGGGAAGGGAGGGTGGGGAGCCCATCCTGCGCCCCGTGGGGCTGAGCCTCTGCCCACGCAGGCTGGCACGCGAGGGGGGCACTGGCYGGGGCAAGTCCCCAGGGAAAGGGCCTGTCCCACACATGGCAAGGCAGGAGGTGGGGTGGGGGTCCCACCTATCACTGGTAGGGTTTCAGCCCTCCCCTTCTGCCCATCCACAGGTCCCCCCGGGGCTGTGGAGCCACAGTGCATCATGGGTGGTCTGTTGGCTCATGGGCTGACATGGGCCAGCAGGAACCTCTAGAAATTCAGCAAATTCCTGCATCTCAAYGGAAAAAAACCCAAAACCTCACATGGCCCCGTCAGTCCAACGGCACGCTCTGGTAGAGGAACGGGGACAGCGCCTTCTGGGCTGTGCAAGCCCGAGGGCAGCCTGGGGACCTCTTGGACACCTGGAGAGCTTCGGCCAGCTCTGGCCTCCCCAGTACGGGACGTGCTCACGGCCCAAGCGAGCCCCATGCAGGCACATGGCAYGGAGGAGAGGCCGAGGGATGGGCTTGCTCAGCCTCCAGAGAGGAGGGGAGAGTTTGTCGCTGCCCACAGCTGCCTCGGGGGAGAGGAGACGGACGCACCAGGACAGGACGAGCCACAACAGACACAGTCCCACGAGGTGTCGGGGGGGAGCRTTTTCACGGTGAGGGTGGTCGAACACCAGAGGCATTGGGCACCTCGGATGTGCCAGCTTTGAGGATCAGCACTTGGAGACACACCTGGCTGGCCCCACTCCAGGCTCAGCCCATCTCAGGGAGGCCTAAGGAAAAGGCAAGCAGTATCAAAACCAAAAGCCCTGTGCACCAGAAAACAGGTTTTGAAGCAGGTGCAGTAGTGCAGGGGACATCCTCCACCCCATCTCCCCCTCAAATGAGCTTGGGTGAGAAGAGCAGCAGCGCAGCCACAATCTCACAACCCCAGCCAGGCAGCTCAGGGAATTTCCCTTTCCTCAGCAACTGCAGCTCATGGAGCAGCCCCTGGCTTCACCCGAAATGCTGGCAAAAGGGAGGATCCGCAGGGCTGCTCCTGCAAGGTTTCATTTACCCTGCAGGGACAGGGAAGAGAGRCCAACACGCACCCCCTCGCCCCATGGCCTGGGCACCAGCGCTGAAGGTGGTAAGGAAACAGAAAGGGACTTTCCAAAATACTGGTTTTCAAGTTAAGTATTTTTATTATCAAAATTATTACATCTCTTGTGAAAGTTCAAATGTTACAGCATGGTGTAAAAACTCCACTAGAGTAAGAAGCTACAGCCCCCACCTTTCCAAGAGCTTTCCAGGGTCCCTCCCTCCTGCCCCCCTGCTGTGCCCAAAGGTGCCGGAGCCTCTGGGCAGGGTCCCCCCCCGGCCCCCTCCTGCCGCCCGGCAGGGCAGAGCCCGCCTGCCCCGTGCTGTTCAGAGCACGAAAGGGGAGGCTGCACCCCCAGGGCTAAGCCGAGTGAAGTTTACACCTATTTTATACAGTATACAGACACCCAACTGCGGGGTGACAAGTTCCATCCCAACACGCTCACAGCCAGACAGTGTGAGAAAGTTACTCTTTGTTTCAATATTTTAAAAGTCTCCCCTAGGTTGAACAAACACCTGATTTCAATTGTGAGTTAGAGAAACCTGTAACAGTCCTAAAAAAAGGAAGAAGACTGTGCATCTGAAAAGACAGGGGAGACAGACTCACAGCATTATGTTATCCAAGAGAAAGGAGAAGTTCCACTGCAGCACCAGGGATGACACCTGTCGTATATTAGCTAACCTACTATGGTTATAACTGAATATAAAATTAGATAAATAAAAACACGCCCGATATTACAGTAAACAAGTGAGAAAGAAGCTGGCAATCGTATGGAATTGAACAGACAGCGCACTGTGTCTGGGCTGGCTCTGCTGCCACGCTCGGCAGGTGACGGCGGCTGGGAAGGACATCCCACGCAGCACTGCACGGAGAGCGTCTGGCTCGGCACAGACCGGGGTCCCCACTGAACACCCAACCACCACCTCTCTGCAGACCCTTCTCCTCAGCCAGGCAACTCCCCGCACGCCACAGCATCACTTTGCTTATCAGGCCCCCGGCCACCCCGCAGCGTGTCTGCGCACCGGCAGCCAGAGACCTCCCCCGGCGCAGTGGCACGTGGCAGCACCGCCCCAGCAATGCTCCCGTTCACAGACCTGCGACGGACGCGGCGATCGCGCCCCGTCAGAGCAGCACGCGACAGTGCATCCCAGATCCTTTGCAGCAACAGGCACACACACTCCAACCCCCCCGTGCTAGTTCACATTTGCGGAGACTCTGTAGTCCTGGAAAAAGCTCCGACCGCAGCAGTCATGACCCAGGCCCGTGTGCGCTCGTCTGCTTGTGACTGGAATGATCGTAACGGATTAAAGCCCTCCCCAGAACGCACTGAGAACCTGACCTATAAAGAGAGCTTTGGGATTGGAGTTCAACTTCCCCCAATGTTTTCTTTAAACTGCTTTCGTATTCAAAAACATGTCCGTACTGCATGAGTGACTATGGCCATGGGCACGGACAAGAGACAGAGGCTGCACCACAGTCATTGCACTTGAACCATTTGCTTTTTTTTTTTTTCTTTTTTCTTTTTTGCAATGTACCCACGCGTCAGGGAACAGCTTTGCTACAGTCTCTGCCTCAGAGAAATCTGCGTTCTCCTACAAGGCCAGAGGCCAATACTGCTCACAAATCTCACCCGTGCATTTCAGACCTCAGCCTCTGACCCCTGGCACCCCAGCATCAGGTGCAAGCTCCCAACACTGGCCCAGGAGCCACTTCCAGAGGTGACTGGAAGGAGCTATGGGCAGTTTTGTCCTCCTGGAGTCCAGGCAGCCCTAGGAAAGTCCTGTCTGAGTCTTTACTCCAGAACCTTGAAGCTGCTGAAGTCTGTACTGATGGACACTGCTTCCCCCGCGGTGCGGATAGTGTTGTGCATTGGAAATCACTGCCCCCCGGGAGCCCTGGTAGAGAACAGACTGCCCAGAATTCGGTAGACTGATAGTCCGCAAGTCTGACTGTAGTGACCTAGCACTTTGGGGAGCAGAGGTGGAGCCCGACACACCTGTGCAGGGCTGGGAGCCCGACTCGGAGGAAAGAGAGTCCACAGCCGTCTGCTGTGCTGGACTGGCAGGGGCAGGGCAGCTCTTCTTCAGGAGGCTGCCGCTGCCGCTGCCAGAGTGCTGCTGGCTGCTGTAATACCCCGAATTCCCTGCAAACAGGGCAGAGGAGTCTGTGGAGACCGAGTGGGCAGGGCTGGAGTATGAGGTGGAGGAAAGGGATGTTTCCGAGGAACCGTGAGAGAGGCTGTGTGCTGTCCTCTGTGCTGCTGCTCGATAGCTGTACCCAGGAGATGGAGTAAGATGTCCTCTGTAGGGGGAGGAACTCTGCTGGAGAAGGGTCTGCGATTCTGCCTGGGGGCTGTCAGACTGCAGGAGCTGAACAGGTCGGTGGGGAAAAAAAAGAAAAGGCATGTCAGACTGACTTCCCCGTTTCCTACCTCCTTCTCATGCCAAAGATGCTTAGTGCAGCAGGATTGGGAATAACTGGCAGTCAAACCCAGTTTCCCCCCTAATCCTGTTAAAAGCTGTATTTCAGAATAAGCAGATAATATATGAAAGAATTTACCTGGTAGCTGTATCGAGAAGGACTGTAAACTGCTGGTCCTTTGTGGGCTTCTGGAGTGTCTCCTTCTGCTGTGTCTGCAATGCACAGGCAAGATGTTAAACCTCACCCTCTGGACTGAGGCCACAGCAGTTCCCTCTCAGATGACACCTGCACACACCCCAGCTGTCTTGTTCTGCATCCAGCTACAGCCGAGACAAGAGCGGCTTCTCCAGCCATCAGCCCTTCAGAAGCTGAAGAACCCTAGCAAAAGGCAACTGGAAAACCTTAACATGCATAAATCAGCCATACACGTTAGGAACTGCTGCCTCCCTTACCTCAGCTCTCTCTGATCTAGCACAAAGCTCACCTGCCTTGGGCCAGCCTATCTGAATGGCTGCACCTGGTGACACCACACAGACAGCTTGTGCTCCCTTGGCTTTCCAGAAGGAAGAAGAGGCAGAAGACAGTTTCTAAGGACTCAGCAATTCTCCACTCAGCCTTGGTCACAGGAATCCACATTGGCTACAGCTACAGCTGGGGAGATAGAACTGTCTCTTCTTAGATGGTTGTCAGCAGGATCCTGCTGCAGGTTTTCCTCAAAGGCAGATCCAGACACTGCCAAAGACTGAAGTCCTGTGCTGCTAAGGCTAACAGCACCTCTGCTGCCATTTTGGGGATTATGCTTTACAAGTCAATTGAGCTGCTCCAAACGGAGTYAACTCTTCGACCTCAGAAACGCCAGTTTCAGGAACAGGGCAAGATGATGAAAATGCTTTGAGGTTTGAGGGGTAACAGCAGCACAGTACACACTGATCGACCTTGGTTACATGAGAGATCAAGAGGAATAAGCTGCTTCTTGACAGATCAAGCCTTTCTAGCACCCATATCTTAGAGGGTGGGTGAGCTGCTTGTCCTACCAAATAACTGAACCTGAACTGGGGTAGGCAAGAAGTACTTACTGCAAGTGACCCAGCCACTTTGCCACGTGTTTTTCAGTTGCCACTACTGTAACCATGGGGTTACAGCTGGCGATCGTGCTTTCTTCAGGAGGGAGTGAAACTGGTAGGACTAGAAGATTTCACATCAGAGTTATGTTGCAGTCTAATGAGACAGAGCTCTTTATCTGCAGCATCTCAGGGATTCTCAGCAGCTGCGTTTGAAATGCCTTGGTGAAACAGTGTTGGTATTAGTATCAAATTTATATGACAGATGTGTCTCAGTCATGAAACAGGACACGCTGCCTTAGTCTGCTCTGTACTTCTGCCAGACAGGTCTGGCTTTGCACCAGATGCACTGGCACGAGCACCAGTGTCAGCAGTGCCCATGGCTTTGCTGTGGTTGTCCTCCCTGTGCTACATCACAGTTGCTGGCTTAGCTAAACAGGAGTCTGGATGGAGTTGTCTTGTCTGCTGTTGAGGTTCAGAAGTCTTCTTCCTCAGGGCACAGGAATTGCACAGAGACCAGGGCGTGAGGCTTCCAGTGCGTGTCCTGTGCCACCTTCCATTTTCTGAAACTACATCTGATGCATCAAGTAGCTGTTTGCTGTAGGTGACATTGCAAGTACTCAGAGAGGCAAAACTTGAAGTTTGGGGCATGTTTTGTCAAGCAGTCATGCACAGAAGAGATTAACTGTTCAATCCAGGAGATTGTTCTCATTAACAGGGGTATGAGAATCAGAAGAAATCTAAAGATTTCCGGAAGAAATTGTTTCTTAAAAGGCCAGGCACACCAGCAGGGCTGCACAATTTACTGGCAGTGCCTGTTCACAGAAAAAACCTTGACAAGTTAAAGACTGTCGAAAGATTCTAAATTACAAAGGGTGAATAAACTATAACCTTCCTGAATTTGCTTTATGTAAACTTAAAAGATAAAGCCAACATTTCCCCCCCCCATTTCTTAATACCTGCACAAGGAAGGACATAAAGAAGAACTGCTTTTCTTGGCAGTACTGACCTGTGTCAACCTAAAGCATGTATGAAGTGACAGCTTTAACTGAGAGCAGCTGCAATTCTCACAAGTGTGGCATGCACACAAATTCCATTTCATTCCTACATGCCCCGTCAGCAAATCATCCGAGTTTGGGGTTTTTAGTTCCCCTCATATTATTATCCGTTACAGCATCAAGTAAACGTGTATCTTCACAACTCCTACAAGTGATACCAGGAATGGCAGGGACTCAGCCACTCACTTGTTTCACTAAGAAGCAGACCAGCAGCTGGGGGAGGGAAGGTGGCTCACAGAATCTAAACAAGCTACTGAAGAAATTGCCAGAATACGCAAAAGAAAAAAATATTTTGCTGCGCTAGGATGAAAGAGACAAAAAGACTTTTGTCAGCTAGCGCATTAAGTTTTCACAACCTGGAGCGGGATGGGTTTTATGTAACAAGGAAGAAGAATGGATCAAAGTAGCTGAAAGTCTTAACTCCAGCCTAACTCTTCGGTGAGACTGAAGAGCCAGAGCCGACCAGATTACAGTTGGCAAAAGGCCTGTTGCGAGTCTGGATTTTGCCTACCCTTCTAAAAAGTAACRTCCGAGAAAGCCACTTCCACTGGTATGAGAGACAGGAAAAAGGCTCCCAGTGGGTTCCCATGAAACCAGTGAAATTTTTTATAGGGTAGAGGATTCCGTCTCAAGACTACATGAAGAAAAGGCACTGAAGAGAGATGTGCTTAGGTGTACAAAGATAGCAAAACCCCAGATGAGAGGCCAGTTTTCAGAAAGTGCTGCCAAATACACCTTACTGCAACTGGGGAAAAGTCTGATTTGGAGTGAAGTAAATACCTACTCGCCCTAAAATGCTCAGAAATGAGATACCTCAAAGGCAAAAGTTGCTGTTGCTGCTGAATTACCCAAAGAGCACTCTGTGCTAGCCTGGGTTAGAGGCTCTAGTCTTTCCCTGTCTAAAATACCACACGACTATGTTCTGGCTTCCAGAGATTCAGATCCCTACTACAGATCATCAGCAAGCTGTAACCGTATCAGCCAGGAGTCTCTAACAACAGTTCTCAGCTATGAGGAAGCAGGGGTTGATGGCAACACACAGCCTAAGTTACTTAAATACGATGATCCATCCCTGTAAGTCCCAAGTGCGATCAGGGTTCTGAGGGCACTATCTGTTAGAGAAAAACAATCATGTTCAACAGCGACTGCAAAATAAATAAAAGAAAAATAACTCCATTTCACAGCTGAGAAATTAGGCAATGATGAAGTGATCTGTCCATCTCACAGAAAGTCACATCTCACCTTTAGACCACAGATGGRTAAGAGAGGGGTATAATTTCAGCTCAAGTTACAAATACTCACTGACCCTGCATGCTACTTGGTGAGGACAACGCTTTATTCAGAGAAGAAAGGAACATCAACACAGAACTGAATTAATCTCAGTAAGGAGATACCATTTCACAAAACTGACAAATATAACTCAGGGAATCAAGTAATTTCAAAAAGAGCTGAAGCAAGGCTTGGAAGCTAAATTAGTTCTTAGCACTGCCTAAAGCCTACACCTGCATTTTAGTGTGATAATACATTTATCTGGATGTTCAGCCAACTGGAATTATTAAATGGTAGCACTTTCATCCCCAGTACATAGGGGCAATTGAGGCAATGCTGCTTAACCCATCTGTCCAAGGACAAAGCAGCTGTCCCTGCCAGAGCCAAGATGCAGGTAGTCTTGAATCCAAACCCTGGAGAACCCTGGCGGTCTTCCAAGTCTAACAGAAGAGGGATATAGGCTCAGGCCATCTCTGAATTAACAGTAAAGTATGGTTTGCAGAAGGCTCTTACGAGGCATTGATAATGTTAGAGATGAAGGTACAACTAACTTCATAGACAAGTTTGCAGAGTTATCTGAGCCCATCATTTCCCACCAACCAACTGTTCAAAAGTTTCATCTTCCTACCTGCATCTCTCTCAACAGCACTGTCACAGGTAGGTGAGGATTCATTTCTCTGGGATACCTTTGCCCCACTTCGCAGCACCTTCTCAAGTATGCCTCGGCCCTCTCGAAGCCTCTCCACTGATGTTGGGACCATCCTGCAACAAAAACCCGGTAACAGCTGAGGATTGCTATTACGCAGCCGAGAGCAACGTGACCAACGCACAAGGGGGCTGTGGGGTCCTTGGTGTAATCGCAGGACAGGTTTAAGTTTCTGCTTAAATTCACTGGTATGACATTAGTGCAAATGCAAACCCCTACCATAGAAAGGAGGGATCAGAGACCACCAGCTCTCTAGATAGATGAGGAATAAACTTCTGAACTGCTTTTGCAATGTAAATAGCCTCCTGTGGGATTTTAGACTGCCAGTCACTGGCTACCATGATAGCACTGCCCTCAGAAATACAAAATCTTTAGTCTTATCAAAAACATAGTGTAAACATCCAGTTCAGTAGATCGCCTGACTACAGGACACCTTCTCCTAGAAAAATTGTTTCGAGATTCAACAGCATTTTGAAAATCCTGGTATTGTTTTAACATTAGATGCAGTTATTTTGCATAGATTACTTTTATTCAAACTAAAAGGAAGCAAAACCAATACCTTTATGATAATACAGTGTCAAGATAGTACAGTCAGATAATGCAACGTTCCTGGAGCAGAGCTAGGTTGGCCATTTTGCCCATTAATGCTACTTTGTCCCATTTATTCTGTAATGTGAAAACTCTCTGCTCAAGATTAGTGCTAGATCTTGTTCCATTATATATTACAAGTGTCTAGTCTGAGGCTGAAAAAACAGAGGTGAAGTGGCTTTCCTAAAGCCAATCTGTAGAAGAAGAACAGAGCCACAGAAAAACCCCAGACCCTTGGGTCAATATTCAATCTACCATGCACAGGACCATCCAAATCTCTTTAGAAATATGTGTTTTAACCTATAAGATAGTAGCACCTTGATCAGGGATTCACAATGCCTTTACCCTAGACACTGAAGAACACGCGCCTTAAAAATGCCTGAATTTAAATATTTAGTATAATATTAAATGCACTGCATACCATGTAAGCATGCAGCTTAACACCATATTAACAGTTTTCTGTATTTAATTTTTTTCTTTTTTAAAGATATATTTAAAACTGTGCTTTACATTAGCTTTTTTTTTTCTCTCTCTTTTTTTTTTTTTTTTTTTTTTTTTTTTTTTTTTTTTAAAAAAATAAGTAGCCCAGACATTGAAGTTCACCCCTCACTGAAGCAGAAGGGAGAAGGGGCCAGAGTTCACACCTCATGGAGGTGAATGGGGTGAGGGGGTGAATTCACACCTTCGTTGCTGCTATTGTTTTGCTGGAGACAGTTTTCTGCAAGGCTGGGTTTACTGGGCAGCAGCACATCTGTTTACATTGTGATGGCTGTATCTTGGCAACTGAAAGAGACAGAAACTTAATTTTTTTTAAATGAAAGCTATTGGCAAATATTGTAGAATTCAGCAAAAATCTGGACAACTCCAAAAATTAAGGCACGTAATTTTAGTTCCCACCATTTTCTTCTGTCCCTAATATTATATTATTGTGAATGTCTGGAAATGTATCTGAAATGTAAGCACTCAGAGTTAAAGATGAAATTGGGTCACAACTTTAACTCAGTAACATGCAGTTTCTAATATATTTTTTAAAAGTAGAAGGGGACTGTGCATTTGTTAGCCTTGCCCATTAAAACACAGAAGAACAAGAATTTAAAAGGCAACAAATCTGCTTAATCCCATTTCAAAAYGTATCAGCATGGTTTCAACTTTATATCGAGTGTCCCATAACAATATGATCTTTATTCCCACACAATACTTACTTGTGAAACCGTGTGAGAAACTGAATCCAGAGCACCTGCTGAAGAGCAGCAGATGAAGCTCACAGAATATAAAACATCGTACTAGAGCAAGGTTGCCACACTGACACCCCACCCCAAACTAGTTTTTTTTCATTTAGCTAGGTTTTTCTTTCACCCTTTTGCAGGCAGAAGGAAGTGGCACAGGAGGAGAAGGGCATGGGATATCAACACTTGCACAGAATAATATCTGATTATAAAATAATGGTTATAAACTAGTCATCAGCTGACGGCCTCAGCTGTGGCCAGTCCCAACATCTGGCAGAAGGTCACCTGGTAGACAGAGTACTGTCAGAGAGGTACAAGACAAATTACTTCTATAAATCTCCACTTGAAGAGTAATGGCTGATTGGAAAAGGGAAGGAAACACACCTTACTACTCCTGCAAATTCACCCAAAACAATGTTTGCCCAGCACTTTCAACATAGAGTTCACACTTCTCACTACCTTCAGCATTGCTTAGCATCTCTTCCCTTGCCATCCCCCTGCCATTACATGAGCAGTGACACAACTGCGTACATGGAGAATCAGCGTTAAGAAAGCTATGCCTTTTTGATTGTGGTGTCCATGAACAGAGCTTGAATACAAAGCAGCAGAGCCAGTATACTACATAGTTCCAATCAGCAGAACACCCTAACCATCACTGCGTTGACACTATAATGCAACACTCCGCATTTCAGTGCTGCAGTACTTACATTTTTTTGGACCAGACATTACTATCAGGTTCAAAAGTTTTTGAAGACCAGCTTTTCCTCTTATCAAACCTTCTCATGGTAACACGATAAAGATGTTTTTTCCCATGCCTTCAGCAAGCCACCGACTGCAGTCTGGTAGCTGCTCTTCAAGCTATATGTGCATAGGCATTAGGGAAGCTGAAGTTGTTTCACTGTCCCTGCTGCTCACATGCAAAGTTGCAGAGGGCTCTGTTAGCTTTCCTTCTGAATAGGAGTTGACTTAGTATCACACATGTCCAAACAGAGTGGAGGTTCAGTGAGAAAAGACCTGGATTAAATTCTCATCGCAAGAGTAAGACCTTCAAACCTGAGACCTTAAAAGGAAACTGGTGGAAGACAGAGACAACTGTTCAACTTCGTATCTTTCAAGACAGATTTCTGATATCTAAACCAAGAACTAAAGGGCAGGCTGAGAAGGCTGCTGCTATCCTTCATGGTTGTTTAGCAATTACGAAAGAGAACAATGCCAAGAAACAAGACAAAATCCATCCAACTGCACTTATTGTTATGGAAATGCCCCCTAGAGAGTTTGGTCCTTCTCTGTGGAGCAATCTCAGGCTTGCTTGGAAGGATAACACTCACCACCTACTGCTGATGTTCTCCTGGGATTTGCTGAGTGATGTTGAGGAACTAGCCCCCCTCAAATCTGGTGGGCTGATGTCCTCTACATGAGGCAGGGAGGGATGAGAAGGGGAGAAGCCACTTTGTGGGGAGGACGGGGTTCGTACTACGGAGCCTGGCAGGCTGTTGCCATCTGTGTCAGTCACAGAACTGCTGCTGCCCTGTCGGGTAGGAGTCCCTGTACATCGCACTGAATCGCCTCCCTCCTTGGCTTCTTGTTTCCGCTTCCGATATTCTAGTAGAGATACCTGGGAGAGAAAAATACAGCCATGAGTCAGGGAACGCAATGGATTAGGATAGGGGGAGGAACACGCCCACACACCATTTTTAAAATCTATTTCTCTGGGTTTGCAGATAAAACTTTAAAAGGTATATTGGGATTATAAAATCCTCCTGAACCTGCAGGCACTCTGGAAAAAAAGCTAAGTGGTACAAATCTGGATCACTCATTGACTGCCATGCTCACCCACATTTTACTCTTCATGACCAATACTTCAGCGGAAATATCCAGCTAGTTTGCTTCTCTAACAATCTGGAATTTCACATTACTTCAGTATATGCTTGCATATTCAAGCATCAAGCCTCTACATCCTCCTCTCAACACCCTTCACTCCCTCTCTCTGGTTTGTGACATTATATAAAATGTGTATCAGTATCTGTACATCTCAAAACCAGGGAGTAAGAGCCTCCTTCACAGAACTGGTATCTTCAGAGAGTCCTGTTCACCTGTACTAGTTCAGCCACATTAATGCTAAAAACTTGGTAAAGCCTCGCACAGAATTTTAACCTGCTTAGAGCAGGTTCCTGCTATGGTAGTTCAGCAGCCAGTACTGCAACCTTCCAGCACTATCACCTAAATAAATTACTTTTAGCAAAGGTATAAAGTATTTTGTGCAAAGCAGTCTCAGATTTGTCAAAGGCATGGACCAAAAGGTCCCAGATAATGCAGTCTCGTAACACAGGGACAGCAGAACCAAAAATACACAAGTATTTCCAGCTGAGCACTTACCTTTCACTGTGCCTTCCCTTAAGAGTTATTATGAGGCACAGATCCCATAAAGTACTCGCAGAAGGCAGCTCTGCTGAAGAATTCGCCAACTACGATCAATGCCTGTATAGAAGGCTTTGAACAGGATATTTCCAAAAGTAACTCAACATATGAAGGTTTTAAGATAAGTGAAACTTTAAAAGAAAACCAAAGAAAAAAAATCAAAACCCTCCAGAAATGGAATGGAAATAAGATATTCCATTCAGCTGGACACTTGCACAAGTGATCTGAGTTACCACACTTGCAGTTAAAAAAAAAAAAAAAAAAAAAAAAAAAAAAAAAAAAAAAAAAAAAAAAAAAAAAAAAAAAAATCCAAGTACAGGAAAAGGCACCAATACACATCTACTCAAGCATATGTTTATTTGTCCCATGAGTACCCAGTTTTATCATAGCAACGCCTGATCTGTCATTTTCACTCAGTTTTAGTCCCATGAGCGTCACTGGCCTGCTATTAGAAACCAATACGCATTTGCTTTCTTTAAACAATATTCCTGTGGTTTTAGTTTCAAAGAGCTAAAATTTAAGTAACAGCCTTCATCTACTTTTCTTGCAATGTTACCATGTTTCCATATTAATGGAAATGTTCTAATACCTTCTAATAAACAGCCTGTGTCTTCTTTTGAAACATTACACCCTCTTTCCTAGTAAGGACCCTTTTCATCCTGATGAATAAACGCCTCCACCAACTAGTACAGTTGCACTGTGTTACTGCTCTGGGTCTTTTCTCAGTTTAACAACTGTTTATGAAAGCTGCAAGCATCATGCTCTCCTTTCTGTGCTCCCCGAAGAGG
Source organism: Phoebastria nigripes (assembly GCA_035582835.1). Lineage (NCBI taxonomy): Eukaryota > Metazoa > Chordata > Aves > Procellariiformes > Diomedeidae > Phoebastria > Phoebastria nigripes. Next base: position 53,063 of record JAYKAV010003091.1, on the reverse strand, counting down.
TATTTTCATTGTGGTCTTTTTTTCCCACCTCTCACATAAAAATCTTGCCTAAAGGGTAGCTCGCTCTCTTTTAACAACTTTTAGACTGTTTTCATCCAGGCACTAGATGCCTGGATTATTTGCTCAGCCTACATTTTAGTTGTATTCTGCTCTCTTCATTCTCCCTGTAATTCTTTCCCGTGGTGCCGACTGTTCCTGCTCAGGTTCCTGCAATCTTAAGAGTTTCTTTTACAAGAATACTTGCCTTCTTCCTCTGTGGCGGATTCTGGGGAGCAGATCTGATGCCTTCACAAGCCCTCTCGCTGCAGGGAGACATGGATCCATGCACTGTCTCTTTAAGCAGCCCTGACTCGTGTCTGCTGAAATATCCTTCGGCAGGAGAGCTGCAGCATCCTGCTTCTGAATTCATTGGCTTCCTCTCTCCCAAAGGAGCAGATCCCCGCAACAACCCATCTACACGTGGCATAGCGTTCAATGGGGAGAAGGCATACATTAAATTAAACTCTGTCCGAAAAGCCTGATCAGAGCTTCGTAGCAGCATCTGCGCTTCCCCACTTTTCCCTGGGAAGTTCATCTCTGAAGTAGAGTTTATGGAGGGTTGTGGAGCCAGATCAGAGGATCCAAAGCTGAGCAGCGATGGTCGTTCTGGGCAGGTGTTTGCACTGGAATCCACGTACCCACCCTTCAAATCCAGGTCGGATCGGAGGCAGAGCTGGAAAATCCAAGGATATAGGAGGGGGGTGGGAAGTCAGGAAAAGGGCCAGGCAAGGGTGGGGAGAAAAACTTAGTCAGAAAGTACTCTGTACAATGCTAGCTTACTGCTTTCCAGTTCCTTTCTGATCACCCCTTTGGTCCTTTCCTGCACTGTTCTGCTCATTCTACAGGGGAATGACTGAGATTAAATAATAATCAGTTTAGCTGTCCAGTACGAGATACCCTTTCCCCTTTAGCAGCCTTACTGGAGCAAGAGAATAAGGCTCAGCACTATCCCCAGGCAGCCAAAGAAGAAAAAATAGCATTTTCAATTGCCTCATATGTCACAAAGTTGATGTTAACACATAGTACTAGCTAGGTTCATTATGGGGAGAGAACAGAGAAGATCTGCTGTCCATTTGCTGTTTTATTAGCCAAGTTCTTGACTGTCCCAAGTCAGCCACTACTAACCTCCTAACAATAAAACGCTCAGGACCTCCAAGCCATTTATTTTCACTTATTGTGAGCTTTGGAAATCTCTAACAATAGTACATTCATTTAATTTATACTGCATTTCTACATTTTACATTCTCTAACAAAACCATAATGGCATCATCTTTGCGCTGTCACAGTTTCTGGAGCGCTAGGCACTGACACAATGGTATAACCATTTATCTACTTGAAGTGCCAAAAAAACTCCAGGGCAACGGCATAATCGTCTCCTTCACCATGCTAATATGTCAGGATCTCAGACAATGAGCATAACTGACACGATTTCATCCTCTTTGCAGGACTATAGTGCTTAGGGAAAAACACAGCAGCACCAGGCACCAGCTCTGCCCTACTGCTGCTGCTGAGAATGTTTCCTTTGCTGTATTACAGCTCCAAGTAATCTGCCACATTGGAGATGAGTGCGTATTTTCTACTATAAAACAGTCTCTGAGCAAGGTACTTCCACTCATATTTTACAACAGGCCAGCAGGTAAACAAAGTACTACTTTCTGGCATCTCCTCAGCATTTTAAGTCTGCAAGCAAACAGGTGATAAATCAAGGCTGAAGAGAGCAGGTCAGGTGCCCCACTGTGTCCTCATAAGTCAAAACTCCTGGTGAATGCTTTCCCTTTTCTTCCCCCATAGTCATTTTGCTGCTACTGAGTAAATATCACACATCGCTTATCTGCTGGGCCGGGGCTGAAGTTGATTATGGTATTTCCAGGGTCCCCAGACCTCTTGCCTTCACCTCAGTAGCTGAGACATACCAGGTCTTCACACTGCCTATTTCCCACCAGCGTCAACAAGTGAATAATAAATTCCAGTCTTCAATTTGTTTGCTCTCTTGTGATAACCCTGAAAACTCTCCTCAGCCTTATTGTGACTGATGCTCCAACCTTATTCCCACCCGCCTCCGCACTTCTCATCCCTCCCCTCACACCACAGCCTCACAAGCACAAGCACACACGCTCCCAGCGTCAAATCCAATTGAGACAGTGTGGTAACTACCTCGGGTGACATGGACTCAGGCCTATGCGCAGGGGAACTCTCAGGGGAGGATACGTTCTAGAGGAGGGAAAAGCATCTTGTTATTCATCTACTTAAAAAGTCAAGAAGCAAAATAAAAATCAATTAAAAAACAAGCACAGTGGTTAGCAACGGCTATTCTAAACAAAGACTGTCCCAGGAACTGGCCCCAGCCTGGACAGCAACTCTGTCGGTTAAGTGGTTTCTAAAGTTCCTGGAAGCCCAAAGACAGGACTGGGTTACTATGCTTCATGCTATAATTTAGTACCCAAAACAGAGCACATAAATTTTAAGAAAAGAAGCATTTTATTCTTTATATTTCTGATGCTCTCAGATACAGAGTTTGCACCATGAAATATAGAGAAAGGCATTTATGGCATTTAGTATGAGGACAAGGGAGAAATGGAAAGCCTGATTTTGCCCAAACAAAAGGCAACTAAGATCCCTTAAACACTACAGGGAACTTTCATAGACTTTATACTAGAAATCAAAAAAACCTTTCTGTTCTCTTCCTACAGTGCCACAGGACTGACGTATAAAGCTTTATACATGGTGAGATGTATTCGCTCAAGTTAGAGTTGATGATAACTAAATGAAACAGACATGACACTAAAACAGAGATGTTATGAATAAGCTGCATTTGAACAAAGAAGCCTATGGTCTACCAAGCTGTTAAGACTCTCTTACTAAAGGAAAAAAATGTGTAAAAGGGGGCAAGTAAGGTATAGATGCCCAGTGAAATCCAGGCTTCCCATGTCTTACACATGGCAACAGAAATAACTAACACTAAGGTGGGACAGGAAATCGGTGACTAGACTGTGGAGGGCCATGGCAACACTGCCCTGATCTGCCATCTCAACCAGAGCAAAGGTAAGGATCATTTCCAATCAAGCTCTGTGCCTGAAACAGTCTTTCATCTCTCTCCTCAGTGCTCCACAATCTTCCCTGCTAACCTCTACAGATCTGCCTCTCAGACAGCTTACAAGAAAGGGCTCTCAAAGAAAATAATCAAAAGCACACTAAGCTAAAAATACTGCAAAGACTGTTTGCCCTGTTGCAAAACAGGTGAGGGATTCCTGCAAAACAGTCCCTACCATGGAGCAGTCTGTCACTGCACAGTATTTTTTTTTTAATGGTTTTAACTGGCAGAGTGTGAGCAGCCAGCCTGAAGAGTTCTGTTTTTTAAATGAAAATATGCAATACTAGAAAATAAAACTAAAACTGCAAACAGCATGATCCCTATTCACAGGCACAGAGCAGCRAAACAAAGTGGAAGGTCCTAGCTGGATGGATGCTGGTAACTCTCCCACAGAGAGAGCAAGGGAAATCACCTACACAGCCTGCTCAGTACTTCTGCAAATTTTTGCAAAAGTAAACTAAGAAATCAAAGGTATAAGGTATTTTCCTTCTACCCAATCAAGGGAAAGGAAAACCAAAGGATACAGTGGAAGCTGATGTAAAGTATTTCTACCATACTTGGGGTTACTGAAAGCTGTTTAGGGAAAGAGGAGCCAAGAATGTCAGACAGCCTTTGAGAAGCAGAACACTTCCGCTCTTTGGAAGAGGCAGAGATTGGAAGCCACACTGGCGCAGATACCTGAAGTGGGGAAGATGACTAAAGAACACTGAAAAGCCTGCAAAATTTGGGAGCTACTGTGCAGAAATGAGAAAAGAATTAGACTAATGTTACTGATAGCTATGAAGTGAGGGGAGGCTGAGCTGCAGCAAGGTTTGACATTTAATAGAGCAGGAGATTTGGCCAGAAGCGGAGTAGAGGAGAAAGGCAGCAGTGCTCTTGAGTCTGACACTATGATGCCGCTCAGGAATATAGTCACATACTCAAAAAGGAAGGTGTTCCTAGTGCTATGTCTGCTGCAAATATTCCAGTTCCTCTCTTTTTAGCATTCCCTGTCCCCAGTCAGATTTACCTCAAACTGTAGTGGAGTATTGCAGCGACTAGCAGCCAGAGAAGGAATTGGTGAGAACATCATGCCATAACCATTGCGACTCTCCTCCTCTCCTGGCAGCGATGAGCAGGGTGTAGTCAGCTGTGGGCTCACTGAGCCAGGAACTGAAGGGATGGGAGGTGGAGGGGTGACGGGAGACAACGGCCTCAGCAACTTCTTAACATTCTGCTCCATCAAGTAGCGAGACTTCCATTTCTTCAGGGGACTCAGCAAGTCTGAAAAAACAAACTGAGCTGAGGACAGGGCTGCACCATTAACTGTGTACAAATCACACGCTGTCTCCTTCCCCCTACTCCCAGCCCAAATGGAGCCCATGAGTCTCACACGTGCCTACGAAAGATTCCTAAAAATGAAGTACCACTGAAGTACTTCACCAGTCTTGAGACATGTGTAGATACTGATAAAAGAAAATACATAATCAGGAACATAAAATGAACAAGGAAAGGAAATATTTCAGCTAGAAGAAAGTAAGCACAAAAGGGAGCCGGGGGGAAGGGAGCCAGGAAGGGATAAAAAGAGGAGAGGAGACAGGTCAAAAGGACATGTCACTGTCACTGCTATGAACAAACCACAGGCAGCTCAGTTTTCATTACCTGAACCTAATATTTCACTGTAGGCTATATCAATACAGCCCAAACACATTTCACTCCCACAAAGGATTAATGCCTTTCCCTCAGGCCTACCCCTATTCAAAATAATATCTTTTTTTTGATGCTCAGTTTAAAAAAAAAAAAAAAAAAGTAGTCAGTAAATTCTGCAGTTCAGTTGTTTGCTTCTTCAGGTCTTGCTCAGGGACATGCATTTATTGGTTCTGGCACTCTGTTCATTTCTTATTCATCTAACTTTTCAATAATCAATTCTGTATTTTCTGTGTGTTGTCTAGCTTCCTCTCTGTCATCCTTGGAAAACTGATCCCTGACTGGGCAGATCTTCACCCTCTTTCTCTGTAGAAAGATTCAGACAAAATATTTAACCATTCTGCTGCTTTACTCACAGATTTTAACTTCTCCATCTTTGAGACTTACTTAATATTYGCTTATTACATACGTGCCTGTGAGACTTTGCTATATCTTCCTATAGTCAGCAGATATTTAGTTGTCCATCTAACAGCATCCTGCTGAAAAGAGATGATATTGTACTCTTTTTTTCCCCTCTATTGGACAAACGATCATACAGCACTGAGGTTGATGATGCAAGATAAAGTGATTATCTTTTCACAGGAAAATACTGAGAAACTTTACACATGCTCAAGCTAGAATGGGTCTGCAGAAATTTGAATGAATGGCAAAGTAACATTCTCACCTGCCATAAAGCTGTGCCATCAAGCAGCAGTAAACATTAAGATGTCATCCTGTGCAGCTACCTTTGTTATTATGCAGCTTCCCCAGTTTTACTCAAGCACCCACACTGCCCTGATGGTGCTAAGCACTTACCTGTGTCATCTTTGCAGATGCTGGAAGAACTGCTGTTCTCGTTACTTTGGTATAGACATTGGGTTCTGTTTTCTTGTGGAGCTGGTGAGGTCTGAGTCATCCCCTCTTCCAGGGCTTGTTTGATCCAGCGCTGAAACAGAACAAGACTACATAAACGTGCAACCCCTCCGGTACTTTCCATGTAATCTCGCGGGATGTACTCAAACTCCTACACTTCTGTGCAGCAGGGCAGACTGCTCAGAACACTAATATTACCTCCTTCGCGTGCGCTCAGACAGGAACCCGTTAGAACACAGCTGTTAGCACTGAGTCTACCACCTACTGTGACGGGGCTGACTATGTGCTCTTGATGAGATGTATTCTGGGGATCAGCAGTCTTCAGCAATAACACAAAGATAAGTAAAGAGCAAATTATAAATAGATAAAGTGCAAAACTCTGGCAGCTTAAAACTATTAAAAGCAATCTTAATTAAAAGAAAATGGAGATAAATATGATGAACTATCTTAAACCCCTGATTTTTGCAAAAAAGCTGTTTCCTGCCCAGGAGCACAAACACACTGTCCCCCTGCTCCACTAAGGCATATTAGAGCTTAACACAGATTCTGCTCTAACAACTCCAGCAGAGAAATGGCTGAGTTTAATCACATAACGGTTCTTCCAGGACAGTGCTTGCTGCCAGAGACAAAGAGCAAAAAAATCTGATAAAATGCAAGCAGCAGTTTTCATGGGACTAAAACAAGAAGAGAATAATAAAGGCAAACCTTTTCTTCAGCTACTAATAAAAGAGATAAAAGTCACAGTGGTCTTCTGAACACGGACAATAAAAAACGTTTCACATCTCATGCAAGTGAACATGAATTGAAGTCTCAGCAAATCAGCTGCTGCAGTGGGTGTGCTAGCCCTGTATCTTGATACAAACTGACTCCTGATGGCAGGCAGGAAACCTTTGCTTACTTTACTATTAAAAAAACCCCATAACTGCCACAATAAAAGGGAAAACACCCAGCTGATTCAGTAAAATGACAGAAAACTGCTGAAAAAACCAAACAGTAATTTGCGTTTGTGTAGTTTACCCAAGGGACTCACTTTACCAGYCTTTTCTTCTCCCAGAGAGGTTTAAAATCATAAGTTTACCTTTCAGTAATCCACAGTTCATCTGCATGCCAGCAATATGTATCCTATTAGAGATACACGTATATGTCTTATGATTTCTCAAAGCTATCATGAAAGTGCATCAGAAACTCAGTGGCCACAATCCTCAAAGTGAAAACTTCAATGCGAGGATGAAGAGCAGGTGACAGGATCTATTTTGATGGCCTTCACTACTGTACAGCAGACGCTTCTTCTCTGTTCAAATATAACTCAATGGATTCCACTGCAGCCACCAGGAAAAGTGAGTAGTGCCAGCCAGTCTGGAGCACTGCTACCTCAAATGCAGCATCTGATCTGACAGCCAAGTCACTGTACAGTGTGTGATTAACGTGAGCAGGTTATACAGTTCAGTTTCCTTGCGAGGTTCAGACATTGGCATGCTTTGGATGCAAACTGAGATCATCAGCTGAGGTTTTTTGGCACAGTCCTCAGTAGTTTAAGGAAGAGGCCTGCTGACAATCCAAGAAAATATGTGATCTATTTCAACAGCCTTTATAAATCAACCTTTCTGACTGAGTAGTCAGAAGCATACAATACCGAAAGATCAGGTCTTGAGAGAGCAATGTCATCAAGTTCTGGACCATTTCTAGACCTCAGCTGGCTGAAAAGGTCTTCCCTGTGAGAGTTTTCTAAACACTCCTGAACATGAGAAGCAGACTTTTTCTACATCTCCAGACTGTTAGCAATAAAAACACTGAATGCTACCAAGCATTTTCCATGAAAAAGCTGGGGAACTCCCACAAAGCGGATGAAACCCCTCACTAGAACAGTTATCGATTATTTACTTTCAAAAAGTAGAAATCTAACAAATTACTTTCTGCAACATCTGTTCTGTACACAGAAGCTTTCAGTATTTTATTAATTATTTAGATAACGGAACAAACAGTACACTTCAGTTTTCAGATGATGCCAACCCCTAACAGTATTCAAGATTTTCCTACTAAATTGGGAAACGGATGGGGAAAAACAGGACACAGCTCAGCACACGCTAGAACAAAGTACCATATACAGCCAGAAACAATCACTTCTAAAATTACAGGCTAGAAAACCAACTACGTTGTTCTAACAAACATAGTAAATCACGAACTGAACACGAGTCTAAATCAACCTGTCAAAGAAAATTCAGTCATCATACTGGGATGCACAAAATGGGTATAGGCTACAGGACGCAGAGTAACTTTCTGCTTTGAAAATGCTCCAGCTGCAACACAACATCCAGTTTTGGACACTCAGTTTCCTTCAGGGAAGATGTGCACTAAATGGAAGTCATCAATAGCGAGACTAGTCCATTCCCTCTCCAGCAGTGAGAATTATCATATGACTAGAAAATAGCCAAATGTAGCAAGAGGTTGGAAGACTTGTTCCATGACAACAGTTTTCACTGAATTGTGAGCTTGCTGGTTAGTTGTACAGCAAATGCACCAAGCAGAGAACTCGGAATAACTCTGCCAGTTTTGCTCTGGATGCTCCTCTCTTCCCTGAGGCTCAAAGACACTGTCAAGGTTCAAAAAAGCAGCTCAAACCTTGCAGTTCTCAGCTTAAAGATGCATGGGGAGATTGCCCAGGCACATGGAAACAAACATGGTTTTGTTCATATGAGTATATGCGAACCATCAAGAGCTTTACTTATGAAGGAAATACCCAAGAGAGTACCTTAGCTTCTTTTTGTAGGTGCCTGTTAGGGCATGACAACAAATTGGCTGAAGGTGGAAACAGTAAAGTCCAAAGCTTCTCTCTACAAAAACTCCCTCAAAGGAAGGCAAAGAAACCAGGACATGGTACCTGACTTTGAAAGCTACCAAGACTGGAAGATCAGAAAGGATTTCCATAAAATTGTTCTCAGGTAGTCACACAGGAACTGGAAGACCCTCTGAGCAAAGCTGACACGCGATAGGAAAGATGGATTCTGATAGAAATCTGACTGAGCAAACTAACCTGAACTACTGTTTCCCTGCGGATGGGTAAATGCTAGCATTTACTGGCCACATACCATCTCTGGAGGAATGAAGTCCTCAGCTGGGCTCAGTTCAGGCTTCCTGCACGGCCACAAGTATCTGTTGTAGATAGACAGTCTATGATCCCAAACAAAAAGCTGTGGGCTTGCTCTTGTGAACAGGCAAATTCAAAGATTTGCTAAACAACAAAGGCTCTCCAAAGACAATGGATCTTGACTGAGGCACTGTACTCTTGAGGTCTTTTGCAACACTGTCCTATCCCCACAATGCCAACCATCCTCTGACTATGAAAGTAGTAACATAAAACATTCTAAGGGCAACAATTAAAACTCCTTGAATCGCATATGCTGGATAATAAACAGCCACTGCAGATTTGAAAGTACGTCTTTCTAAGAGGAGAGTCACAGAACAGTTGTTCTACCATGGTAAAAGGCAAGGATGAAGACTGAACCCTGGCTAGGAGAGGGTCAGCAGACATAGCCTTGGAGACTGCATCAACACACCAGGCAAGGCCAGCTCAGCAGGAATACATGGAAATAGGCTCAAAGAGGACACAACTTTACAAGGGTGCCAGTAAGAGCTTGAGGAGTGTATAGCCCCTGAAGGTAAGACATGAGCAAACATACCTTTTTACAGGAGCTGTAAATTCCATCCAACAGAAAGGGCCTTCGACGTCTCTCAGGGTTGAAAGGTGAACCAAAACGAATGTAGTGTTTAGGTGTGGTACAAATTAGCGGGGAGTGGATCAGACCTGGCAACATATTTAGGGTAGTTGCCAAAACTGTTGGGTCTGTAGTAATGCGCAGAGGGCATTCAATAGGGCACTCCTGCTTTTCTGCCTTGTCATTCAGCCATTCGGTAACAAGATACTGAAGGAGAAAACACACATGTCAATGCAACTAGCATAGGTGAAGAAGAAAGGCAATATGGCACAAAGGTGTATGGGCAAGCAATGCTCAGGTCAGCCCGCATGCTAAAACCTCCCTCCTCCTCAACAGGAAGGAACACAGCCAGGACTTCCTGCGTCAAACCCAATTCTCATCTGTTGCAAGCACAACAACAGGTAATCCAGTTTTACAGAAGTAGCTTGATTTTATGCTCCATTAATCTTATTAGAAGGTTATCCCAAAACTTGATCACCTTGTTCAAAACTAGTTTCTAGCTGCAAGCCTAAATGTATTAGTGGCTAATTTATGCCCAGTATGTGGCAGCTGCCTGCTAGCTTCTGCAGTTTTTCCTCCCTTCCCTTCCAAATTTCTCCCAGCTTGTACATTATAGTCTGCAGTCACTTTCCCTCTTGGTCTTCAATTCTAAGCTGAAAGCTAACATCTTCTACTTTGTCCTAAATACCCCCCAGCCTGCCATCCCACCCCATCCCAAAAAGATACTGCCACTGATTCCCACACCAAACACATTTTTATGCCATTCTAAATTTATTTTTAAATTCCAACTGATCTTTACTACATAATGGCTCCACTTTTCTCTCTTTGTTCTCTTGCTGGTATACACAAGAGAACCTTTGTTTTACTATCCTTCACAAGATGCAACACCCTGGTTATTTCAAGGTGGTTTTGTTGTTTTTTTAAGCAAGTCTCACTACACCTCTACGCTGCTTGATTTAAGGTAACTTTCTTGGTGGACAGTCTTTTTCTCCTTGCTCCTAAGACACTAGAAATATGCAGAAAACTTCTTGAGATTGTATGCATCCAATTTTTTCTAATAAACATCCTTTCTTTTGGGCCCAAAAGCTAGTGCTCTTTTCCAAACTATCAGCATCTAGTTTTAAATGCCAGTTACCCCATCAGAGTTGTAACAACTACTTCTGCACGCTGCCGGCCAAAAGCTTTTGCTAGCTTACTCTGCATAGATCCAAACACATCAGCTCTCCCCATCTTTCTATCAGTACCTTGTTCCCCTCCAGGAACAACACAAACAGCTTGTTGTCCTTATGGCCTTTGCCAGCCATCTCCCACGCCTCTCACTGCCCTCCACACCAGTATTGAAACATCTGCTTTTTGCTTCCCTCACCCAGGGCTCAGTCTCCATCACCCAATTCCTTATGTAGCCAAGCCCCTCCAACCCTCCTCTCCCAGGGCCCCTCAAGCTGGAAGCAGTTTCTTCCCAACATACACAAAGCTGTATAATTTGCCTCTTTCTAGACTCTTTGCCATACCTAAAAGCGAGACCCTTCCTGTTGCACTTGTACCACCCTGTCAGTATCTAAGGTCTATGCAGACTTGCCGTAAAGATCAGCTAATTTCTTTTTCTGATCTTTGTGCGTACAGGGCTGAGCAGCCAGATTCTGAACCATGATGAGGGCTCTTAGCCACTATAGAACAAATAATACAGTAAATATAAAGTCATATAATACCAACTATTTTGAAGAACTGTTTCCCCTGAGCCAACTTTTCCCCAAAGGCCAAACAAAACCTGTTTTTCCTCTCTCCAGTTTGAGCACTCGATCATATTTACCTTTTTAGTTTTGGGGTACTTTACTGCAGCTCGATTTGACTGAGATCCTGCAGCCAGGATAGCAGTTGGGTCAGATCCCGTCAACTGTCTGCCTTCTCCTGGACCTTCTACATTGCTGACATCCGTTGCGGTTACCAAGTTGGCAGTGCTTCCTTCCTCTGGGACAGCCTGTGCAAGTTCAGCTTGCTGGGAACTGGCTTGTTTCTGCCTTCTCAGTCTTTGTGCTGAACTGGTCCGGTATCGAGAGAAGCGACTTTTTGGTCGGGGCCTGGAGGGTTTTGCTGGAGCTGGTTTAGTAACTGTTTTTTCAGGGACAGCATCCTACAATATAAACTGTCATTAGTCCGAGCCCTCTAAGAGTATTCCTTTTCTCTGCATACAGGATCAAGGATTGAGATTTATTTATTGATGCTACCTGACTCATAAAATTTGGTTGGACTCTGTTTGTGTTGGGTCATAAGATGGCTTTGGGGACCCTTCTGAAACACTGGCACATTATCATTTTGTCTGCTGTGTTCTTAAAGGGGTCAACCAGAACATTGGTCTTAAGGAAGAAAGCAGCAGTATGAAACTTGCCACTTGTCTCAAGGTAACTGCTCTTACTCCTGATCTGAGCTGACATGTATCATTCCAGGCAAGTATCTGGGTCCTGCCATATAATGGGAACACACGCATCCAAAGCAGACCGGGCAAAAAAAAACAAAGAAAAAGCAAAAGAATTCCTCAATCACTGCAATTATGCATCCAACTAAAGCTCACACCAGTACAGAAGGGGCCCACTTGGAGATGGAGCTGGGCTTGTTCAGCCCAGAGAAGAGAATACTTAGGGGGACCTAATAGCAGTTGTCTTATATCCAGTCTGAAGTCACCAAGAAGATGCAGTGGTGCATCAATGTACATACACTGAAATGAGAGGTTCAGACCAGATACAAGGCAAAATTTTTTCACCATGAGAACAGTCATGAATTGGAAGAGGTTTCCCAGAGGGGCTGTGCAATCTCCATCCCTGGAGGTATTCAAGACGAGACTGGGTAAAACCCTGGCCAACCTGATCTGACCTCAGAGCTGACCCTGCCTGACACAGAATGGATTAGAGACCCCACGAAGCTCCTCCCAGCCTGAACAATCTTATGATCGGATATGCTGCATCTGAGCTTGGTGCAAGCTATTAAACAGTCCTATCTTCCTCTTACCACTACTTGTGAAGACCGTCGTGTGTTCACCCCAGTACTGCTGTTACTGTTAGAAACATTTGGAGCAGCAGCACTCGGTGCTGAACTTCCGTCTTCAGTTTCAGGAGTCTCTGTTTTTATTTCCTCCAGCTCAGGAGCTTCAGAATTGATGTTGATTTCAGCATCAGTGCTGTTACGGTCTGACGGTTGCTCTCGTCTCCTCTTTCTCTTTTCCAGGTTTTCAAACATGTGCATGATGGCTTCTACCTTCCTGTCTTCCCGGGACTAGAACACAAGAGTAAATTTAAGTCAGCACTGCAAATTATGCACATAAAGAGGAGGAGGAAAGAACAGATATGGGATGCAGCACAGGAAGGAGAACAACTGCCAAACAGCAATGACAAGAGCCAGAAAGGGGACAGAGAGAAGCAGTTCTTTTCAGATATTTGCATTTTTCAACATGGCAAATTTCCCAGAATAACAACAACATAATCATGTGTTCACAGAGTAACTGAAAGAACTAGACTTTGTTCTTAAATAGGACCGCTTAGATACTACTGAGTTATATTTATAGAATAGCCACAAGGAAATGCATAATTTTGAAGAACTAAAAACTGTAAGAAAGAATAAATAGAGTGAAGAGACGACTTGGAAACAAACATTGCTACTCGCTAATGACCAAACATTAGAAGCAAACAGAAGCCAGAGGCAACAGAAGTAAGTGAATCAGTAATTTGCAGCAAGTATAACACACCAAACAAACTGACTAAAATGATCCAGATTCATTCCTTCCCTGATGTCAGGAGATCACCCAGCTCAAAAATAAAAGCTCGTGTCTAAGCAGCTTACATAGTGGATAAGAAAAACAGAACATGAGAGAACAAAGAGGCAAAACAAAGGTATTTATTAGGTAAACAGAAAGGACAGGAAATCTTATCACCCAGCTGTGTCAGAAATAATTGGTAATTATGCATGTAAAAGGCCCAGTACAATAATGCTGCAGTGACTGGCAAAAAACAGGCTGAATCAAGTGAATTTTAAGAAGTGGGGTCAAGTGCCTTCTGAGACTTGTCATGGAGGAGAAAGTATCTTGAAGCATACAGCAGTACTCAATCACAGCTGCTTGGCTTTTACAGTTTTCTGTTCAAAAATATTCAATACACATAAAAAAATTAGAGACTGGGAAAACTATAGATACAGGTAAATTACCTGGTGCCAAGTACAGAAAACTGAATCTCATTAAAGGAGATTAACTGGTGCAACGTACAGGAATAGGGCTTACAGGATCATGGGAAACTAACACTTCACTTAGTCTTCTTGAACTATACTGTCCCAGAAAGAGCAGCTTCCCTGCATTAAAATGAAATCTTCCCTCCAAGCTTAAAGGCAGTCTGATGGAAGACTGCTCTTATTCAAGTTTCAATAGAAACTGACTACTTTATCTTGCCTGTTCTAAAAAATCCATGAGATAATCCAAGGATCTCTCCGCTGGATGGCCCTCGGCTCTGCAATTTGCTGCACTATCTTAACATTTAAAGCATTCTCAGGAAATTTACACATGGAAGATCCGTATCTCTGATTAGAGAAAGACGGGTGATTAAGGTATTTGGTGAACAAATGAAAAACAGGGAACTCCCACCTCCAATACATTTGTTGGCTGGTAGAAGGATGGGAACACTTTTTCTTTTTTTCTTCCTTGGGTTTTTGGTTGGTTGGTTGGTTTGGGTTTTGAGTGGGGGGGTGGGTGTTTGGTTGTTTATTTGTTTGTTTTGGTTTTTTGTTTTGCTTTGGGGTTTAATTTTTTTTTTTTTTAATTAATGAATTAAGTAGAGCCAGAACAGCTCTATTCACATGCATAAACCATTCTAATCCAGGAAACAATCCCAGGTGCCATAAGAAGCACAAGAAAAAAAACCCAGCTCTACTCAGTACAGAAGAAGGCTGAGAAGAGACTGTTATCAAAGATCCAAGAGCCCTAAGAAATATTTTGATCAAGAAGACTGACTAAGTCAACAACTATTTGGGAGCACAAAGGGATTTCCTAATAAAGAACATAGCAAATTTTGTTGACTTGTGCCAATAGTGCTGTTGGTGGCCTACCCCTCTTGTTAACTTTTGCTACTTGATCCTACCCTTTTCCCACATGGCAACATGTTTATGAACCCATACAGGGAACAGATACATATTAACAAACCTAACCCAGCAAAATGGGTCAGGTTTTAACAAAAATCAGGTTCTGGTTCATCATATGATCTAGTTGAAGATGCCCCTGCTCATTGCAGGGGTGGTTGGACTAGCTGACCTTTAAAGGTCCATTCCAATCCAAAGTATTCTATGATTCTATATGGCTCCATACGTTCTTGTACTGGCAATAAGGAAGGGCAGCAGGAATATAAAAAGGGTGCAATTACCTTTTTTGAAGCTGGTGCTGATTGTCATGTTAATGGTATGTTTTAGACTATAGAATAGCCCTGAAAGTAACAGTTAAACCTTTCAATCAGGAAACAAATCTGTCATATACCTTCTAATCTGCAGTACCCTAACATAAATCCTGTGATGTGGAGTCAACCTGGGTGTTCTTTGTGCGGTTTTGTTTTTGGTTGTTGTTTGGTTTTTTGTTTTGGTTTGGKTTTTTTTGTTTGTTTGTGGGGGGTTTTTTTTTTGGTTGTTTTTGGGTTTGGTTTTGTTTTGGTTTTTTTTTTAAATCAAATTACTGAAGACCACTGACAGTTGGAATTTGTGTTGAAACAAGTGAAATAACCTGTTGGTCACTGCATGAACCAAGTCCTAAGGGGGATGATACCCAGACTGAGAAAGGTACTTRCCCGTCGGCTGTGGACCAAGGCTCCCTGTTCATCTACAGGCTCCTCTTTCTCCCCTTCTTGTTTCTCCTCCTTCTCTGCCACCTGAAAGAGAAGCCCAGACTTAGTACATCAAACAAAATCCGGTACTGTTTTTAAGTTATCAAGATTCCTATGGTAATCTAAGGTGCTAAAGGTTTAAAAAAGGCCTCCTGCAGTTTCTGTTCTGAAGATCCCAGTGCTGTATTGGATCAGATACCACACCACTGAATGATAAAAATATATATAACAAAGCATCAAGGGTTTACCTCATTGTCACTGACTGCTGCAGGTCCCTCAGGAACTTCCTCCGTTTGTTGACTGCTGTTCTCATCTGATGCAATGCCCTGCTGTTCCATTTCTAGTTCCTTTCGACGGGCTTTTCGCCGGCGTGTTTCTGCCCCAATCAGTGTGCCTAAAACAGGTGGAGGTAGGTGTTCTGCAGCATTTGGGCTACGTTTCTGCACAGGGCAATTCCGGTTCCCCTTGTGACACGCACAGTCCACTTTATAGTTGCTGCTCCAAAACACAAACATAATTCGTGTCACTCTTCATTTCTCAACCCTTGTACAGAGACATTCAATGCATCTCCTACTAAACATCTCACCACGTGCCAAAGCAAGGACAGCAGGCTACCTTATGGCCTCTATTGTAGAATATGCCAGCAGAACTGGACAGAATAGCCGGAAAATGCAATTCAGTAGAAAACGGAGCAAAATGTAGAATGCGAGGAAAGGGCTGGAGGAAGATGTCCAGTCCAGGAGGGCAGTGGAGAGCTCCTGGGCGAGGTGAAGGACTCACCAGATGTTGTACTCATAGTCAAAGGCGATGGTAACCTCTGTGTCCTTGGCAATGGTGGCAACAGCATAGATACACAGGTGGATCATCCCATCAGCAATCACATGACGAACCTTGTTAAACAAAGTAGAGAGAAACTAACATCTCCACAAGTTGCACTTCTTATTTCCAAGAGGGAAGCCTCCTTCTGCAAAGTAGCTCTTATCTATTCCATGAATAATTATCCTAAATTCTCCATAGGGAAAAGCCTGCTTCACTGCTCGCCTCATCCTGTGCTTTTCCACTTACACTTACTACCACCTGCTTACCCTAACTATCATTCTGCAGCCAAAGGAAAGCCATAAAAGAAACCTTTTTCTTCCAAAGAAAAACCTCGTGTTCCCAAACTTTCTCATCTTCCAAGTATAAACCATCAAACAAGCAAGAGATGCAGAGAATTTATCCCATTTACTGCATTTTAAGTTTGAATATTCATAGAAAGGGAATGCACTAAGCCTGTGTAAAACATGTATTTGCAATTACAGTGATGGTGAAGAGAGAATTTACCTCTGCATTTGGAGTGCAGGAACGCCTGATGAACCTGGCATCATTACCAAAGGTGCGGGCATCAACACACATTTCAACGCCATTGAACTTGGAGTAGAACAGCACAAAGGGATATGGCCTGGAGAAGTAACAGAACGTCTCAATCCCAAAATACCCAATTCCCATGGCACTTATAACAGGTATTCCTCACTTCACTGGAAGCAGCGCTTCCATCAGTGCTACCGCTCTGGGCACTTATGCACTTCCATCATCACAGTTTAACAGATCTACTTTAGAGGGTTTTGGTCCATAAGCAGAGCATCAAGCTGAGGTTGTATATTTGATTTCACATTTTTATGGATGGCACAGCTGACAAGGGCCCTGTAAGTGTGCATTATCCCATAGAGACACTAGTCTCTGTGTGCCATGACGCTCTCATACTAATCACTTCATAGTACTCTTACTTTTTGAAGAAATGCCCATTGACCTCGAATTGCTGTCGTAACATAACCTTCCCTCGATACTCAATTATAAGGGTATCTAGTGCCAAGTCTCTTGCTGCCCTCAGGATCTTCCGGTGCTTCTGAACCCGAGTCACCCTTCCCAGCTGCAGCTGTAACAAAAACCAGAGCAAAAAATAAGAATTTAAACTAAAGGCCTCTAACTCATGAAGAATATTTTACCTACATGAAAAGAAAAATTATGCTAGTAGCAACACACAGAAACTCTGCCAGGCAAAAACTGTTTATTCTGTAACAGTTTAGTAATAACCAATGACCCTGATAATATTTATCAAAAGCAAAGAGTATTTATTCCTTTCCTTCAACAGTAAGTGTCACAAATCTATCAGACCAAGTATTTCAGTCTTGCAGCTAGGAGGCATAACCAGACCTGCCAGTTGCTGCTAACAGGGAACTGCTCTGCAATTATGGCCACTTTCACAGCCAGAATAACTCAAATCTTTCCTAAATTGTGGGAAAAAACACAAGCTTTTCCTTCTGCAGAGGATGGTAAATTATAGTTAACAGGCCAAAGACTTAAGCCGGCAATTTCTATTTCCATCCAGAAACTTCTCTTCATCTGCCTGCTCAACTAGTGCTGTGGATTTTTTTTTTTTAACACGAAGAAATACATTTTTAACTAAGTAGTGACAGTTTGCTGAATCTTCTTTATATTAAAGTCTACAGCTCTATTACAATGGATTTTCACAACAATGTGTCTTGACAGTATGAAACCACAACATTCTTTAAGCACAGACATCCAAATACGACACATTTTATGGAATAATGGAAAGGATATTATAAGCACTAGGGCATAGGAAAGACTTCTTCCATAAAAACCAAGTACTTTTCTTGCTTAACAGATTGAACCTCTCTGCAAGTAAAAATTATGTGAAGATGGCTGGCTGCCTCACCACAAGAGCTGTGCCTGCTCTTTCCTAAGCTGCTATTCACTGCTCATAAGGACCCGGTTTTGATACTTTTCCGGAGTGAATTGAGGCATAAGTGTTCTTATTTCCGCAATAATGACAGTCATCTATCTAAATTAGAAGTAAAACACAAGATTTTATTAAACGCAAGCTCCCAGCTTCTCCTGATAAAACTCTTTGTTAGAAACAGCTACYGAGCAGTCTGCTCAAATGGATAAAAATCACATTAGCTTAAGAAGGGGCTCAGTCTGGACAATGACAGAACACATGACATTCTAACCTTGTGAAAATAAAGTTAATGCCTTAAGGCAGCACTCAGCACTGGGAAACAAACGAAACCCTCCGTACTGACCATATGAAAGTATTGAACCACAGATATTTTTTTTTTTTTGGTAGCAATCTTGTATATGCTCTGAATTAAACCTTTGGGAAGATAATGACTCTTGTTGTTTTAGTATGACATTATACTGCAGATCATGGATCAGCCAGTAAAGTAAGATCTATTTGTTGACTTCTCTCACTCAGGTCCAGGATAAAGATAGCTTTATAAAAATATTCATTTGAAACCTATGCAGATGGGAGTAATGGTCTTGCTATTCCAGATCTCCTCTTAAGAGATATATCCAGTGCTACATTTATCATGCCTATGGGGTATATCTCTTTTTCATACCACTGTATCTGCTGGCAATTGGAAAAACCTGCATGTATGTACTGGAGACTCTGAAAAGCCTTGCAGGGTGTTGTTCATCTCTTCATATCTCGGSTCTTGATAAGAGGTCACAGAGGATTCCCCAAGTCCACTGAACTGGCATAAAAGAAACATGTTATTTCCAGACCAAGATGCCACACTGCTGGCCCTGATTTCCGATCAACAAACCCGTGACACGAGCGAACTGTAGGATAGGACTGTTTACATTGCCGAGAGTAGTGGCTAAATTATTTTAAAAACATTGGATACACTTTGTACTATCCAACTGTGGTAACAGAACAAATAAATGGGACTAGATTTGTTAGTGTGTGACAGAACAAGATAAGGAGAAAGTATCTGAAGTTAGTAGATAAATTAGGACTGAGACACAAGTGTGTTTCCAGTTGAATARTTTTGTTTCTATACTACCACTTGTTTGCTGTTATAATCAGTTTCTCATCTGAGCTGGCCCTATGCAGGAGGGTTAGACCAGACGGCCTTCAGTGGTTCCTCTCAACCTAAATTATTCTACTACTCTACCAAATTCTCTTAGTATCTTTCAGAGATGCGAGGTAATGTCTGGTAGCCTTCACTCTCACCTTTGGCCCATGACTGACTTGTATTACTGTTCACCTGATGCTGGAAAATAGCTTGGGGAACACAGGTGGGATAAGGTGGGGTGGTGGGAGGAGAAGAGTGCCCATGAAGAAAAGAGAAGCTCTGCATCTGTAAAACTTAACCATTATCTGAGTTTGGTAAAACAGGAACGATCTCATAGCTTTTCTGATAAGACCCTAGCTCAGCTTGTTTTCRTTCTCTGAATTTAGAAATATGAAAAGGATTAGCTGCCATGCTTTCATGTGTGAAAAGAACAAATGATTTTATTCATGTCATAGGCTAGGGATTGCTGACTGCTAATCAGACAAAACTGTTCTGATATGTTTGCAGAGCAATATCTGCATAATACTCAGTGGCTTTATTTTATAAAGGCCCTTTCGCTCTTCACTTCAGAATGTGAAATCAATCAGGGGTTTGAGCTCAAGTCAGCAATTATCAGAGGCAACAAAGGGCAAATACTGACCCTGGGYTTGGTTTGACAACAGCAGGCAGAAAAGTACTTCACAGCTTTCAGTTTGTCAAGCATCTGGCAGTAGCCAGCACTAAGATGATTTTATTCATGACACTGAACAGCTTCATATTTTCACAAATTTCCCTTTGCATCATTAGGACAGCTGAGAATTGGTTTATCCAAAACATTCCAATGATCAAAATCCCATATCCTGCATGTATAGCTCTTAACACATGAGCTTCCCCTACTCCTCCTGGCTTGGGGAAGCTTTTAGGTCACGCTTTCTTCCTCTCTCTCTCTCT
>JAYKAV010003091.1:20973-32509 GCA_035582835.1 Phoebastria nigripes | reverse complement strand
TCGTCCTATCGCTAGTTGCTTGGCAGAAGAGACCAACACCCACCTCGCTGCAACCTCCTTCCAGGTAGTTGTAGAGAGCAATAAGGTCTCCCCTGASCCTCCTCTTCTCCAGGCTAAACAGTCCCAGTTCCCTCAGCTGCTCCTCGTAAGACTTGCTCTCCAGACCCTTCACCAGCTTCGTTGCCCTCCTCTGGACACACTCCAGCACCTCAATGTCCTTCTTGTCGTGAGGGGCCCAAAACTGAACACAGGATTCGAGGTGGGGCCTCACCAGCACCGAGTACAGGGGCACGATCACTTCCCTACTCCTGCTGGCCACACTATTTCTGAYACAGGCCAGGATGCCGTTGGCCTTCTTGGCCACCTGGGCACATTGTTGGCTCATATTCAGCCGGCTGTCAACCAGCACCCCCAGGTCCTTTTCTGCCAGGCAGCTTYCCAGCCACTCTTCCCCAAGAGATGAGACAAGTGGAACAAAAATATAAAGCACATGATGAGAGACCACGCATTCCACACCTGTGCAGGCTATCCTCCTCGCAACACTCCACAGCCATCTGCTGAGCAGAGAAACAAGGACATAAGGGCTGACAAGCAGCAGTCTGGGACAGCCACCCGGTCTTTCCTCAGTATCCAAGAGGAACTACAAAGCCATGAAGTTCCTTTATACTTGCCCAGCATGTGCAATGATAGGTTCTTACCTACAGCTTGTTTAGAATAACTGCAGCTCACTATGAAGTTTTGCAACGTTCTATCTTTTTGTTTCTTTGGGACATAACGCATTTGGAGTCTTCCGATTTGGAATGCTGGCCACTTTTCCCTGTGGGAAAACCTATGTCTGTACAGGGAAGGGAGAGGCCAAGAGAGCATGACAAGAACAAGCACATTTATGTATGATATCTTTTATAATCATCTGTCCTGCTACTCTATGAAGGTGATAAAAAGAAACAGCATGTTTTATTACTTATTTCAGGACTTTTCCTAAAACTCATGTCAAGGAGATAGAAGAGTTTACATTTAGACTCGGAAAATTTTACGATTTCTAGAGAAGCATATATTTCCTCAGTTGCTCTCTTTAGGAAGGCTACTCACATAGCCAAGTAGAAGTGTTTCTCCCCAACCCCCACAGAAGTCTTATTATTGCAGAACTAGAGGCAAGAGTGGAAGGAAGCTGGGTCCAAAGTCCTCTTTCTGCACTCTCCCTTACCGGCAATATCTGTGCTCTGCCTGATGTGCTTCACCTACATGAAAGCAGAGGGAAAGGTGGGAGGGAGCACGTGAACTTCACAGAGTGGTGAGTCAGCTGATATAAACAAGAATGATTCAAGCACAAACATATACCTGATATTCAGGTTTCTGACTCTGCTCCCCTTCTACAGAAGAGGTGCCCCACATCTGTTTTGGAGCCCATCCTTTTCAGTTGCACCTATCTCCATTCTCCTGGACAAGGAAGCCCCACAAAGCCTGAACTGAGTGGGAATGCGGCGCTCTGTTCAATAAAGCACGGACCAGATGAAACATCAGCTGAGAAGAGTAGTGGGGAGGACATACACCACACAAACACATCCTTTTCCTGTTTCTCCTTGTCTACATGCACTCCATAAAGCTGGCAAGACACCAATCATTCAACATCTCAGAAGAGAAAAGTTAGGGAGAGACAGTTCCCTAAAATCAATTGTAGTTGTGCAGTATTTGAAAGTTACCAGAGTCCAAATAATCATCCAAAATATTGAAATAATGTTGAAAGGTTCTTTAAAATAGCTTTCCACACAACATGAGCCAGGAAAAAAAAAAMMAAAAACAAAAAACAAAACAAACCACCAAACAAAAAACCCCCAGGAAAACTCAGCTGGAAAGCAGGAAATTTCCTATCTTCAGCAAGTGATAGATCTGGTTCTGCTTCAAGCCATTCAGTGACCAAAAGTATTTATGGTAAAATAGCTGTGAACCATATCACAGAACTATACAAAATATCCCCAACTTAGCAACACTGATTTGGTTGAACGCGAGCGTTTCTGAATCTGTCTTGGTACTGGCATCTCTTCTGTTCTCTTTTATATCAAATCTATGCCTATTGGTCTGAATATATATGACCAGCTATGATATTGCTCACCCATGCCCACGCCTTATGTCTAGAAACCRGAGGACCTGACCTGCCCCACTTCTGTCACAATGGTTCTTACCTGCATTTGAGACCCAATAACAGTATTATTGCAGGCCAACTCTGTTTTGTTGATTGTGTCTAGCATAGCAGTTTTGCCCACATATTCTTTATTAGAGTTCAGATGACGCTCCAACAAGTTCTGTACATCAGCGCTGTACTGGTTAGTAAAGGCTTCTTCATACTGATCTGTCCAGAGTCGTATTCGATTCTCCCACCCTTCAGCTGTGTTTTCATCCAAGGCATGAGCTTCAGAAGGGGAATTCTGCACCAAACAGCAAAGAGTGAATGGCTAGCACACAACAGGAAAAACCTATTCACAGTGCTCTGAGCATATGAATATGCTACAAAAAAAGGCAAATCTATTCCAAGCTAAGAAAGTGCCGGTTATGAGGACACCTTTTTCAGAACTTGCATCCTCCAGAACATTGTACAACAGTGCCACGTACGAATCTACAGAGAACTCTGTGCAGGACTAAGACCTCTTGAGAGTTGGTAYTTGGCACTGCTACATACAAGAAAATTAAGCTAGTACACGGCCAGAAAAAAATTTTTAAGTCACTGTGGAAAAATAATTAAGTAGATTAAAAAAGCAAAGGAACAGAACACACAAAGGCAAATAAATCTCATGTAGGCTTGTCCTACAGTCAACCCACTCATGTCCAACATAATGCTAGATAATGCTGACTGCATCTCAATCTTCACAGTGACTGATCCAAAAATACTTCTGAACCTTCTAGCTAAATGGTCATCAGGGTTTCAAGAAACTGAATGTAGAGAATAAGCTAATACCCAGACAGTTAAAACTGCAAGTCCTAAGCAGTGTAAAGAAGAGAGGGCAAAATCAGATAATCCGTTTATACCATCTTGTAAGGGGAGGGGAAAAAAGAAGCTGGCAGAAAAAAAAAAATTAAGCTTCATTCTTTACTTGACAATAGTTGAAGTAATTCAACAAATAATATTCCAGAGGTCAGTAACTCAACTGGCTTCATAAGGGACTGAGGCATATGTGACACTGAGGGATTAATGACAAGGACCACTGAAGAACATTCATTATTTTCATCATATATATTAAAAGCATTAAGCGTTTTCATGCATTTTTACCCTCTCAGGTCACTTGCATACTATGGAGAGAGGTGCATACAGAGAGACACACCACAGGATTGTCCTATTTCCTCTGAGCCATCTGCTAGAAGCCACTGTCAGCTACAGTACTGGGGTCAGATGGAATTGAGTGAACCTTAAGGCACCTCTTGTGTTTCTAGGAACACGTTCAGCTCAAAGTGCAAGTCTACTTTTTTTGTCAAATAAACTTTCTATCAGATAGCCACACCTACCAGTATTGCAGAAAGTCAGAGATAAATATATCGTCCCATCCATCCCTAGTAAGAGGATGTGGAGAGAAACACGGCAACACTGCTAGGGACTCCCAACATTAAACTTGTGTACTACTTTGATGCTCAAGCTTAAAATAGCTTTGATGCAGTCAAATGATAACTGACCTCACAGAAGAGTGGCCACAACCAGTTCTACATCCCTTATATCAAACACCCCAAGTGTCATGAATCAGTCATATCTCTTGGAACTGGATGACATTACCTTAGAGAAAGCTATCTGAAGCAAAAGCAAGGTTCAAGGGGCAATTCCTGTGATATCCTTTTGAATAGGCCTGCTTGTGGTGCATGGTAAGGCTTGAGATTATTCCAAGGCTGGTCCCACAATCAGAAATTCCCCAGGCAAACCGAGAGGCACAAAATACAGGGCAAAACCCCCACCACCATCACAGAGGGTTCTCAGTTCTACTCACCTTCATCCTCAGAGACTTTCGTGAGCCCTCTCGAAAGGCCTGTCTCCCAAACAAAGGGAGAGAGAGAGAAAAAAAACAAAGTATTATACATTTCCTCAGAATTAGCATCCCAGAACCACACTAGATCTTACTCCAACAGACCAACCCTTAACAAAAGATGGCAAGAATTACAGGAAGACCTACACAAGAAGCAATGGACTTGAACAAGATGACTCTGCAATGCAAATCCAGTGGAAACTGCTGAAAAGCCTGACAGCCAGGATTTCTAAACTAAAAAGGCCTGCCTCATACTTAGTAAAAAATCTCAAGATCAAAACCAAAACTGTCCCGACTAACCCCACTTGCTTTGACAGAAGAAAGGGCCAGCAACAGAATCAAGCTGGTTCACAACAAAAAACCCGAAGACCTCACATGCCTCCTGCTCCCAGTCTTTCATTTAATCAGTGCCTACCAGAAGAACTTCAAGGGAAACCTAACCTGGGGAAAATCACGGTAAAGCTAGCAGATGATGGGAAAGAACCAGCTGCTCACACACTTGCATTCCAATATAAGCAATCCAAAATTATTTCAGTCCACAAACCCTCACAAACAAGACAGTAAAGTCATCCCTCAACAAACGTTCATCACTACCTACATGGTTTTCCACACAGACACTATCTCTGTCCCTGAAGAACAGTGCCAAGAAGCTCTGCAGCCCAGATTCCTTAACATAGCCTGCTAAGAAATGCCATGCTCTCTTCATTTTTCATTCCATTCACAGACTGCCCCTTTGCCACAAACAGACAGACTCCAAAAACTATTTCCCCAAATCTTAATAGAGCAGAAGGGAAAATATGTAATCAAATCCAAGCTCTGAGCATGAATGGACAGCGTTGGGAAATAAGGGTGGAGTTCCAGTAAGGTAATTTTTAAACCAACAGCCATGTACTCTAGCAGGTCACAAATACAAGGCGTCACATTATTACACCAGAAAGAGCAATTCCTGACAGGACAAAAGTTTCTTGTCTACTGCCAGCTTGTCAACCTGCTCTCAACAATACTCCACACAGCATTTGGTAGGAACTACAGCAACCTTGTCTCACTCCACATACCTTGATCTTTTTGGCCTTTGGAGCAGTGCGAGCTTTTTCTGTACTCCTCTTCCTCTTCTTAGGTTTGCTTCTACGGACGCGGTTGACTGTCAGCGTGATGCTTGTAGGGGTGTGCTGTGTAGCTGTGTACAGCACTGTAGAGGGAGATAGTTCTTCATCCCAGCTCTCAGTTGCACTGCTGTCCCCACCTATAGAGAGGAGTGCTTCATTAGCAACATTTTTATTCAACCCAGAGAGAACAGCTTACCCTTATGTCCATTTTCATCAAGACGACTTGATGACCCTGCATAGCTCTTCCCTGAGAAAACTATACCACCTCAGTTTTCCCACCCAAAATGGGAACAGGTSTCCCAAACTTCTGATATCTCACAGAAGGGCACTGATGAACATTTCCCTTTTCTGTTCACAAGATAATCTGATTTTCCCAAGAGCTAACTGAGGTGAGGCGGAAGGAGAGGAGAAAATCCCAGTGGTTGGGAGGCAAAGAACATTAGCGGGCACTGATCACAGTCAGATGATTACAGCAACCAAAAGACAAAGGTCTTGTAGAAAGAAAGCAAAAGCCACCGTTATCAGAATTACAACCTCAAGCTCACCTGACACGTTGTCCTGCTTCCGGCGGCGAAGTCTGATCACCTTCCCTCTGCTCATTCCTCTGCCAAAGGAGAATGCACAATTGAAGCTGGTTTGTAGGAGTAAAGTCACTTGAAATTCAACAGGATGTCACAAGATGCGTGCCCTCAGTGGGGCCCAGGATGATAAGAACATCGATTTAACATCCTCATCTCCACTCCTGGTGCCACCAACACTTGTCAGGCTGACAACGCAAAGGAGGAGGGTCAATACTGGGTAAAGCACTGGAAAGAACGCTCCAGTTAGCAAAAGGAAGTCCGTCCCACAGCCCAAACGTGACACGGTTCGGTATGAGAAGTCAACACAAGGAGCAGTCCAGATCTGCACTGCACCAAAGCTTACCTGCACTTTTCACACTTGAGGAGGAAACCATCTTGGGAGACACTGCAGTGGCACCAAGTGGGAATTGATTCTCCTTCTGAGGAGCTCTCACTGTCCCCGGAGTTCTCCTCATCAGGCGAGTGCAGGCCGTTCAGTTCTGCACGAGGTATAATGGTCTGAACAGGAGGAGAGGCTGGCGGCGTTGGAGGAGGAGGGGCTCCATAATTATGATCCTGAAAATGAGTGCAGTACTACTTTTAACATGAAGATATGATGCCCAGAAACTGAAGTCCCAAATCCACAGTTCCCGGGTTATTATTTAACAACTGGTGTAAAACAGTAGTCCGAATTCCTCAATAATCTACCAAGAAGGTAAAGCAATAGCTCTGAAAGATGTGAATGGTTTTCTTCTGCACCAATTAATTAAATTCAAAACATATGAAAACAACTAGGCTATTTCGACATTAACTGTTGTACTGCTAACAACCCGAGATGACATCAGTAGTCAAACACTGGAACTGGTTGCCCAGAGACGTTGTGGAGTTTCCATCYGTTGAGATATTCAAAACCCAACTGGACACAGTCCTGGGCAACCTGCTCAAGCAGAGTCAGCTTGAGCAAGGGGGTTGGATTACGTGATCTCAAGAGGCCCCTTCCAGCCTCAATGATTCTGTGGCGTCCTGTTCATCCCATAGTTTCAAGCCATGCTCCCACTCTTCCTGACTGTTCCTTGTTTCTCATAACTACAAGTTACCAACGTGAAAATCCACGCAGTTGAAACAAGTATAAATAGTGCACAATAAACCAAACGGGGCATAAAATTACCACCAGGAAAATATTATATATTCATATATATTCACACTTCATTCATATACATCATTCAGTTAAAAATCTATCACCTAGAACACTAATAAAGCTTGCTATAGAGCATGCAAGACTTCACAAACAATAAACACACAAATGCAAAACGTATGGCAGAACTCAGCTGTAACTCAGTGTTCCCTAATAAATAAGCCAAAACTCCTAAGGCTTAACAGGCAAAGAACCATGGAACAAGGAGAAAAGAGTAAAGTAGACAGTAAAGAGCTGATTCACTGCAGAGAGAGTACTCACTGCGTAAGGCAGCCCGCGATAGCTGTGTTTCTGGGTGGCCCCATAGCCGTGGCTGGAGTACACATTCTTCTCACTGACAGCTGGACTAGCTTCCACAGACTCTGGGCTGCAGAAAGGGCCAGAAGTAAAACCCATCAATACAACATCATTTTTTTAGTGCCAGTATTTCACTGCTCTTTTCTATTCAACACATGAGCTCAAAATGAAGAAACTTCATGAAATCGAGGTGTTATTACGCGCTTCACCAGGCATCATGTGTGCAGAAGCTGTACAGGATGAACCTGCTTTCAGAGGCAAGGAACTGAGTAAGGGCCACCCTGGATAACTCATTAAACTGGGTCTCAATCTGGGAAGTTAAAAAGACAATTAGCATGTAAGAAGCTCAGTTTCCTTATAGTTGAGGAAGTTGGGTCTAGTTCAGCATTCACATCTGAACTCAGCCAGCCTAATCTCAAAGCCACTGAACAGTACTGCCATGTTATCTCTGCAGCAGCTTATTTCAAATAGCAGCTAAGCAGCTTTCCTGCATCTGCGCTTGTTTCTCTCTCCCTCAGATACTAATTGTTAGCTAAGTCCAACTTCCTGTGATAAAGTCTGCATGAAACCTGCAGCTGTCCTGACAGCAACTACCAGGAGTTGAAGATTCCTGTTACAAAGCGGCAACAAAAYTCATGACCTGGAGAGACAGTGGCCACAGATAAATCAGATTCGCCCTGCGCTTTCTATACAGCAACGTGGTGTGCAATGTGCTGAACAGGAAATTTGCTGCTGAGGTACAATGCACTCTTCCACCACATGGTGGTGAAAAAAAACAGCTAAAAATGAAAGGTATATCCTTAGCAGAAAGCTGCAGAAACCCTACCAGAGAAGGGACAGCTGCAGTTCAATGCAGGGAATATTAGATAATGAGGCTACAGACAGAATACCAGCAAGGAAACACACTGTCTGTTACAAGCTGAAGATACAAGTCAGCTAACCTCTGCACAGATCAGAAGTAGGGCCCATATCAGAATACAGCAGAATATTACTGAATCATGTCTGCAGGTGAAATCTTCAAAATTATAGCACAGAGCTGAGCAAGCAGGAAAGAAAAATGCAGGAAAGGAAAACTTTACCTTGGACCTCTGCTGCTCTGGTGAGATCTCGCAGTATTCTCAGTGGGTCTTACATTGTCAGCGTGAATCAGGCAGTACTCAAACAACCGTGGCCAGCGGTCACGCGTGGGGCAGTGTTTAGACACCACCCAAAACACTAACCCCTGTGCCCTTTGGACTTCCTATTAGCTCTTGAAATCTCTGCTGCACTGAAGTTTGCCCCACCCTGCCAGTAAACCCGATATACTCTCCAACGCACTAACCTTCTGAGCTTCTGGCTTATTCTGGAGTAAGGTGGATCTGTCTTTGCAACATAAAGGAGCAATAATTTATTGTACTAAGAACTGCAGAAAGGAGAAGACCTTAAACCTATACAAACCGCACTTCTGTAGCTCAGGATTTAGGAGCGTGACATGATAAATTCAGTTGGTTTTCAATGTAACTACAGCCAGCTAAATTGTCAAAAGCAGGAGATGTAGGTGGCGGCATCTCTCAGAGGACATACTTCTTAATAAAAGACACCGTGTAGAGCTTGCCACACAATCCAGCCTTGCTGGATCTTTGCAACAGTCCTTTAGAACTTCCAGATTGGTACAGAGTTAAATCCATTCAGGTTTAATTGTATTTTCAGAAACAGTATTAGAAGGAAAAGAGCCTAAACAGCCTAAGCAGCAGATCCACCCTCTGTCCAAGTCACCCACATTCCTAACTACAGTCAGCCTGGAATACCAGCAATGTTGCCACAAGCATTAGCATTAAAACTTCAGGATTGCTGGTGCAACGGTGTCCAGGAGCAACAACGCTGGGGCCCATGTTCCTCAGCAGCAGCCCGCCAAGGAGCTTCAACAACTTCCAATATGCAGTCAGGCTAACACAGCAAAACCACTCTGCAGCCTCCATGTCACCCTCTGATGAACACAAACACCCTTCAGCGTTTTCACCTCCCCTCTGTATCAGAGGCCAGGGGAAGATGCTAAAGCTCAGCCTGAAAAGAGGGCCAGCTAGTTTTCCTTCTACCTTCCCACTGCCTTCGTGATGTACATCTTTGAAATCAATCCCTTATAAGAGACAAGAAGCTCAGGTACCCCAGACTTCATGCATCAAACTAGTAGAGTTTCAAAGGAAAAGTGGAGGATAGCCTTAACTTTGAACAGATTCACGAAGGACACTTCAGCAGTAAGTAACAGTGCATCAATGCAAAGCCTGGAGAATGAAGTCCTGGCATTTGCAATTTTCAGAAAACAGGCGGAGAAACCAATTCAGAAATCTTCAAAAGCCTTTTTTCAAAGCACTCCAGCCTAGCCTCAAGTTGGACCTACAAATTTCTTGCAACTAGGGAAAAAGAAAATGCTTTGCAGAAGGTTTACAGTCATCTTGATATTTGAATGTTACAAGGGACATGCGTAGATCATCTGGCTCTCCTCTCTACCATACTCAGCTCTGAAAGCAAGTGCCTAGTACATGAGTAAACTATTTAGCACTCTTTCTCCTGTCATGAACAGTTTAAAATTCCTGCATGTTGAGTCTTTAAAGTGCTGGTGTGGGAGAAGCATGGTGACAAGCAATACTGAATGTTAAATCTTGAAAAGTGAAGGATCATATACCCACTGCAGATGAGTGACTTAGTGGATTCTGACTCCCCATTTAAAAACACCATGTAAAAACATGGGCTTTAGGATGGAATGGAGCATCACGAAGAAGAATGCCTAGAATAGAGCCAGTGCCAAGACAGACAAAAAAGAGCGTTAGCAGTCTTGCAGGGAGTGCGACTGTGTAGTCAAACTCTGTGCATAGTCAAATCAGGGCAAGATGGAAGGGAAAAACAATGATTCATGCCCTAGCCCACTGCTCTTACAGCTCAAAATTAAGAGTCTGGAGCAGCGTCTGTTCTACACTGATCAATCTGACACGCAGGTATTTGCACACTAGGTACCTTTAAATAATACATGGGGGAAATCTACCTCCAAAATGCCCTTTGTAAATTTCTGTAAAGAGATGCTACAGTCTGTATTTCAAAGAAGGATGCAGGAAAGCAAGAGGTAGAAGCACACAGAAATAACTTGAGCCCTCCCTCTCGCCCCCGACAAAAACATAGTATTCATCAGAGGTGACATCATTCTAGCAAGGGTTTTAAGAAAAGATCACAATGCAATATTTTCTGGATTTGAAACGTTCCTGACTCCTGCAGAAGCAGTGTCTTTTAAAAGAAATGGTAAGTCCCCTTCAACAGGCCTCAGAGATAGGACTGCGGTGACAGCCCTGCACAGGGTCCTGTGGTGGGGACCCTGAAGGATTGCCCACTGAGGTGTGCTTCTTGGAACCTGCTCAGGGGCAGAAACAAAATGAAGGTGTCTACACAGGCTGATGCTGTCTCACATCTCTGGCCAAGCTCCAAAGGGGTCCAGAAATCAGTCATGTAAGATTGGTACTGAGTCTGAGCTAGTAGGCTCTACTGAGAGGGAGGCTCAGCAACTGATCCCTCATATAACGCAGCTTTTG
Organism: Phoebastria nigripes; assembly: GCA_035582835.1. Lineage (NCBI taxonomy): Eukaryota > Metazoa > Chordata > Aves > Procellariiformes > Diomedeidae > Phoebastria > Phoebastria nigripes. The sequence continues at coordinate 21,793 of JAYKAV010003091.1, read as the reverse complement.
GAAAAGGAGCTAGCTTGTACCTTGCCAACATCAAGCATGGGTACAGCAAACGCACAACTGCCTGCACTTGAGTATAGACTTACTAGCCAAGCTGATATAAAACCCATGGCTGAGTGCCTCATACTGTTGGAATTCTCCTTTTCCCCGTCTCCTGTGTCAAACTTACCAATTTTCATAACACTGCATTTGTTAAACACTCCGAGTCTGTCTCTGCATTCATCTCTCACACAGCCAGTGGACCAGCACCCCCTTTTTCCCCGAGTGGAGAAAGCACCAGCACCGATCCTGCAGCCCCATTCCAGGCTAGCCCTCTGACACCCTCCCCTCCTCCTTCTCCTCCTCCGTGGGGTAACACTCACTCCGATCCTGCAGCCATGTCGGAGTAGGACGTATCTGGTGTGGTGACTCCCAGAGGGATTGCAATGCTCATGACGCCCGTCGGGGATCACGGAGTCCAGAGGGCAGCGACTGGCCGCTCCGAGGGCGGAGAGGAGCCGCAGAGCCTCGGCCAACACGTCACGGACATGGGGAAACCTACCAGGGTAGAAACAAAGCATTGCATCTCTGTTACAGGATGAGGTCTCCCTGTACGCCCCTAAAGAAGGCTTTTACAGCAAAAGAAAAGCAGAAATAGATTTCCATCAGTGACATGCCGCACCATTTTTACTTCATTTTCATACATGGGGCCAGGGAAGAGGTAGATGGTAGTAGTTTGGTGGGTTGTGGGGGTTTTTTGTTTGTTTGTTTGTTTGTGGTTTTTTGGGGGGGGGGTGGTGGTGGTGGTGTTTTGGGTTTTTTTGTGGTTTTTTTTTTGTTTGGT
>JAYKAV010003091.1:0-20853 GCA_035582835.1 Phoebastria nigripes | reverse complement strand
CAATGAGCTGCTCTGCCATAAAGCTGATAATGACAGTTTCTCCCCTCCCCCAACTAAACTTAGGACTAATTATCAGATAAGCAATCTATTAGCTCCTTCTGCATATAAGCAGCAGCTGTCACCTATCACCCACAGCCCTTCCTCAGCATTTCCTAACTCCTTCCCCAAACAAGTTGTAGGCAAAGCCCCATCTGGGAGGACAATGAGACAGAGCCGAGGTGGACTGAGCTGAGACATCTCGCTCGAGATCAGCTTGTATTTGCGTTCACTGGGTGCACAGCACAGGCGAGCGTGACCGGCAGAGCGGCTATCCCCGCGCCACCGACGGCCTCCCCTCGGCAAGCGAGGCCCGTCCTGGATTCTGCACCGATTACTCAGTCCGGCGAGCCCTGACGCAGTGGGCCCCGACTTTCCGAAATCCCAGCTGACACCTCCCCGCGGCAGAGCCACGTCAGACGTCTGGGCGCTCGCGCATAGGCCGCTCTGATGAGAAACACGGCGGGGCCATTGGCTCGGCGCGGGGAGCCGGGGTGAGTCATGGCGGCATCACGGGGCGCAGCCGCCGGCCGTGCCGGGGCTGGCAGGGAAGCCCGCGCCCAGGCTCCACCTTCCCTGCTGACCGCAGCGTTTTGCTAAGGCAGGGAGTGAAATCGCCTATAAATGCAAACTTCCAAGGGTCGGATAGCGGACGGAGGTAAAACGGGATCAGCTCCTCATTATGTAAATAACCTCAGTCACACAGACATTCATAAAGGAGCTATCATTCTACGCAGCTCTAAAGAAAACCCCCACGATACAGAGCAAGGCTGCATTTCAGCACATAGCAAAGGTAGCTCCAAAACCAAAGAAAAACAGCGACAATTTAGCCATCCTCTCTGCACGTTCAACTTTAAGGGCAGCCTTGAATAACTTTCCGCAGTCTTTCCCCCGGCTCCGGCAGCGCGGATGAGCCAGCCTGCGCTCACAGCCGGCCGTCACATGCTCCCCGGCATCTCGGGGGCTCTGCCAGCAAACCCTCCTGGGCTACAGAGAGGCGGCGAGCCAAGCTTTCCTGTGGGTAGTGAATTTCTCACAGGGAACTGCCTTTGGAAACGATAGTCCAGCCATTGTTTAACACAAAAACCCCAGAAACGCAAAAACACACACTCACAACGAGGGCAAATAAAGGAAGAGTGAGAGAGTCAAAAAGTTTAAAGGCCACACACTACATTGCCTTCTCCTGTCTTAAAAGGCAGGTCACTTCTCTTAGCACAAGGAAATATTTTCCTTCTTCAGTATACATCCCTAAGAGAAATCTTTCTGATAGTATGACAGGCATACAGGAAATTACAGAAGTAGCACGTAAGGATTTTTAAGTGGTCTGTGGCAATTCCCTGTTATGCCCCAAAGCAACGGTCTCGCAGGGAGGTGGGAGATGAAAAGGAAAACAGGCAGGACTCAGCTCACAAGCAGCTCAACCCCAAGACAGCCCAGGTGTCCTTGAGTGCGTTTTTTTGAAAAATAAAAAGAAAAATAAAAGGACCTTTAGGAAGTGTCTCATTTATCCTTTCTCATGCTTGTGACATTGACACCAGATGAGACAAACCGCTGCTAAAATACAGCTAAAAGCTAGGGACATCAATCCCTGCTTCAACCCAGAGTCACATAAAACTCTGGCAAAAGGTTAAAAGAAACAGGACAGGTTTCTCAGTGTCTGAAGCACCCTTCCCCCTTTTAAGGGACATAGAAACCTTTCCCCCCCCCATAATATTTTTAAATACTTGCTTAGATCTTTTTCAACCCCCTATTGATCTCTTGCCTTTGTCATGACCATACCCAGCTGGCAGCAGCCCAAGATTTCATCAGGACAAATTCCAGTCTCCTGCCTGCTCGTGACTCAGCAGAACCAGAGGATTTCAGGTGCGGCTTCTGGACTCGACAGTCACAGGGTATCTGGTCAGTCCTGGGGTAACTGGGACAAGTTTTCAGCCACTTCTCATAGGAAATCCTCTTTCCATCAACGCTGTACAAACACCAGACTGTTTCAGTGCAACAGTAAATGCCACTTTTGGGAAAGAGATTACTGGAGAAACGCGAAATACCAAACAGAAAGGTTAGACAAGGCGAATTCCAGTTCAGTCGCTTTTGTGTTGACCCAGCAGTACTTGCCCAACCATCACCCGTGCTCAGATTTTGCTGTTTGTTGCTGCTGTTTTATGCGTACTTTCAACTCTGACAATGTAACATTCAAAATGAATTGCCGAGACCAATCTCAAGTGCTGTCCAAGACCACATCACCTTCGGGCTAGATTACAGTCTGGTCTTCATGAAACTTGGCCTGGTAACACCCAAAACATTAGCCTGCACWGAAAATACTGGGGTTGAGATCAAAACGTTCAACTGGCTAATTTCCTGTATATACAATCCCCAAGCTCCTTCCTATCTCTCCCCCCCAAAATATACAGCTGTATCAGAGAAAAAAGTCGCACCAAGTTCTCTCCAGTGCCACTGGAAGAAGTTTTCCTAAAATTCGAAGTCTTAATGAAAATTTTATGAGCTTCAGACCACAGCACAAACCTATCTTCCTTGTGATACAATTCTTCTTGAAATCAAATGGAAACAGGAATTTTGATGGCCTAACAGGTAAATAATACTTAGCTGGTTTTGAAAATGCAGGATTTAAAGATATATTTTTTTCCCACGTTTGGCACCTACACTCCTTCCTCCTTAACCAGTCATACCAGTATAAAGACACCTGGTCTTCCCCAACATCATCAAAACAGCCCAGATGAGCATCCACCTGCACAGCCACCCCAGCGTTGGTATCCCAGATTCTCACTCGGCACAGGTCACACACCAAGGGACTCACCCACCTTCAGACCAAAACCTTAAGTGGTTGCCTTAGCTAAAACGTAAATATATGCTATTCAATTATTTCAGGTAACATCCTGTATCGACAGAAAGGACTGTAATAAATCTAAGCTGGCCAAGCGAAGGTTAGGCAACACCTGCTATAACAGTGAATTTAATTTTCGAAACTCTATTTAGGATGCAACAGCTGCAGCGCTGCATTGGCTCACTTCCACAACCACTGCTGTCCATGTTACAAATAAAGCAGATGCAGAAAACTTACTGCTGGAAACTCTCTTCATTACTTGCGGCATTAAAAGTCAGTGTTAACAGGGACAATCAAGCATGGTCAGTAAACAGCTTGCTAAAGCTTCCTCCTTCAAGATGTGGCTGTTCCCGTTTTCCCTAGTGTCCTGGTCTCACAGGCACCTCTGGGCACCCGTGGTGTGCAACACCTGGTGACAGACTCTACTAAATAGTTGTGAGAATATTTGTGAAAATAAAACATGTTTTTTGACAAAAACCATGGGCACAGCCTCACAGACTGCATGTGTTACCTAAATTCAGATGCCCAGACTCCATCACCATTTGGTGCTGCTCAAGTGATGCTATACAATCTCGGGGGGGGGGAGAGCACTCCCCTTGCACCTTCCCATGGTCACAGACTCAAGGGGAAAGCAGTTACCAAGCAGGGGGAGGACAGAAAGATTCAGCCCATTTCTCTGCAGTGTCAGTGCAGGTCTGTTCGTCTATGTCTACAGAGGACTTGAAATATTTTAACAACGCGTATCCAGTGTCTCATGCATTGCTGAGAATGATAAGAAGGTAACGCTGGTACAAAACATATTGTGGACAAACTGAGAAAAGCCTTTTCCAATTATACACAACTTCAACACGTGTGCCAGGGCAGGGAGGACAGGGAAATCCCCTCTGCCTGCACTGATGAAGGCCACTTCTCACATATCTCTTGTTCACAGAGAGCAAAGGACAAACAAGTGCTTGCTTCACCACTCCCCACACCTCCCAACAACTCCAGTTATGAATTCCCAAAACTGGACATGGACCCAACACTTTTGACAACCCAGGATTACTAGCGTCCAAATGATAACCGCCATCCTCTTCTCCATGCTCAGCAACAGGCCTGCAGGCCACCTATATAGGATGAGCTCCATATGTAATTCCACGAGCTGCACGTCTTTAAGCTCCCAAGCCATTACCAGTCACATCAAATTCAAAGCATGTTTTTCTCCTGCATCTCACACTGCCACAGGCCAGAGCTGGTGGCAAACTGGAAATAGCAGCTCTGCCATGCAGCCTTCCTTGGCATCTTCTCCATCAACCTCATCTGGGACAGAGCCAGCACATTCTGACCAGTTCATACTTACGCCATCATCTGCATCAGCAGCAAACCTCTCTGCAAGTGGAGCAGTATAAAAAGTGTTAGCAGGCTTACGGATCCTATTCATTCATCTTTTCCCCGGAAATTTCAGAATAGCCAAAATCTATGGGACATCTAACGTAAACACGAAGTGCTTCAATTACCATACTGAAAATGTCCTGTCTCATCAGCTGGTGCCACCCAAATACATATGCAGTCCACCCGAGACCAAGCAAGCACTGCCCGTTCTTTCCAGCACACCCATAAACCTCACGTCAAGGGCAGATCCTCACAGAAGGGCAAGCACCTTTAGTACAAACAGAATCAGATCAAGGGTTTTTGCGTTTAAAAAGGCTAGCTCAAAAATGCATCAAATTCCCAGAATTTCAGATGCACTGTTCCATAAGGACACCTACACAGAGGCAGGGGCAGAGCAGATAAATCCTTAAGTCATTTAGCTCCAATTTACTCTGAAACATACAGATTCCTAAAAGTACTTGAATTGTGCCTCAATCYACCAATACAAATGCTTAGCTCTGCTCTGAAAACAAGCTGGGTTCACTAAGCAGCAAGGAAACAACTGTGCCAGCTTTAAAAAATGAAATATTGACATGAGTATTTACTATTATCATTAGTACTATATATCATCTGCTAGCTGACTGACAAAGCAAGACAGCAACCCATCCACCCCATGGGGTCTGGAAGAACTCAGTCCTAGTCTACAACAGAAAGGATCAAAATAACAGGCAACACAAGTATTCATTACTAGCTACGTATGCATACCGTGATAACCAAATTATTGACAATTACAGTGCAATGGTTAAAGATTTATCTGTCTTGGAGCTTTCTTAAGACTCTCTCCTGTTTTATACATAGGTAACCATATGTAAAAATAAATGCTTGTATGTACACATTTGGTTCAGAGCTCGTCTTGCTCTCTGGGATCTGGAGAACCATGATAAAGTACCAACAAGCTCTTAGAACAAGAATAACAATATTTAAAAATTGTTAAGTTTTGTTTAAGTAAAAAGCAACAACCCAGCAAGACCTGATCCTGCTCACCATGCTGCACAAGACCTGGAGTCAAGGATCGGGGAAAGGCAAGACTGCTGCGGGTGATTTCAAACAGTTTTTGGTATCCATGGGCCTACGCATCAGTCAAGTTGTTCCATACAAGATATGAAAACATATTAACGATTCGCATTATTCTTAAAGTGCTGTATGGAAGCACTAGAAACTACCTCAACACACATCTACGAATACACCTACTTAGCTAAAGTCAGTGTGATAAAGCAGTTCAGTGAAGGCTATGTAAGCCACTTTTAAAACTGAGGTACAAGCAAGTTAAACTGATTTTGATAAAATTTGGTAAACAGCTGGAAACTAAAAATCTTTTGATTAAATTTACTTAAATGAGGTTTAAGCTATTTTAAGGGAATTTTCATCATGTCCATCCATGCGATTCCATCATTTTATCTGATGAAGAAAACATCAATTTTAGTTAAACTCCTCTGCAAACTACACCCTAAGGGACTACAAACGATGACAGTGAGCAACTGAAAGAAATTAAACCATCAAGCAGAGAAATTACGAAATGCATAGTCAAGTATTCTCAGCAACTGACCCAAGACTGCAGAGATTACTCAGGAAAGCAAAAAGAGTAACCTCAAAACTTTGCTGCTGCTTCAGCAGTCAAGTAGTTATGCAAAACCTCTGTTTTGCAGACAAAAAAATCCTGTGTTTTTCTTTTGGAATCACTAAGGATTTCAAATATTACAATAAGAAATAGAAGAAAAATTTAATAAGAGATAAAGGAAGGGCAGATAAGACTTTGCTTCCAGAAATACCTTCTACTGGACAATTCAACCACATTCTTTACAGTCCAATACACTCCGGAGGTGGAGATGTCAGACAAGGGTTTGTTTGGACTTTCTTAAAACAACTAATTTGCATCATGGAACCTTACTGGAAAGTTTAATTTGTATCGATTTGAAATTGGTTGAAGAGTCGTACATAAGGATAATTCCATAAATAAATACATGCCAAATTAGAAAGGAGAAGCAAATTACAGAGGAGCAGTGATCCACGGCAGACCAAATTATTCTGAGGTATGTTTATGGAGAGGTGGCAGGCAGACACCAGGAAACTTAGCCTGTACCCCAGGCTGATGAGAAGGGACTTAGCTGCATTTGTGTGGTCTGCRCACACAGTCTGCTGAGCAGGATGGTGGTAGAGATCATGGTTAAAAGGAATAAAAACCTGAATGTAAAGGGAAAAGGACTATCCCAACCAAGAACTTCATATCGAAGTCCACATAACTTTAAGGACCATAAACAGAGGAAATCTTCAAGAAAACTTCACAAGACAATATTTTGAAAATCTAGCAACCTATATGAAATGCTAACACCTTAAAAATGTTAATCATCAAAATAAAACTTAAAAAATAATGGTGACAGTGGAAAAATTCAGAAAAATCCCATAGACTCAGAAAGAGTAACTCTTGGCCCCTTTCTATGCTAAAACCATTGTTTTACATTGCCTCTATCTCACAGCATAACAAGTCGTTGGTGAAGATGACAAATTCTTCAAATACTGAAGCATTTAAAAATGATATTTTCAAAAATAAAGGAAGGCGACCCCCTGAAAACACCTTTATGTTTGCAAATACTGTTTTCTATTCTTTCCTGAAAGATATATAGCAATACAAGAGAAAAAAGAATTGTACATGATACCCCATAGAAATGATACAAAAATTACTGAAGTAAATGAAACAGAAAAGAGGAAAAACACCCCTCTTCTTTCAGTTCTACAAACTTTTGATTTGGGACAGTTGTGGGGGGAAACTATTCTGCAGCGAGGGGAACACATCCTAATCGCTGTGCTGGTTCTATACTCTGAGATAGTCGCTCTCTTTTCCCACAGAGTGAAGGAGAACAGTCAAATGTCTGTATGTCACAAAAATAAGAAATTGCAAACAAAAAGGTTCAGAAACGGTATTTTGAGATTAAGGGCTTGAGAACTAACCCCCAGGGAATCCAGCTGTGGCAGCTGATGTTACTGCTGCCACTGTGCCCTCTAAGCCTTTGCCAAAACAGCTGGCAGGAAGGAAACATTGCCATGTCTCATCAAGTGCAGTTGACGCCAAGAAGACTGGACTAAAAGCAGAAGCAGGTAAAATACATATTCCCTTTTAGATATGGTTATGGGGCGATAAATCTCTGCAATGGGGCAGAGCAGGCAACTAGGAACAGCAATACTGGAAAGCACCACTGCTCAGTCCGCCAAACCTTGTCCATATAAATCCTGCGTTTCCAGATTCAATTTAAGAGGCCTCCCTACACCAGAAAATGGCTACGGTTAAAATAAGACTCAAGATTAATTTAAATAATGTAAGTGACACTGGTTGAATCCTAGCAGACCAGAGTGTTTCTTTGTTCTAGATTTTGCTGCTTGTGAATGTAATAATATTCACATGAATGGTTGTACCTGTGTAACTATTAAACTTTCCTAAGTAGACAAACCCTAAATTAAAAAGGCTGTCAAACACCCCCCCAAAAAAACCCCACCACCTCTAGAGCTTGAAATTGTGTTTTGAAGGGATTTCAGAGAAAAGCCTATACCACATGCAAGGTCAGAGGAAAACAGAGCAATAAAGAGCAATAACTAGGATCAAATCCAAACCCAGAGAACTACAGTTCCCATGAGAATTCAGACAGTCCAGAGTCACGGGAAGTCGCTGAATATAGAAGGGGAATCAGCAGAATTTACTGGCACGGAGCAGCCAGAAGTTGCAACCAGTGGAACGCTAACCACAAACAAGTTGCCAGGAGTAGGATTGCAACCTCCAGTCCTAGAATTGGAAAAAAGATTTCTCCGTAATCCCACTAAATACTCTCTGCCTCGCAGGTCTGGCTGTACGTCCTTTATACATCTATTTAAGGCCCCCACGTGATGAAGGCTGCCTGCCTGGCCACTCCCAGCCAGGGCAAACCACCCAGCCCCAGAGGAGACTCCAGCAGCGGCTTCCAAGGCAGACATTGCATCAGCCAGGTGTGCAGGAAGCAGCGGAGATAAAGCAGCTGTTGACGAAGGGGCTCTCGGACGGAGGCCACTTCAGGAATCCTGTGGAAAGGATGACAGGAAGGAGAGAGACGCTCCGCACACAGAACAAGCTTCATCAGCTTCAGAAAGCCTTTGTGCTGGGGCTCCGGACCTGGCCTTTCTCCCAGAGATGATGCAACACTGAGGAACAAGGTCTGTGCCAGGGAAAACTATTCACAGGCTATGCAGATGGCAACGCGGCCAAAGGATCTCGGATCAAAACACGCCGGAGCCCATCCAGGCCCGACGAGCCTCCCCAGGCCTCCCTCCATGCCCCCCAGGATCCTTCATTTCCCATTGCCACCTCGCTCCTAGTGCGACCACGGCTTCAGGCAGAACGAAGGACCTTACGATAGCGAGAAAGTAGTAAAAGGGGGTTTTAAAGTCCTGCAAAAATCACAGCTCATCCTCTGATCTGTTGGAGGGAAGAGACTGGGGAGAGACTGAGCTCAAAGCCTCAAATCTCGCAGCCGGGGATCCTCCCGTCACCACGGCTTGCCAGCGCACGCCTGAGCTCCCCAAACACGTACAGCAGCTCTCCGCTCGCCGGCAGCCTCGACCCTGCTCTCACACACCAGGAAACCACGCAGGGACAGCCCGGGCAGCCATGGCAACATCACACAGTGTGGCAATTATGGAGCCGTGGCTCCCAAGCAAAGGTTCAGCTTTGCTTTCCATTACAGGACTCGTTTTGACCCTTCCCCCCCCGGCTCAAACCATCACCGAGTGCCCTCCCGGCTGCAGCCTGGCCTCTCCGGTTTGTGACCGGCAAGTTTTGCAGCCTTGCACCTGGGCTTGAGATCATGCAAATACATTTTTCTCCATGTTGTAAGGAAGTTACTCCAGGCTTATGTAATGCTCGTGTGCTGCGTCCCAACAAACACCGGTTTGTCCAACGTGCCTCAAGTGGGAAACCGGGCTATGAAAACACCTGCAACCTGCGCTGCACACAGCGAGAGTCGGATCCATTTACTAATTGAGCTATGTAATCACCGAGAAGCATTAAAATCCAGTGAATTTTACACGGTTAATAAGGATTTCAGCAATCTTCCAGCACTGTGGCAGGTTTCAAAGCTCAGCCCGCTGCACTGCCCCACCACATCCCCTTCTCAGGAAGCTCTTTGTAGGAAACACCACCGACTACAGCACTTGCCCAGGCACCGGTGCCCAGTGGCACTCTTGGTCATTTAAGATGGTTCTGGAACCCCTAGAAAATTCACACATTTCCTGCAGATCTACTTTTTCTACTTAAGAGAGCAGAGTCAGTAGGACAGTGGTAGAGAGCAATCACGAAGGCCCAAAGGCAGCATATCAGCCAAAAAGCCTTATTTCCCCTTCTGGGGCTTCTACCACTTGCTGATGCTGAATTATGTTCAAGAGATGTTCTTTACTGTGGTTCACTTTTCTGGCTTACTTTCACCTCGTGTTATATTGTATTTTGGCACTGGCAAGATAAGTGCTGATGCCAAAATGCAGGTACTACCGACACGGCAGCATGGCATGCCCTGGCTCTGCATGTTCCATCCTCCGTGCACAGTGGATGTTCACCCAATTGCAATGTTACAGTAGTCAGATTTACAGAATAAGCCATCAGCAAACAACATATTGCACCATCAAGCTTTAAGGAATGTAAGTTTTGTTAAGTTATTTTGATAAGTTTTTGGTAAAACAAGATAATCAAAGACTTGCTCTTACAACCACAGAGATGAAGGTGTGACACTTATTCAGGAAGCTCCCAAATACCTGCTTCATAACTGCTGGCAAGAAATGCAAAGCTCAGACAGCGCTGAGAGCCACGGTCACTTTTGACTAGCCCATTTTTTGTTAACAAGATGAAAAGCGGATAATCCAGYTGAACGCACTTTCAAAGTAAACGCAGATGACCAGAAATCAGCAGTCACAAACCTGCAGCCAGTGACTGAATAAAGACAAAAGTCACTTAAACCACAYTTATTATTTCTTGCAGATAAATTAGTAATTTCTTCCTTTGAGAAGATTTTCTCTATGAGTGCACAACACTAACCAACCACCTTACTGCATGTGGGTGGTAACACAGGAGTACTGACATCAAACAGTTGGCCAAGAGTGCTCGTTGTAGAGCTCACACAAAAGCGATGCTGAGCAAGTGGTTCTGTAACACATCGATAATGAAACGCTATCTGCTACCACAACTGCTGGGTTTTATGAATGTTGAATTATGAGCAGAGTAATATATCGAGGATGTTTTCATGATTATCGCAAACACAAGTAAGCACAGGTATGTACAACCACACGATGAAACTAAGAGGTTGAAACGCGAGAGTTGCTCATGCTGAAGAGGCTGACAACCCTCCTGCAGCAGGTCATCTCCATCAGCCTCTTGATGCTGGGGAAAGGGGGATCATGACACAGCAGAGAGGGAAGGCAAGGAAGGGGGAAGATTTCTTTACTGTTAAGCCTTCACAACTTCTTTTGTGTGTAGCACTTTCTGCGAGTAGCTTCTGCAGATTAAGACAGATCGGGCTGTCTGGACGAGGTGAGTAGCAGGGACTGCTGCACTAGATCTCAAAGCTGGAGGCCTTTGCTTTACACTGTGTAGTGCCCCAACACGTTTCTGCAGTTTGCTATCCCTTAAGCCCTAAGCAAGGAAACTTGCAGTGCTAGACAACCTCTTTCCCACCTCAGAAATAGCTCGATTTACGCAACAAATCGATAGGCTCAACGTTCAAAAAGCTACAGAGTTTTGAGCCGCCTCTTCTTCCTTAGGACACCGAAGTGTTTCCTTACTGCACAGATGAGAGAGCGATGGGGCTCCTCCCTGGCCGGACCCGGAGGAGGAGAGGAGAGGCAGGAATGCAGTCGCGCAGGAGAAGAGGCGAGAGCAGCCCAGGTAGCTCCACGTCCTCCTCTGCGCAGGCAAGGGCGAGCACGCACACAGGCACGACCGACCAGGAGAGTTCTACCTGCACAGAGCAGCAGATTTTGAGAGCTACCAGAAGGGAATTTAAGAGCTCTGCAAAGGCATCTGGAACAAGGTAATCTATGGAAATATAGAAACTCAGCAGCCATCGAGGGAGTGGTGGAATGGACAAACACAAATAAAAAGTAGAAGCACGATCTGGAGCCATTACCAAACTGAGTCACTCAATTCCCCAGGTGAATTTGCAAAGTGAGGGAGGAACAGAAGAATCACTGAAGTACTCTCACCTGGATGGCACAAAAACCAGCAAACAAGTGCTATTAGAATACTGCTTCTGACAATTAATGAATTATTGTTTCAAACACGAATAAACTTTCCGACTAAGTCTAGTTAACTTGAGAGACAGAGAATATCCTACATTAATTTAAGAATTAAACCTACCAGGAAAGCTTGTGCCTCCCAGAGTAATTGTAATCATATTGCCATTGTGCAATTTTTTTAATACTGCTTCTAAAAAAGGATGAAAAAGATTTACAGACTTCTGCTGCGATCAACTGGAATTCAGAAATGCTCATCTGAATACAGTGAGTGTACACAGTTACATCAGGACTTCTCTGTAGAGGCTTTCAGAAAGCCTTAACCATATCTTAAACATCTGAAGCAACACAGTATGGGAAAGAACTGAGTTCCAACGATGCAAGCCACAAAGCATTAAATTTCAGAGTTCCCTTCACATCTTATGTGTCTTATGCAAGGCAGTATTCTAGCACCAGGTTAACTATTTCTCCTCTAAATTCATCTTAATTTCATGATCTTGGCTTTGATTGCGAGGGCACGTATCTGAGCTTGTGCCAACTGATCATGGCACGAAACCTTTAAAGATTCTTAAACTCCAGTGTCAGAGAAGGAGTATCATCATAATTTTAAAAAAAAAAAAAATCACAATATATTTTCTCCGGAAGGAAATGAGTTGGGCCTATTTTAAAAGACTAAGATGAACGTTTGCTCCTTTCCCCTTCCCTATAAACCGTTCCAATGTTTAATTATTATCATTGCTAAGAAACTGTACTTCAAGATTCAATTTGTCTAACCTCAGTTGATATTGCTACGCCTTTGTCAGCAAATCTTGCAAGTCCTTTTAGAGAAAGATCAAGTCCTCTCTCAATTGTCTTCAATAAGCTGAGTAAGTTGAGTTCTTTTAAGCCTCACATCATGAGGCTTATTTTCCAGTCCCTGGATCATTTCTGCAGCTGTCCTTTGAATTCTCTCCAAATACATTGGCATTCTTCTTGAAGCATGGAAACCAAAATTCAATTCCAGTATCAGTCTCAACGTTGCTGTGTTTATAAGATTACTTATTTTTGCTTCACATTCCTTTCCCCCACTTTTTTTTTTCCTCCTCAATATGCCCAAGAATCACATTAACCCTTTTAAATAAAATAATGGCCCAAGTACCATGTAGAGGCAACTAGCTGTAAAGACCTTAAAGCCCTTTGAGCTACTGCTTTCCAAAATGCTATTTCACAATTTATAGGTGGGTTTGCAGTTTTGCCAACAAATGCATCACCTTGCAACTGGATGGATTCATATCTTCTGTTGAAACATGGCAAAACAATTCAGAGCTCCCTAAACATACTTTATTATCCCACTAGTGTCCCTCTGGCAGAAGCTTTATCAAATATTTTATGCTATCCAGATAAAAAGATTCTAAAGAGCAGTAAATTAAAAGCTGATTTCATCTCACAACCTTCTATAAAGCTAGGTGTGTCCTTTCCAAGTTACAATTCCAGATATTTTAGATCTCCGCTGTTAATGCAATTTCTCCAGCACAACCATTTCTAGTRTCAGAGTACCCTTCCTTCTTCCTCCTAATTCTTGCCCTCTCCACCCAAAACAGGCATGCCCCCCACACCTCCTACACCCAGTCCACCTTCCACAGAACCACAGAATAATCCAGGTTGGAAGGGACCACTGAAGGTTAACTGACTGAAACCCTCTCCTCTCCCCAAAGTAGGGCCAACTTGGATCAGGTTGCTCAGGGCTTTGCTCATTTCTTCTCCAGGGCCACTAAGTGTTTGTGTAACTATGCATTTTAAGGCCAAAAATAACCTTCTGATGATCTGACTTTCCACCTAACAAAGACTGGAAAATCTCACCTAGTCATTTCTACTCTTGGCATCGCAGCTTACAAACGAGCTAGACCATGTTTGTCAAGCACAGCCTAAAAACCAGCATATGGATTTACCACAATTCTTTGGGGGGAATTTAAAATCATGCAACAGACTGCAGCCCAGAGGTCCCCAGGCAGCATCAACCCAAGCCATTAAGTCTTCACAGTGAGCACAGTACATTTGTAGTTTTTATGAAAAAAGTGTAAATTTTTTTTTAAAAAACTAAAACTACATCAAACACTTTCTCGGAAGCCTTTGAAGAATGCTTCGAACTACCCGAGTGAAGCTCCAGCTCTAGCTACACCTCCAAAGGAGACTGTTCTTCCGCTGCATACACAGGTGACTGAAGATGTTAGCTTCCCCACAGTTTCATGAAACATGTATTAGTGGCAAATGTATTGATATAATTTTAAATGTTATCTTCCATGTTCACAGTGGTAAGATTTATCAGCACCTATCTTTATCAATACGTTTATTTAACAACACACTCACAACACCTGTTTCCTTGACTACCTAAGTATGTCCATCATCCCTTAACTAGCACAGAATATCTTTCAACTCACACAGGCCAGTTCCTACAAAGCTTACCAGTTCTTACTTCAGTCACTAACAAGAATCTCCCTCACCCCTCCAAAATCCCCATAATTATACAAGCAAAGGATTAATGTGGACATATATTTATCCATATAAAAGCATGTCATAATAGTCAAGTTATCCCCCTTTTCTTAAAGAATAGCTTTGCGAAATCAAAGTGACTGAGAGCAGAACTGGATTTAATATAATAGCATGAACTACTACACTGAAATTAGAGATGTTAGCCAAGATCCTGTGATCCTCTCACCTTACATTCTTCCCTAAGCATCAATTTTTGGCCCTGTCAGAGACAAACAAAACCTTCAGTCTGACGTGGGAGAACAGGGAGAGTCACTCTTGTTCTCACATTACGTTCTCTGCTCTCCTGTCTGGGATTATCAGTGCTGTRTTCCCTGCCAACAGCAAGGACCCTCTTTAAACTTGGAAAAATTGTGAAACAGAATAAAAAAAAAAATCCCATCACATGAGTAAATGAGGCTTGACAGCATGATGGATGCTGCAGGTTCACAAGTATGAAGGCGCTCCTAAGAAGATGGCTCGCGCCTGTTACAGCTCCACATAAGCATAAAAGACGCTGGTTTGCCGCATTCAGGAGGGAGATGCTCAACTATTTAGATTGGACGCATTTTATATAAGACTGAAGATGACTAAGTCACAGCTGGACAGATTATGTTCTAGAAGCAAGCTATGCGCTCCTCCCTGTACCTTAAAGACCAGCGTTTCCTAATCTGCATCTTTTCTCCTTTCCCTTTCAAACACAAGACGCTGAATTCTCCCAAGAAAAAAATAGCCAGAAAATATTCAGGGCAACGTGCTTTAACCAAGAGGAATTTCACACGCACCAGTCATCGTAGGGCTAATTTGATTTTGTCATTATGGAAAAACTGAGAACTATCAAGACCTCAGCTGGGTAACAGTTGGATAGGAGAATGATCTCAACACAGGAGGAAGACAGCACAGACAGGAATTATCTTCCTGAATAATGCAGATGGACTTTGTGTGCACTAAGCATCAAACACAGTTTGCCAAGACACTCTGAAGGCCCCTTCACGTAGTTTATCAGTCCTGATGGTACAAATCAGTAGCAACATTGTTCTTAACCCAAACTACCTTGTAGCGTTACAATGCTAGCGAAAACAAGCAGGAAAAATACCCTGGCTCATGCTACCACGCTTCCCCATCAACAGCTCATACAGGAGATTTTTTTCACCTGTATCCACTACACAATGTACTCCCCACCACACCTATTAACATCAGYATTAAAAACACTGGTTGCTTTACTGAAAGAAACCAAAGGTATATACAGAAGCAACATAGCACTACAGAACATGGACATGCAGGAAGAGGTGAGGATTGGCGTGGGTGAGATGGCTACCTAAAAAAGTCTGAGAGGCGATTTGCACTACTAGACCAGGAGTCAAAAAAAAAAAAAAAAAAAAAAAAAAAAAAAAAAAATCCATGTTTTACCACCATGCTGCCTATAAGATGTCCTATGCAAGCTAATCGTTTTTTTGTGCCTTAATTTCCCTATCAGTAAAATCAGAATACTACTTCTGAGACGCCACACACAGCATTTCGAGCCATACACATGACAGCTAGATAGAGCTAAATCAATAGATTTAACCAGAACAGGACCGGGGACAAACTGCCCTGGCAGAATTGCATCTTGAACTTTTGGGTGGAAAAAAACACCTGAAAAAAATCTGTGGCCATTTCACTTGTTTCATTCACAGTCAGTACAGGCTAAGGACCCATGCGCGCATCCCAGGTGAGAAGTGGCAGCCTCCCAAAAAGTGGGGATGATCAGTTTAACCGGAGAGATTTTAATCTAAGCTAAATTAAACCTTCTCAATACTAACAGAACTCCATAGCAAGTCCCATTGTTCAAGATGAATTTTTACATTTTAAACCCACAGACCATTTCAGTAACAACCATCTTTCTTTAAAACTTAGGTAATTTTGTTTTACAAAATGCTGAAAAGTTTCCATCATTTTTCAAATACGTGTCAAGGCCATTTATTTCCTCCCTCACAACCTGCTCTTCATGTAAAACTGAAAATATCAGAATTCCTTGCAAATGTTGCCCCAACACATTGACTCTCACGGGAACAGCCTACTTCACTATCGCTCAGAAAAAGGAGTGACGCCTTAAACTCTGACACTGAAGAGCAACAGAAAGCTACAAACTTTGCTCGCAAGAACAGCCTGCTCCTAAATCACCCCCATCCATCTCTGCTGTGTGACATGGTTTAAAAAAAGAAGGAATTTTCAGTCAAAGGATTTCACCAAAAGGATCCTGGTTGCATTTTCATACAGTTCTGCAAAAACCAGAGAAGTTACATCAACATTTGGACATGCCATCTCATTCTCCCTGCTCCTTCAAGGTCCTCTTCTCCACGTGCGACTCAACAAATTTCTGCTGACCAGCTGCAAGCTGACAGTCCCAAGCTATGCCCAGGAAAGGCCTAACTAACAACTGCAGGTTTCGATGTATAGTTGCACTTTTAGAATATGCTAGCGCTTTATTCTTTATTAATGTATTACTTCTATCTGTGTATGTAAGGCTTAGAAATACAGGAGCAGGAAATAGGAACTGTGACACATTAAATTCACTCTTACATTCTCTGGCAGCTTGTGGGGAAAGTCTTTTCCCAGTTTGTGAATTTTCCATCTTCTTACAAATCTGAACTTTTCCTAAAGGATACTCTGAACCCACAGTGGCCAAAGAGAATCCACCAAACGGTGGATTTGTGCTGCCAGATGCAAGCACTTCTGTGCTCGGCTTCTTGAATTCCTCTGACTGACCCACACCGTGCTCAAGTGTTTTCAGGAGCTAAGCTGGAAAGGTAACAAGCACTGTTCTTCCAGCAGCACTAACGGCGATTTCCATAGGTGTTTACAGGATGCCATCAGCTTGGGACTTCGGCATCCAAGTGCCTCCCACCTCAGGCAGAGCACCCAAGAACAGCCTCTCCAAAGAGGACCATCGCGGGGCAGCATGAAGGTATTTCCTTTACATATCTCACAAGTTGTAGTTTTAACCTCAGCAGAGAACTTCCTACTGACAGGACACTTATCTAAAGAGACAGGTTTGGGATGGCATACCCCAAAATACAACGTCTATTACTTAGTAAAACTTTCCACCTTCTGCCCGGCCACTGTCAGATAAAGGATGTGTCCCAACCCCGGGTACTTATCTGGGTCCGCAGGGAGCGGACACAATCGTTCAGATGAAGTACATAGGAACTCTACCTACGTATGTCACCCTACTGCTCACCTAGGTATTCAGCTACCACACTGCAAAGTCAGAACTTCTATCGGCCGTGAAGCATAACACAGAAAATACAATCTGCTTAGTTCCTTTATTATAACGTGATTGATTTGGGACTATTTGTGAAGATTTTCATTAAATAAAAGATTACCCTCACAACAGATAAGATTTCTTGCTTATGAGACATACTGCTCATGCCCAACATGAATTTTTCACACAGCAATACGCATTTGGAGATGTCATGACATGCTAACATTTAAATAACTTTATTCAAACTCAAATAGCCAAAATGCTGCCTCAAGCTCTACTAGACCAAATAGTCTCACTAGGTACGACACTAAAAGCCTCAACTCACAGTGAGCAGACAGAGCAGCACACAGAGATTTGCAGTACACAGACCATTGCTCTATTTCAAATATATGCTGCTATAACCAAGTTTTCCATATTAAAGAAATAGGATGCAAGTTTCTGCTGCAACTGGCCTTGGCTGAATTAAATTTTTTTGTTGTTCCAGTCGCGCTCATGTCTCTATACATTTTCAGCAAAGCTAGATGGAATTCATGTTATGTTTTTTTTACTACTATCTTTTTTATAATTTGATTGACAATGTATCCTGAGTAATTCATAATTTTCTGCATGCCTGGGTATCTCACAAGTTGTAACGACTGGCAAGTAAATGCAAAATAAAGACTTTCTAATTTTTTAAAGGTAAAAAAAAAAAAAGATAAGGAATATTGTGTGGTACATTTATTTACACAGATTTGTAATAATTGTATACTAATTAACATTTTGCCATCTTCCGAAATGAGACATCACTTCTCTGCTGTATTTACTTTCTGCAAAAATATACCTACAAGAATTCGCTATTTTGAAACAGTTAAGCACCATGTGTAGGTTATAACATCATTCCACCATCACAGATCAAGCCTACACTAAAACTCGCATTTGACCAGCTTCCCGAGCAAACAAGAGCAGACGAAGGAAAGACTACACTGCCAATTTTCAAGCAGAAAACTAAATGTTTGTCTAAAGGAAGTACTCCCATGCACGGCGACCAAGAGCACAAACCCACAGTGTTTCATAGATCGAGCTACCATCCACTGTGTGGTGAGCACTCTCCTTCAAAAGGAGGGTGAAGTTCCAGGGGACAGCCTAAGCTGGCCGCACTGTGTGCTGCCACCGAAAGGCGGAGACCCTGCTCCCCTTCTCCGGTCCCCACCACATCCTCTGCACTTCCACCCATATGCTCTCCCCTATTTATTTTGTGAGGGCTCTGGATGCTTGTCAAATCTCTTAGTGAGCCAATTCAGTTCACTATCTTGGCAAAAAAATAATCCAGCAAAAACCAAAACATAAAATAACCCCAACATCGCTTTCTGCTGGGTTAGCGAGCTGAAGGAGTTCAGAAAATGGATCCAGCAAGAACCAGAGCTGGCAAACAGAAAAGGCAGAACTCCCCATTGGGTGGGAGAGGAAGGGGGAGCAAAACTTCCCCCATTCAGCAGCAGAGCTGTTGGATGTACTCAGCTGTCTCGTGTAACTTCACCCGGAGTAACCTCACTCGCAGGGTGCAGTTCTGCAATAGTTTCAAGCTGACTTCAGTTGGCACAGCTTCAGTGCAGCCTCCCCATCCCTTTCTGCACTGGTGCTAACCTGACCCCACAGACGAGCAGTTCAGGCAGAAGCCAGCAGAAAACTCTTACTTCCAAAAATGAAATGCACTTGTTTTTGTCATGGTAGCCTCCCTGAATAGTTCACTACTGGGGCAGGCATGGTCCAGAACAGAGGCAAAAGCGATGGTGGGAAGGAGAGCAGGACTGTGGCAGCAGCATGTCAGGTCAGCTTGAATTGCCATAGAATCGTATCACTAGTGTGCACCAAAAACCTGCACAAAGTTGTGCAAAGAATATACAGCGCGTCACAAACACCCATTCCAGTTTAACACAGAAATTTCCATATACGAGCAAACCTTGAGGTGGAGATTAGAAGAACTGCACAACAAAGCGAGTTTGTGGCAAGCTGAGAACCTGACTTTCACCCTACAAGTATCCTTGTTCCCTATTAACCTCCAGGCCATCTTGAACCCCAACATCCTTGAAATTCATGAAACTGAAAGAGAACTTTGAATCAGAAAGCCAGTCTCCTCTACAGTCAAGCAGAGCCTACTTAACTTGATCAAGCAGTTGTCTTTTCTTCAAAGGTTCACTTTAGCTGTATTTACACAGGAAGCTTCCAGATCTTTGCTGTGGCAAAAGTTAATCTACAGCCACATTACTGAAAGCATTCTTGCAGCATGATTATAAGCTATTCCAACCTAATGCCACCAAAACACAGGAAATAATTTGTTTTAGTGTCTTTAGTTAAAGGCCACATGAATGCAAAAGGCTCATATATTCTTCCAAGTTATCTATAAATTGATACTGCAACTCAGGTTGAGACATGCTAACTATTTTAAGGGCTCCACGCTGAACCCCCAGGGCACTTCAGTTTCCTAAATCACTGGTTCTCAAACTTTTCCCAGTGTATCCTTGTTTGTAGGCAGGAAGGAATACATTCTCACCTCCTCACTCTCTCCCATAAAAACATTTGGGAATTGCTCCTTGGGAGCACACTGGCATCCTGAAGGGGTATCAGTCCTAGAGAGAGACAGAGAGCATTCCCAGAAAGATGTAATTTGGGCAGAGGCACAGCTGGGAAATAGGGCCACATGGAAAAATACTCCTCTGCTCCCACTCTCTACACTACCTGGAGCTGTGATGAGAAGTCTCAGTCTTCCCGGTCCCATCCTCCTACCAGCTATCACCTCTGCAGCTCCCATATTCTGCTCCCAGAAGCAAGCTGCGTCTTTCTCCCCTCCAGTCTGAGCAACGCTGTCTTACATGGGCTTCCTTATCCAAATATTTCTATGCAACACAACCTTCAAAAATCCTCCGGCCACTTATTTTCATGATTCAAAGTCTATGCAAAACCAAGAGACTGCATTATCTGACACCAACAAACTAAAACTCCAAGCTGCATCCTGACTTTTTTTTTTTTCTTTTACTGAATCATCATCAGCAGGCATGTTCTGTTAAAAAGTTTGATGGTGGGGTCTCACTCTCCTTCCCTATCAACAACTTGCATTTCAAACTGCTGACTTCAAAGTCAAGAGGATTCTTCCCAGTATCAGAACTTCAAACTGTTTCTGGGCTGCTGGCACAGTCACTGAAAAAGTTTTGTCTTGTAAATCAACAAGGCTGCAGAAGAAAACCCTGGTATGAGCTCTGTAAGGACAACAGGAATAAGCCTGAGTCACTAAATGAGCAGCTACCAAATCCAGACAATATCTTCTTGTCAATGTGTATGATTGCAATTGTAATCACGCTCTAAATATGAACACATCAAAAGCACCGTGACCTTTCTACTCTGAAATTACTTCGAAATATTTTAAGGATTAAGCATTTTTGGGTTTAAAACTAACTCACATTCTGTCTCAAAAGGCTGCCTGTAAATGAAAAAAAAAAAAAACTAAGCTCGTTTAGAACAGGATGAATAAGCAAAAAAGTTTGCTGCCTTGAAAACTGCATAGATCTGACTGCTTGGGATACCTCCCCTTTGCTAAACTTAGCCC
>JAYKAV010003090.1:460462-506104 GCA_035582835.1 Phoebastria nigripes | reverse complement strand
CACACACCCTTAGTTTTTATACTGAGCATGACATTGCATGGTATGGAATACCCCACTGGCCAGCTGGGTCAACCACAACAGCTATGCTCCCCCCGCCARCTTCCCCTGCACCTGGCAGGGCATGGGAGGCCGAAAAGTGCCCGGTGCAAGCACCGCCCAGCAACACCCAAAACATCAATGGGCCATCAACGCTCCTATTATACCAAACCCAAAACACAGCACACACCCCAGCTACTGGGAAGAAAATTAACTCTGTCCCAGCCGAAACCACGACAATGTGTTTGGAAATCATTTCCAGGATTAATTGCTCCATAACCTTTGCAGGGTTGGAGGTGAAGCTGACTGGCCTGTAGTTCCCTGGATCTTCCTTCTTGCCATTCTCAAATACAGGAATGGCATTTGCTTTCTTCCAGTCTTCAGAAGCCTCTCCCAGCTGCCAAAATCTTTCAAGGATAACTGAGAGTAGTCTTGCAATGAAATCAGCCAGCTCCCTCAGCACTTGTGAGTGCATCCCATCAGGTCCCATGGACTTATGTATGCCCAATTCTGAGAAATATATTTATTTGGAACTTTTTATTTTGTTTTTTAAGTCATTTCAACACTACAATTCCTCCTGACAGGATCTTTGAATTTTTTGGTTAAGAAGAATCAGAAGCATCCAGAAAGGAAATGAGAAGCTACAATTCACCTCCAACTCTGAAGAATTCATGGAGCATACATACGCATTAAAGCCGCATGCAGCAACTATGTATGTGGCTAAATGTGCATCACAGTATGAAGTTCATTGCAGTGCACTAAAAGACAGCACTGAACATATGCAACAGTAACTACCTGGGATGGACTTACGAAAAATACCATAAGGTTAACTGCTAACTAGCTTTGCTGAATAAGTTATCCAAAAATAATCTAAATATCATTCACATTGAGTGCTTGTCTACTAGAAAATTGACAGTACAGGACTGCTGAGGCTGACAGGCAACACTTATTAACACTGACACTCAGTTTTCCATACTGCACTTTGCAATGCAACTGCATAATGGGCTGGCATTTTCTTTATAAAACAGCTCAAAAGACTGAACTCTGCTCTACGCTGCAGCAGGAAGTACGCTGATGTACAACAAAAAAACAAAGGAGGGCTACGCACAGCTAAAACACTATGCTTTTGCCACATGTCCCTGAGTGCATAAACTTTGAGTTCGTCCTTCCAGTCGACTGCTGAAATTGGTAGAACTGAAGGCCAGCTTTGGCACGTCTGTAACCACCTCTATCCAGGACAAACCACCTATGCAGGACAAGCCACCTCCATCCAGGATGTCCTGGTTTCAGCTGGGATAGAGTTAATTTTTTTTTTCCTAGTAGTTGGTATAGTGCTATGTTTTGGATTTAGTATGAGAAGAATGTTGATAACACACTGATGTTTTTAGTTGTTGCTAAGTAGTCTACTAGTCAAGGACTTTACAGCTTCCCATGCTCTGCCAGGTGCACAAGAAGCTGGGATGGAGCATAGCCAGGACAGCTGACCCAACTGGCCAATGGGATATTCCATACCATATGACRTCATGCTCAGCMKATAAAGCTGGGGGAAGAAGAAAGAAAGGGGGGACATTTGGAGTGATGGCGTTTGGCTTCCCAAGTAACTGTAATGCGTGATGGAGCCCTGCTTTCCTGGAGATGGCTGAACACCTGCCTGCCGATGGGAAGTAGTGAATGAATTCCTTGTTTTGCTTTGCTTGCGTGCGCGGCTTTTGCTTTACCTATTAAACTGTCTTTATCTCAACCCATGAGTTTTCTCACTTTTACCCTTCCGATTCTCTCCCCGATCCCACCGGGGGGGAGTGAGCGAGCGGCTGCGTGGTGCTTAATTGCTGGCTGGGGTTAAACCACGACACAGGACAAGAAATAATTCCTTCAGTTCGGGTGGACTAAAAAAGCCTCTCCTTGAAATCATGAGAAAGGGCATCATTCTGGGCTTTTCCAATTAAACTCTTAATTCTCTATCACCAGACAGTTAACAAGCAAGAAACAGTTTATGCTTTATGAGAGACACGTGCTGCTGTTTGAAGATCTAATGGATGATTTGAACAGCACAGAGCAGACTGGGTCAACAATTTTCACCAACAGCACATTGTGTTACTTATCACCGCTTCCCTCGTTTGCAAGTATGATGCCTCTTAACTCAGTCCCAACTTTAGCACCACCTGTTTTTCTCAAAATGGTTTTTAATTCATTAAAAAGATGTGCTTCATTATCATAATGAAATAAATAGCCCATCTGATGTACTGTATGAATAATTTTTTCCACATTCATATTCTTAATTTTAGGTTAGCAGTTTGGGATATTACTTTAAATTTTTTTGCACATATATATATTTCTAAATACAAATGTTATCGATAAGAAAGAAATCCTCAAAGGGTGTTACATCCTTCTCAGTGAAGCACAATTAAATCTATTCAACTAGACAGACATGATTTAGTAAGTCAAGCTACTGATTTTGAAATTATTCTGTAATACAAAGGAACCAATTTCCACATTAATTTGTATTAATGCAACGCCTTAAGATCAAGAATTCTCCTCATCCTGTTCTTGCCTACTGCGAAACTATRGCCTGAATTCCAGAAAAATCTCACACTTGAAAGGCAAAGCCCACAGAAAACTCCTATGATGTCGCCAAGAACAGCTTTCACTCCAGAAGAACAGATGTTTYCTGCCATTCTCTCAGGATCCACACTATTTATCTGAACACTTTAGCTCAGGCAACCTTCTAGAAGTTGTCCTTTGCTAAAATTTGTGTTTTCTTCAGAAGCAATTCAAAGAACTTCAGAGTTCTGTAACATGCCTTTCTACAGCAAAAAAAAATGTAAAGAAAAATAAAAATCATTGTCTTGTAAAAAAAAGGAATGTACAAGAGTTTGGTGAACAGCCAGCACTTCAGTTACTACATTGCTCACAAATATCTTTAGTCTCTTTGAAAGATAACCAAGCCTATCATAAAGATCTATAAGATCTATCTAAAAGATAACCAAGCCTATCATAAGTAAACACTGGACTGAAAACCCAAGAGGTATATTCCCCCACCACTGTAGATCACATGCTTGATCCTCATCTCAGAGGTGACTCTGTACTAAGTCCTGTTACAAAAATCTTTGTCCTACAGCCATTTTATTTGCATATCCCGTATAATACAAGAACAATCCTCCGTATAAATTATGCCTGTTCATGATTCATCAAGCTCTTATCATAGACATGGTTTTCTGCACCACTGGACAGAATGGCTCCTACAGGGGGTGAAGTCAGCCAAAAGAGAAGCAAYTCAACCATAAACAAAAAGATTAATTAAAACCACTAATTTATGAAAAAGAGGGCAGCAATAACTATATGCTGCAAATTACGTAAGTTGTATTTGTCCATCTATTCAGGAAGGAAGGCACCTACAGAGTCTTACCTAGCTCTATGATGACAGTGACTCTTTGAAATGGTATCTGGATAAATTTCACCAATTATATTTAAGAAGCTTTAAAATCATTAACACATCAAAAAGGTACAACTTCGTTTTTCCATGGCAAGCTGTGTTACATAAACATTCACCTGCTTTCTCTCCAAATTGCACTATATTTTTAAAGCTATTACGAATTCTTATTTTATCCTACTTCTGTTTTGATGGCTCGTAACAGATGGTAGAATTATTTAGTTTGTTTTCAGTTTACTGTGTACCTACCTTATATATGTTTAACCCAGAAAGGATGCAAGTGAAGAACAGGAGGAAGGCTACCCCATTGCAGTGCCCTGACTACTTCCCTGGGGCAGGAGGAGGGACTGCTTCACTCCCCAGAGCTCCTYGGCACCTGCAGCTCCTGCCATGGACTGGCAGAAAGGGTCCACTGAAGAAAYCTAAACTTGAAAAGCTGCCAGGGTGGCTGAAGGGGCAAACCACTGCTGGACTGGAAGGAAGAGCACTGCTCTGGAGACCAGAGGAAACTGCAGAGTTTGCGTGACTCAGGAAAACTCTGAAGTTGGACCAATTCCTCTTTTTCAAGAGGCTCAAATAATGAGATTCACCTAGCAGACCAGAGTTTCCCCTAGTTAAACAGATACCTTGTTTTAGATTATCTGAGTGTGCTCTAGTAAAACATAAATTTAGCTACTGGGAGGTTTCTGCTATCACCTAGTTTGTTCAGCTCGAAGAARGAAGTAGGGTACCTCCACCCAAAGACTCAGCTCTGAGTTGAGTCAACTGGTGGAGGTTCCCTGCTTCTAATGATCTTTTCAATAGCTCTTGAGATGAGAGATAAAGAGGCAAGTGAAGGAGCTACATAAATACAGGAGCTATCAATGTTAATATGCAGGAGTAAGTCTCTTAAARCCCTGTGGTTTGGGGGAGAAATCATGATTAAGTTCTTCTGAAATAAATATGTTTTCTAAAAACAAGGAACTAGTCACCTAAAGTCTCTCAACAGTTAATGGTGAAAAAAAGATACAAAGGATTACCATTCAACTTACTACAGACGTTTTTCTCAGTATACATGCCCTCTGAAAGTACCTTTTGACAGCACTGACTAGAAAAAAGTTCAGATGACAAGGAAAGGTAGATGAGAAGAATCTCACCCCAAACCACCTGCAGAGTTAAGGGTTCTCAGATGCTGCATTTTCCTTGCATTGCCTGTCATGTTATACTAGAAGCAGAAACAGAGATCTATCTATACATGTGGTTTCAGAAGTGGTAAGTGCTTTATTCGCTGTAACATCAAAAAGATGAAAGCTCCTAAGGGCAGTTGAGCTCCTCCTAAAATATGCTTGGTTCATCTAATAAAAACTATGACAGTAATAATGAAAGCAAAAAATTTTTTTTTGCATTATTAAAGCATTTATCTTAAAAAGAAACTAACATTTGAAGCCAAAACTTATCTTTGTACTATATTCCAAATTCTGCCAGTCAGGAGGCCTGGTAGGAGGCCTGGAATTACAGCAATAGGACTTACCATAATGCCGACCCTAAGAAAAGGCCATTAAAGTAGCCGCCCTGAGTACAAGTACCATTAATGACTTCAGACTGGCAAGCAGCCTGACACAGAGACGATCACTTCCCGTGCCAACAGTATTACTTGCTGTCAACACCACTGCTAATGGTGGTGTCTGTCATTTTTGCCACTGTTGACTGTGACATCCAGTCAACAGTAAAGCAGTTTACGAACTTCTGGCTGAGTGTGAAGCTGGTTGAGTAAAATGATTACGCAGTATGTGATTCAAAGTATAATACTTATTTAACATGGTTGTAGGAGATACTAATGGAAGTTCCCAAGAAACAAAGCATTCATTATACATGATACTGAAGCATTACAATTATGAGGATGTCAAAACATCTATACAGAACTATAACATCTTAAATATCATTATCCTGATGATACAAAAACTCAAACTGAATCAAAATAAAAATCCAGGAAATTATTTTGAGAAATTCATGACGAATTCCTCATTTAAGAGGACAGAGACCTATGAAATGTAACACATACAGACATGCCCTGACTTGGATTTCATTTTTCTGCTGAATTAAATTTCAGAGAATTACAGCATAGTTGAGCTTCGGAAGGCCCACTTGAGGTCCCTAGTCCAACCCCACCCCGCTCAAGCAGGGTCAGCTACAGCAGGTTGCCTGGGGCCATGTCCAGTCAGGTCTTGAGTATCTCCAAGGATGGAGACTCCATGAACTCCACGTGGCATGAACTTAACAGGCATTTAGTCTGTGACTGGCTGTATTCATCTGAGAGGCTTTTTCATTCTTTAGTAGCTGAGACATCAAGCTGTCTTCAAAAAAACATGCACCATACACCACRTGGTTACCAACAAGGGAGAGAAACACTGCTCAGCACTGCGCAGCCCACAGCGCGCTGGAAAGCTGGCACGTCCTCACTTCGCACAGGCAGGGAGGTGGGAARGTAGTCCAGGAAAAAATTATCTTTTACTGCTTTTCTATTTTGTCATTATTGCTGCACTGAAAATAGGTTTTGCATTCAGTGTCTTTTTCATGKTTTTAACTTAAACAGCAACAAAAAAATCCTGCTCTAACCACAATCTTCTGCCACCAGAATCATCCCATGAGGTTCAAAATGACCTACATCAAAAAAAAGCTACCAAAGCTTGTCATTTGTGTTGCCACATACTATGCTTAAGGCTTAAAAAAAAATCCTTTGACTTACGGCAGTGCAAAATAAATCCAAATTATTTTCAGATAATTTCTCAAGATGCACATAGCTTAAAAAGGCAATTAAATTTACCTGAAATATATATTCTAATGGGAGAGAGAAGTATATTATCAGACCAAGTAATCTTATTAAAAATTTCAGCAACTGTAGAGAGTTTAAATTACTCCTTTCAAGATTTATCAAGGTGCTCAAAGGCAAGACAAAGACTCAGATAGACCATATACTACAAGATAATCATAGATAATTTAACATACTGAGAAATCCAAAAGAAAAGATGGAAAGAAGGGAAGAAAGAAGGAAGGAAGGAAGGAAGGTAGGTAGGTCTATTCAAATAGTCATTGCTATTGCATTTCTATTGCTATTCACTGTTGCAAATAGCTCTTATTTCAGTCAACAGACCTCAACATGCTTTATTTAAATTAAAAAAAAAGAACGATCTCCATTTTATTGATAAGGGTGCTACAGTCCACAGGAATAAAAATAACTCCATGTGTATGGCTGGCCAATTAAAGAATGAAGACCAGCATTATCCAAAAATCCTGGTATCGTATCAGGAAATGGGAGAGTGCTCTATGTACAGACACCATCGATGGAAATTCTCTTCCTCTCTTCTGAGATGCTGCTGCTGGAAGACCACAGCAGACAAAAGCAAGCACAACATGAAATCAGACAGCACGTACAGCACAGTAAGGTGAAGTTGTGTGGATTTCTGAAGAATAGGACAATTAATTTAAACTTCATATGGCATTGGTAGCCAAAGCGCTAAGCTGATGTTGAATGCAACATGACCTGATAAATTGACAGATAAAATAACTGGCTTAGGGGAGGTTGCTGGTTTTAGCTGCTGAAACACTCTCCACTTCTTGCAAAAAGCTATGCCAATGACTTAAAAGGAACTTTCAGATTAAAGTTCAATTATGTAATTTTAAATACTTTACTTTTCTGAATATTTATATGGTATGGTATTATGAAATATGTCTATTCCAGTATACCACTCTGAAGCGCATAAGCAAAAGAGTGAGGTACAGATCAATAGGTTGCTACTGCAACTTACATTTTTTAAACATTCTTGAAATGATAACAGGCAAAAGCCAGAAATTCTCAAAGCATTTATTCCAAACACTGACAGTCTCAAATGAAATATATTAATTAACAGCTCAAAAGGTATACTTTTTAACAATGTATGTCTGGAAACTTAAGCTTTGGCTTAAGGCTATGCCAAATTCAGAACCAACAGAAATTACCCTGTTCTTTTGTGTAGCAGCATTTATCATCTAGTGAAGAAGCAAGCATGAAAATACAAAGTTTACAGGATCAGAGTGTAACAGAGTAAAATAAAGGAAAATCTTGCTTCTTGCTTGCCTATGCCTTAGAGTACCTACAGAACCCCACTCTCTAGGATATCACTAAAATCTGCTCGTTGAGATCTCGGATTGGTTTGCTTATGAGTATGTAGCGTACCTCTCTCAAAGAAAAATGGATGGTGTAATTTCTCACTCTGTAATCTCCAAAGAGGACACTGTTCTCTACTTCTTTTTAGCCCGCCCCCCCCACCTGCTGGATGCCATTCCTGCACATCTCCCCATCTGGGCAGAAGTCCCAAAGCAACTGCAGAGTTAATTCTAGCAACTCCTGTTGAGAAACATCAGTATAAGGAAAAGGGTGATAAAACGACTGCTTCCCCTCAACTCCAGAACACCAGGTTCCCAAATCAAAGAGGTGAATGGCACACTCACATACACTTTGCATTGCAGCCTATGCTAGGAGACAGCACTAAAGAAAGGAAAGGACTGTTGATATTTAATCTATCACCTTCCTCTATTAGCTTATGGTAACACAGGCAGATGCTGACAGGAGTCCCACCTGGCTCCTCTTAGCTGGAAGACAGGAATCAATCCAGGACTACCGAAGTAGGAAAAATCAGAGACACGCCAGAACGAAACCTCCAGAATCCAAACCAAAAACTTCCATACAAAGGGAAAGCAGAAATCTCCCACTTTAAATCACAATATGTAATGATGTAATGTAATCATTCATCCTCAAGAGGTAGTCAAGCAATATTTCGATTCTTGCCTTTCAGCTGTTCTGAACAATTTAATTATCATCCTTTGCTAAAATGGATGCAGGAATGATGCAGGTTTTATTCTCCAGCCATGTTTTATGGTGTGTTTGGTTGTTGAAGTGAATACCCCAATTCAACAAAGCAAGCTGAACGAAACGTAGCTTGAGCTTTTTGCTTGTACAATGACTTTAAGAGATTTCTCAATAACGACATAAAAATGCAGGAGGACATACTGCAAAGACATGTTGGAAGCAAAACTACTGACATTTGCAAGCCTTATATAGCAAACACCTCCTTCTTCTTACTTCTTTTCCAGATMTGTTCTCTTGCTCCTGCACTAGTCCTATGCTTGTACAGTACAAGTATGGGGAACACGCTAATCGCAAATACTTTGAAAGCACAAAATTCGATTTAATAACTAATGAAATTTATTAAATGATCACTTCATTACAGAGCATTTCCCCTTCCTATATGAAGGCTGGATTTACTTATAATTTAAAGCATAGATTCAGATCTTGTTTCCAAAACAATATTTATACATTAATGGGCATATTTAGTTTCATTGATTTATTTTACTGATTCATTTTCACTTTTGCTTTATTTTACCGTGTGATTCAAAGTGACAGCCTATTACAGACTTCATCTTTCCTGTCTGACTTTTCTGAAGTTTAGATTAATAAATGTATTTATAATAACTATTTACACTGCCACTTTGGAATTACATTTAACATCCTCCATGCAACAGTACATATTTATCTATGACAGGTCCACTTTGCCTCTGTAAAATAYTGACTTCCTAGTACCTCCACGAGAAAAGACAAAATTTTAGGAAATTAATTTCTCACCCACCTACTGTTTACTCAGGATGCTCATAAAAGGCATACCAAGTTACAAAACCAATGGGGTAAAAATAGACATAATTGTTTAAATGATTATTTGCCCTTCCAATGCTTTATACTCACGATAGATGATAAATCACTTATACTTTGTGACTGAATTCAGTTAACACATCTATAAATAAACTAGAATTACTAATTAGTTTTTTGGTTTAAATGCTAGTAATATGGAGACAGGGGTCTAAACTAGGACCATATTTTAAAGTTGCATGTGCATTTAACACTGAGATGCAAAATTTTAAAGTGTGCTTACTCACCCAGAACAGTTAATCAATGAGTTGTTTCTGTGATATTGGTCACACGCTGATAAAATATTGCCTAATGTTTTTAATGCAATACAAATGCTAATCTTCTACAGATTTTTATATTTTTTTCTTAAACACTGGCTGCTTTCTTTACCACAGGGTGGTGGTAAAGTGGTTTAACACTTTTGAACTGTTTTCTCCCCCAAATAATGTAAACCTTCAAATCAAATAATAGTTATCTTGCACTCCAAAGAGATAATTGTGGCTTACAGAAATATTTTGTGCATATCTTAGCTCTTTTGTCCACAGAGGACCAGAATATTTTGTTGATTGACTGCAACARTATTTTGATGAAGCAATGTATGTTTCCAGCATAGATGTGTAACAGGCTGTCATTTTTATCAGAACCAAAGAAATTCTCCATCAGATTAATATCTGTAGGTTTTGATGTAAAAGAGCTTGTTAAATAGGCTCCCAGAACGGTCAATTTGCTCATTTAATTGACTCAGTATTCTTTCCTACTTTTCTTAATTGGGTGAGTAGCTAGAATAGAGATAATGCAGTATAAGRATAAAATTACATGCTGTGTAAATTCCACTACAAAAATTATGTTAAAACAGTTCAGAACGAAGCACATTTCAATTATATATTAAAAAAAATACATTTCAGTGACATTGCAAGTCTCCCTTTAACTGTGCCTAGCATGAAAAAACAATGGAATAATGGTTAAATTTACAAATAACTTATTACATGTTACAGATTGAAATGCACAGTCAGGGCACCCAGAACAGCATTAACTCTGCCCATTGAAGACAATAGGTGACAATCATATGATTAAGTCATGTTTTGTATTTCTAGTCTAAGAAAAAAATTAACTGGATTTTTTTTTWAAAAAAAAGCATCTCTCCTGGCTTCTATCACAACATGGCAAACTCACTGAAATATCGCTCTGAAACCTCAAGGTCCAAGTTAAAAAACAATTTAAAAATATCAAATTACATCAAGACCTGGCAGAAAGGTGATGATAAAGGCAACCTAAAAAAATCCCCGAGACACTAAGAAGAGCAATTACTGAAGCATTCTCTCCCATTCTACTACCTAGACAGATCTCTTGACTTTCTCAGATAACAGGAAGRAAATATTTTGGTCCTAGAAAACATTATCAGATGCAGACACTATCAAACACACAGAACACCTTCTAATCTACTTTACTGCCCTGGCAATTAAGAAGGAGAGGTCATCATTCCTCTGCTGGAGAAGGAGTAAAGTCACACTTGGGAGAATTTTTCTGTACTACAAATCACTCCATCAAGCCAGGCTGCCTCTGTTCATTCACTGAAGGCAACACCTCCTCCTGCAGGAAAGATTCACCGAGGAATCTTCTCGAACAGCCTTCCTGACAGAAGTACATGTAGTGGGAGTATTTCAGCATTCCTCTGAGCTCAAGCTCTGTTACTGTATGATGTTTTCCAACATCGCCTTTCTAAAGGACGTGTACTCCTGGCCATGGTAAGCCCTGTCAGATGTACCTGTCTAGAGAGCTTACTCATCAAGGACCGGGGGGTACACGAATGTAAAACCAGAATGTGGTCTGAGGCATCACAGCTAACCTCAGTCATTTCTTCTGCCTGACTTTGAAATAGTTCGGGTTGTAAGCATTCCATATCTTCTTTGGTTGAACTTTAAAAACAAAAAAAATCCCTGAATATCAGATCATATTCACAAACAGACTTGCTTGGCTGAAAAATCCAAAATTCTTTCCAAAAAAAATTTAAGGAAAGATTTGAGAGTAGACCTACACAGCATACCATTTTTTTTCTCCTTCTCTCTTGTATATAACCCCCCTATGAACTAAGCAACCTGTTTCTYCCCCCAAAAAATTAAAAAAACGCACAAATTGCTATCACTATTTCTATTTTTAAATCTAAGCAAAATCCCGTGATAATAAGTGCCTTGTAAGCACACAGAAAGAAAATTACAGACGAACAACACAGCATATCCCAACACAGCTTTGATCCCAGATGACCCCAAACAAACGGCCTGCTTATCTGTTTTTGTGCAGATCTCTATGGTATCTGAACGCTGTTTCTAATCCATGAGCTCTAAAACCTTCACAGTAACAGACCTGATCACCAGCAAGATGCTTTCACACAAGAAAGTCCACTCCTAGACCCAAGGTACATTTAAGAGTGCTTTCTACTTCAGAATTCAAATGAGTTCTGTCTGAACATATGTGTGAAGTGAAAATGTGGTTGCTACTGAAATAAAAAGATTTAGAAGTCCTCTACACATCATGGCTCAAATACCACAAAACTTCATTTGAATACTCCTACAATTAAAAAAAAAAGATACATTTCCCAACCTTCTGGYGTTAACTATTTCTTTTGGTAAAATTTTGTATTTTAAGTTGTTTTCCCTTTCTGCAAACCAGTGTTGGCAGACTGTTCCACGCCTGTCACTTCACTGCAGCTTATCTTTTTGTTTCATTGATCTTCTAAATCAGCAAATTCCTACACTTTAAATACTAACAGAAACGTAGTTTTGGGTGCTAGCATACTAAGACTTAAAAATATTCACAATAGCATGAGTACTTTATGTGAAATGTTTTCTCTCATTTGTGCCTCCCCAGCTACTCCAACTGATGGACGGGAATTTTCTGTGCACTTATTTAGTGCTGCTATCCCCCTGGTCTTAAAGGCCTGCTTCATGTAGATGGACAACTTGCATACATTTAAAAAGCAACAATTATAAGACTGCAGCAAAGTTTCAATGTCTTAAAAAGCAAAATAATTTAAACCCCAGTAACAAGACATTTTAACATATCACCATTGTTTTAAGACAGAACCGTCTGACCAACTGAAAGCAGTTTTCTCCCTTGAAGCCGTTTTGAAATCATGTCTAGAAGGGTCACTAATTCCACAGGTATCCAAGCTGAAAAAACAAGAGAAAAATAAATTGCTTATAAGCTAGTACCTCTTCTTTTAGACCAGAGCATAAGGTTAGTATTGTTCCTATTTGATTTTCTTTCAGCATGACAAACTTTTAATCAGACAACTGGGTCCTGGCTTCTTTTTTTTTGCTAATCGTCAAGATAAACTATCTTTTCCCGCTTTCATATGGCCAAAAAAATTACTCCAGGAAATTAATTATTTTCAGAATCTGGGAGGTGCAGAAGCACTTCCACAACAAGCAATGTTCACAGAGCTCCACAAAAGTCTACTGTAAAAGACAATCAAGCTGCTTAAAGAGGGAGCTTTCTAGTGCATGAAGGGTGTAAATGAGAAGCCAGGCTTTAATTTCTGATGGCAGCCCTGAAGAAACTACACCTGGTGCATGGTCTGCTCCTTTCTGCAGAAATTTCCAACTTTATACCTTTATGAAGCAAATACTACAGAAAGTATCTGAGATTTGCTAGCTGCCCCTACATAGCACTGTAGATGCCATACACCAGATCAGGGATGGAAAATATTAAATCCCTGTAGAGAAGTCCACAGAAGGGCCTCCTCACAATTACGATCCTTCATCCTCAACACAGGAGGAAGCTCTCCAGAAAGCTTGTAAGCAGCTTTCCATTCTCCTGTCTAGGTTCCTCACAATCACAGAGCCTCTGCGTTTGACTGTACAGTTCCCAAAATCATGGTGTTTTTGCAGTAGGGTCTTTCTTCAGGCTTTTCGCTATCCTGTAAATCAACAGATATATCTACTTAGTACAGAAAAATAACATGTGTGGATCAGCACATCTCAGACACAGCCTGGGTGTCCAGACTGGTCCCTAGTCTGTTCTCTAGGCTCCAGCGAGTCCAAACGTGGCAGATTTGAGAGCACTCTTACTCTGGAAAAGGGGGATCAAAGTTAGCCTGCCATCTGCCAGTTGGACACATGTGACCCTCTCAAGGGTACGGCCGTCTATAGACAAGAGAAAATGCACACCTACAGTTCAGAGATGCTTGACTGCTCTTTCCACCTTCCAGTGCTACAGCCAAGACCTTCACACGCCACTCTCTCCACACAACCCAGACTCAAAGCGTGCATTAGCTACCATGAAGGAACTCAGAAGTTACCCTCCACTGAGGCATRGCCAGGAGCATTCCTCCTGAGGCCCCCACCAAAGTGTGACCTAGTCTGTCCTCCACAGGAATGTTACAATGGGCGTGAAGAGGAACCCAAACCACTCCCTCTACCCTGGCCTGATTGAAAAAGAAAAAAATACCAGTTAGAATTAACAAAAAGATGGAAACTGGGAAGAAAAAAGAGCAGTTGAGGACATTTTCCCAGTCATCTTGGTGGAATATGATCTTCCCCATCCACGTCTCTGTTTTGCTCTGGCAGAGCAGCAGCCCTTGCAGCGCTCTGGACTCCTCCTCCTTGGAGCTATCTATCGACTCCAGCTCCTGATGGGGCCGAGAGCCCTAAGTGTATCGCTGGCAGTGCCCTCCCTTCATGTGCCTGGAGGACTTCTTAGGTCATCTGCTCATTTCCCACCAGCTGATGCAACATACGAGGCTAGGCTTTGGACTGCTTTATATAAAGAGGCCTTTGGGACAGGTCTTGAGCGCTAGAGCCGTGAGCAAGAAGAACGAAAAAA
Organism: Phoebastria nigripes; assembly: GCA_035582835.1. Classification (NCBI taxonomy): domain Eukaryota; kingdom Metazoa; phylum Chordata; class Aves; order Procellariiformes; family Diomedeidae; genus Phoebastria; species Phoebastria nigripes. The sequence goes on along the minus strand of JAYKAV010003090.1, from coordinate 492,119 downwards.
GAAGCATGGGGGATTGAAGCATGAGTGATGGAAATGGCTGCCAGACCATGGAAAGCAGAGCAGCTGATATCCCAACTGGAATGATGCAGAAGCCTGATTCCCACCAACCTCAACTGTGGAGTATTAATTCATTATTATTTGTCCTTTTTGAGCCTTTATTCTTCCTTTTTTTTGTTTTTGTTTGTACTAGTAACTTAATACTCTTCCTTTTGATTTCTTTGTACTAATGACTTAATACTGAATAAATTTATCCTGGAAAAAAAGTAAAGTAAAATAAAAGAGGAAAGCAACAAGGTATAGATATGGGGATACCCTCAAACCTAGAAAGAGGAATTGGATTGAAAAGGTATGCAGGATACAGTGAGGAGTGTTTTCCTCAAGGTCTTGCATACTCCAAACATTTACCTTCAATCAGGAAAAAAAATTAAAAGTTTATTATATAGGAGAACTAAAAAACAAATCTCTCCCRCCACCTCCTTCATCATACAGACAGCAAGATGGAGATAAATGTGATAGGAGAAGAAGTGATTTGGGCATAGACTCCATGGATAAACTTAATAATTTAAGAGCAAGAGGAAACTACCATTGTTTGCAATACCATATTTCGTTGCATTTAGAAGAGATACATTTAGAAATCTGTCTGGATGGAAGATGCTCTTATTGTCCCATGAAAGAGCTGGAATGAAAAGCTTGTTTTAAAAATGTGCTAACAAGCTACCGAATTCTGAGTGGGTCAGTAACTGGCTGTTCAGGAAAACGTCTTTGGTTGTGAGGTATCATGTTTTATCTGAACTCTAAGGTAGCCTCAACTGCTCAAAATTTATCCTGGCCTYAGGTTTCACATCTCAGTATACTCAGGTTCATTTTCTTAGAAGCCATTAGAAATAAAAGGCTATAGGATATGGGCCCTCTTCTAAGATGATTTGTTGTATGAATTGGTGACTGAGATCTCCAAAACTGAAGAGCTGTCAAAAAGAGGAGGATACTGCAATCACTTTACTTTCATTTAACTCATTAAACCAACAATCACAGGGAGCAAAGATACATTAATGACTCTTTTTTATTATTTATTTTTATTATTTTACATGCATTATATTTTGTAAAAATACATATATATTTGTTTAAATTATATATATAAAATTTRTTAAAATATATATATTTACACACACACGTGTATATAAAATGATATTTTATGTCCCAGAGGCTGGGATGAAAGCTACACTAGGTTTTTACCCAGCAGCAGTTTTCCATTGCAGACATCACTGAAGCAACATCGTTGATGCCAAGTTCAGCAAGTCCCATGTTTTTTACTTGGATGTTTTTGTTCTCAGTGATGACAGCCATAAATGTTTGGGGCAACCCTACCTATAACTACAGCAGAGGTTTTCCCCTCCTCATCTCCCTGCGGAGGAGCAATGGCTTCACTTTTCTATCTACAAAATCCCATGCAGAAATATGGATGCTGGYCTCAAACAACGCATGTGAGGTATGACCACCAAGTCCAAGTACCTCAGATGGCCAGAGCACACACAGCGAGTCGCATCAGATTATTTCGTTGCATACGTACAGTGCTCGCGTATGCACTCCGCTGCAGGCTCTCCACTAAATTCACAGAAAGTGTGAAACGTCCCTACACTGTAAGTGGACGTCTGGCTGATTACTAACACACAGGGGTTATTTGTCYGGGATTTCCAGGCGTCTAACAAAAGAATACCAAGGCATCCAGCAGTCCAGCCAGAAGAGCAGTAATCCCACAGACATCCCAGTGAAAAATGCCAATTCCTTCCCTCCCCATCTCACCCCCAACCTGGATGAAGCTTTGTAATACTACACCGAAGCAATCAACTGAAAAAAAAATTATGGTTTCTGTTTAGTAGGAGAGCTATAACTAGGGGGAAAAAAGGTGGATTTTTATTTCAACCCTTTCACATCAAAGAAGGTTGTGCCAACACAGCACACAGCTGCCATAAGGAAACTTCTGGTAATGCAGGATTTAAACCCATGGGTTACATTTAAAATTCTTCAGGTCTGGAAGAATCTAATTATTTTCAGAAGCACAAGGTCCCATATTTATAGATGATTTATGCTGCTAGGAATCTAAAGCAAACATGATTTTCTCCAAAACTTGAAAATATTTGATCTATAAACTGTTAGAAAAATTATATAATAAATGCATTTATACTGATTACACCTTTCTCCTTCCCTAACACACACACAGTTTAGAATTAAAAGGTAGCCATTTCTAATCATGACACTGAATTGAACATTGTTTTTGCAGATTTTTCAGATTGTGAGATTCACACTTCCTAATCTAGAACCCTAGTTCCATGTTTCCTATGGTTCAAGGAGTTAAAAAACACACACGGTATATGGCTTCATTCTTCCCACCCCCCTTCCTTTACATTCTCTTTCCATTTTCTCATATGTCCCCCTGGACCTTCAAATACATTTTTTCCTGCATCTAAATCAGCTTTTCTTTTGGTTATTCATTTTTTTTTCTGTAGTGAAGAACTATCGAGACTGCAATACTTGCTACAACAAGCCTAGTCTTCAACATCGACTTAGAGGAGTACATGGGCAGAATAGACATTTTTGTACTTGATGTTTATCAAAGTTCTCTCGGATCAGACAGTATTAGCATCTTCCCCTCCATCACCCGACAGGACTGTGGCTTACGCTTATGTCACTTACACGAAGGAGGAGGCCTGGCTGTCACTCTCCAGCCCTGTACATTTGCAGAAAAACAGATATAGGTTTCCCAAAACCCACATACTACTGAAAGAATAACCTCTGCGCTTGTCAGAACTTATTGTAATAGTAAAAATAAACAGAAGGAACTTCAAAAGAATGCAAGATTTAGTCTGCCTGACACTACTTCATACGAACTCAAAATGGAGAAGGTGCTTATAGGGTGCATGCAGGGTAAGGCTCTAATTTCTGAATATCAAGGAGGACAACATCTACCCTTTCCTTCCTCTGAACCATCAGAGAGGGCTGGGTGCTAGCAGCAGGCTAGGGAACGCTGCCATGGCACATACAGTGCTGCTCTCTGCCAGCAAATTCAGGCGCGCTCCTGCCTCTGTGTCAGAAATTCCTCCCCATCTCCAGTTCTGCTGAGACCAGGCACTCTTATGGTCTCTGTGCTTGAATTACATCTTCAAAACATGGAAATACAACAATTCTGCAGTATCTTCCAGGATCAACCAGATGATCCTTTCAGGCTCTCCAAATGAAAAAGCAGCAGCTAGTTAGCTTACTGCAAAAGGCTCCAATACCCTTCTTCATAAAACCACTCAGGGAGATACTAGTTGTCTCAAACTCTACCTGCCCTACTGTAACACAAGGAGAAGGGGTCAGTTTTCCAGGAATAAAGGATCCTAAACCAGACTCCACGGCAGAATAAGCTAAGAGTCCTTACTGCGGAGGGTTTCCTTACGGTTCTCCTGAAGGCATCTAGACACACTTTTCCTGGAAGTCCCCAGTACACCCATACAAGACAGCACTACAAGGAGAAGCGTGCTTAAGTATGTACTGTCTTCACACTGAAACAGGTCCTTTGGGAATGATTTTCAAAAGTGTTCAGGCTTGAAGGGAGATTTTTCAGTGGGCTGATAAAGTTTCATTAGGCACCTGAGAGATTTTAGTAAAGAGTCTACCTACATTTTTAAGTTGTTAAACAATGTCCAGCCTTTTGTCCTTGTATTTAGGCTACCAGCAAAGACAGAACACACAGCTACCTAAAAAGATGGAAAAGATAAATAATTTGGGTTAGAAAATAAACTTCACTACTTCTGTCTCTGGGAGTGTCTTTTCCTTACAGAGAGAGATTTGACTCCCATAACTTTACTCATCCACATCTGAGCCTAGAAACCCTAGGTTTCTTTCATAGCCAGGAGAAACAGGCACATCTAGGAACATCTCATTTGTTTTATATATCCATTTTAGACTAAGTCATAGGCACTGTAGATACAGATGTGCCTATTCCTTTCAGTTAACTAGTAATTTTTTCATAACCAACTATGCTAGAAGAAGCCAGTGATGCTGCAGATGTTTATATGTAGCCTGATGCATCCTATTTTAGTTGTCTGGATGGCAGCTGAGTACTAGTCAGTTAGCCAGTACTACCACCTCTTTTCCATTTTCTTTTGCTGACACAAAAGCAAGCGGAAAACCAGAGGAGGGAGAAGCAACATGTGTAAGAAGCAGCACTGAGAGAAGACAATGGCTAGAATGTGAATTGCCAGTAAAGATAAAACATGGAGAAATGTTTCTGCGGGTACGTCACTCATTCATGCAGCAGCCATAGCACTTACGTCACAGAGGTATTTGTACATTGTTTGGTTTTTCAAATGCTCCAAGACAAAGAATCAAATATGGGACTGTGATTTTTCTGATCAGTTAAACTATATCTGTATATAGTTGTTAACACTGGAGTGTAAGAAACAACATACGAACACACGAAATACTCTACCAGGTCGGACCAATGGTCCATCCAGTCCTATATTTTGGCTCTAATAAAAGATGGTAGAAGAGGCTACATAGGGAGAGCACATGAGCTGGACCACTTTGTGTAGCCCTTTCCCCTCATTCTCCACAAGCATCCACTGCTGTTGTTTGGGGGATGCAAAATAAGATGGGCCCCCAACAAAACTGAGAAGATATTGGCTATATCTGAAACGTCACTGAAAGCTGTAGCCTGTTACATGGGGAAGTTGCCAAGTTAAAAATAGAAACTGCCATTCTGACTACAGCTGTGAGATGCATTTCACTGATGGGCTGGCTTTTATCTGTTTTCTATTTTATTTAAAAGGATGAATCCCTTAAAAAAAAACCTAACATTGTAAAATGTTACCTATTTCAGAACACCAAAACCTGCAGTGCTGACTGCAGAGAGAAATTAAAAGCAACCCAGTATATTGCAATACATGTTCTCATCAGTAGTAGGTCAGCAGAAAGCACTGTGATGAATCTGCTGCTGCTGCTTTTCTAGTTTCTGACTGTGGTAGTAAAAGAGATAGTTAGAAACCTAAAAAGGTATCTTTAACAGCTGCTCTTCATGGATGCTCAGTTACTAAAGTGGGACTAGTCTGGGGTTTGAGTCTGCTTTCAGGGCATCATATTCCCCTACATAATGTTTAGAGCTGTATATAGACAGCTATGTATATAGTGTAACCAAATAAATCATACCACTCATCTCTAATATCAGCTGCTCTTCAGTAATAGACAAGGACTTCAAGCCAGCCTCCAAAAATCACCCAGTTGAATGGCCTTAAAATAAACAGATAATACATTACTTGAATCTTCCGAAAGATGAAATATCGCTAAGGTAGAAAGCAAGTTCAATACATTTGATTTCTTCCTTCTGTTGTGAAATGTGTCTTCAAAAGGAAGAGGGATGGTATTTGTACAGCACTTGATGTTTCAAAATGCAAGGAACCAAGTACACTCATTCAACACCCACGTAACTTATGAACAGATATTTTTTAGGCACCTGTAAATCACTTCACTTGCATACAGTCAATTAACTGCATATGTACGTATGGATATTCAGACCCCATGCATGCTGCTGGACTTCTTAGCACCTGGTCATTTGTCCATCTCAAAAGAGAAATTGGTCTACAGCAGGAAGGGATGTTTATTGGTACATGAGACTCTGCTGGTCCAGCTCCAGGAGAAAAAGCAACACACCTGGGGAAGTTGTACCTCCAGACCGATCTCACGTGCACTAATCTCTCAGCAGGTCACATGCAATATTCTTTCTTTAAAAGTGTGTATTTTTCTTTGATGTACATATATTACACTTGTTAATACTAATGAGAGCACTGAGAAACTCTTGAGAACAAAGGGAAACCAGCGCCCCAAAGGGTATGCACTCACTCCTGGTGAAAGCAGTGACYGCAATAGTTTGAGCTGCCCGAATTGCAACACGAAACCTCCTGAAAAGGAGATGAAGCATACGTGCACTTTCATTGGAACATTGCCATAGTGAAGTTTTAAAATTCTGATATTTTAATCAGAGCTTCTGAAAAAGCTTCAAAGAGCCTACAGTGTACAATTTAATTAGCTATTTGTTARAGAGAGACCAGGGTCGCTTTGAAATTCTGCCATCTGATAAGGAACAAGCACATTCAGTCCGAGGTGCTATGTAAACCATACACACACAGTGCTCCAGACCTTCATTTAAAATGAAATCTTCTAGCCCAGCATGACGTTCTTCCAGGCTGTGCTTAGAGCAGGATCAGACCCAGGAGTCCACCTGGAAACAGGTCAAATACAGGGAAGTCGAGATTGATTATTCCACTTCTCAATGGACAGTTCTGGTTCCGTAAGGGGATAGTGTTTTGTAATTTAACATCCTAAGCCCCGACTTAACAACAAAGAACCTGCCATTTTCAAGTGAAGTCCTTCAATTTAAATCCAATGGCAGCCTGGACATAAACCCRGCCTTAAATACCATGTCCCAGCCAGTACTAGATCAGCCTGCAGTGACAGCTCTGTAGCTTTCCAAGCAGCAGGGAACTGCATAGGCCAAACTAGAAGAGATGGAACAGCTGATACAATAGCATTTACTCACACACGGTTTCAAATAAATCAGACTTATAAATTAAAAATTGAAGTCTTTCAACCTGCTGTAACTTCCCCACTTTGGACACAAAGATGAAATAAAATCTTGTTGAGGCCATCTATTAGATTGGCAGTCATTACAACGAGGGGAAAAAATACAGATGCAGCAATTTTAAGAGCAAGAACACACAGGGTGGTGTGCTGCTTCTGACACTCTCTCTTCTTGAAACTAAACTTTCACTGTCATTTATGCCTTAAAAATATTCAGTCCAAGAATATATTCCCTACTCACCTCAAAATTTCCCTTTTATCAGTGGATCAAGACCCATTAATTTCCTAAAACTGCTTGTTTTTAAGGTGAAAGACATACTTCAGGTGGTATCACAAACTAGAGGGCACTCCTTGAAAGTGGTTTGTTGCCTTTAACTGAACACAGAACTGTTAGATCTCCACGTTCACAAACTGTGGTGGGCTTGAGGAGAAAAGAATTAAAACATTTTACTTTATTCTAAGCAACTCCTTTTAATTAGATGCATTTAGCACACATCTCATTACATTCATCACGCCGTGTTTGAGCAGCTTCTCGAATCACTTGTGATTGCACAAACCTATCTTCTGCAAGAGCCTGAAAGGCGGCTGCTGCTGCTGGCTCCACCTCTCAGCTCTGCAGTTTTTATGAATGACTAGCAATCACTGACAATGAATGACTGCCAACTGCCCACTCAACCCTTTCTACTCTTCCCTGCACGTACATACTAGAGAAGCAAACAAGCTCCGTGACTGCAAATGAGCCTTCAGTACACTTTCCAATGTATGGCATTCATCTTTCAAAACAGGAACTAAATGTTCTTCCGGATACTTAGAGTATAGAAATTAAATATTAAAAGCTTATGCAACATCCTTTTTCTTTTTCTTTTTTTTCAACCAGATAACTTTTTAGGCATTTAATCAAAGTGAAATTGTCTTTTTCTGAATGCTTCACTGCTTCAGCAACAAACAGGAAAAGTGGAATTAAAGAGCCCTCACCTACTTCCAGCAAACTGAGATTTATCTGGAGCCAAAACATAAAATCTGTCAGTTGTTTTGCAATACTATATTGGTAATGTTTCAACGTAAAAGATACTTTCTATCCAGAAGGCAGTTATTCCTATACCACTAATTTCTTAATTTAATGGATACGTGAAAACAATCAGTATTATTTTGCTTGTTTATTACAATGAGAATGGCCTATAAAGAACGTTAAATGCCACAGTAGTTACCATCATAGCCCGATCAATCTAAATTTGTGACTGTAAGCAGAGGGTAAAAAAACTACATAGGAGAAACATTTGTATTACAGATTAGTTGCTAAGGCCAAATGTAAATCAAGAAGTAGCTCACTGCATGCTCTGACGTTACTCTGTTAGAACAGAACAGAAAATAAAATAAAAAGCAAGGTATTGCATACTGCTTAAGATGCCTTTTCAGTTCTGGCAACCTGCAGCCCAGTATTGCCACTGCTAGGAACAAGCCACAGGCTTTGCACTGAGTTTGCAAGGCCTCGGCACCAAGGCTTGTCCGCCCTGCTTTGTCTGAACTTCCCTTGGCCTGTCTTCAGCTTTTGTTCACTTGGTTTAGCTGTAACACAAATAACAGAGCGTTGTATCTCCTGTTGTCTAGAAGGGAAAACGGAGGTGTTTGGGGCATGCGAAGAAGAAGGAACCTGAACAGCCTGCAATGAGCACATTGAGAAATACGAAAGCGGCACAGATACAGGAGTGCCTTCACTGAGCATTATTGAACCAGGAAAAATATAAAGGATCTAGAACAGAAACATAGAAAAAGTTGTCAGAAGAGGCAGTGTCCAATGTCTTCTGCATGCCTTAAGCTCAATTCAGCTAAAACAGTAAGTGACTGAAGAGATCTGAGCACGATAAATTACCATCTAGAATACAACTCATTGTTCTGAGTATATGTAAAAAATGGAAAATGAGATACTTTCAGAAGCAGCTGATACTGACGCTTAATCTCATGTCCTAATGCCTAACAAGTTTTTCAAGAATAGACTTGAAGATGTAATATAACACACTGGAAACTTACATACCATGTTTCAGCACAATTATTGCTAAATAATGATCATGAATAACACAGGTWAAGGCTGGGGAGGGGAGGGACACGGGACCTAAAAGGATCTCGTCAGTATCTTTAAAATATCAGCAAATTTAAGTCATTTAATGCACTAATAAGTATTTTTAATGTAAATGTGTTGATAATCAGACACGGGTTGCAAATCCCATTCTCTATACGCTTTCTCTAATTGAACTGGGCTAAATGAAGCTCCTATTCATGCTCTGCTCATCTGAGCATGAAGAAAAAAATGTAAGTAGTAATGTATATAGTGACAGAAGTATTTCAACATTTTTATCTTCATGTGAAGGGCTTGACTTCAGCTGAGACCCATGAAATCATCACAAAATGTATCAACAGGTTCTAGCGAACTCCTCCTCAAGGTGCTGTGGCCTAAAGCAAACTGTTTCTTCTCCAATTCCCAGCAAATACTGATGCACACAGGACATGTGAAGTGGTGTGAAATGGATGATGGAGCCAACATTTCCTTTGTGTCCTGAGAAACAGTATTAAAACAAACCCTTAGCAGCAATTTCTTTTTTTGTGGGTTTAGGTTTTTGGGGTTTGGGGGATTTTTTAAGCCTTCTTGCAAAACAAAAATACAGGGACAAAGAAACAGAATAATTGTCTGAGAATAATTRTCTCTCTACTTCAGGAAGACCAAATGGCTACAAAGCAATAGCAGTTAAGGAGGCCTGACGATGAGCACATTCATGCCCAATTAGCTTGTCTTCCATCTCCAGCAGTATTAGATAGTCTTATAAAAGATAATCACGTCTTACTATGAATTTTGCTGTGCTTACTTATATCGTTACAYCATCACAAGCTACCACAAAACTGCCATTAGAAAAGCGGAAGGTGACAGTGGCCGACACAGCCTTTGAAGTTCTCTAACCCTGTTACAGCTTGCTGCCTTTCCCATCCCACCACGCTGACGTCCATCTGTAAACAAAGCATGCCCTCCACCTAGATGTTCGCCATGCACAGTTTTTGAGAGAGCTGATCAGTTTGCACTGGCTGGTTTCTAGGCCAGGTACCCAGGGGAGACGATCAACCGTTAAGGTTCTAGTAGTCAAATAAGATTTTCGTTACATGGTATCTGCCATCATTCTTGCTTCTGACACAACAAAAACCAACATTTTCAACACAAGAACAGCATTACTCAGTTTTGCAGCTCTCATGGTCATCCTCCAGCTTGAGGCAAGTCTGATGATCCCCAGCTGACACAGGTTTTTCACTCACTACCCCACAGAAAGGAGCAAACAAAAGGACAGGGGATGAAACCAGCCCAAGCTGCTATCTGAAACAGCCAACGTGTCCCCAGATTTGTTTACATTTGTGTTGCTCCCCTGGATATTTTGCATTTTCAGTACAGTCAACATGATTGCTTAATACATTCACACTAGTGCTATTCATAGCAAGAAAATCTCAGTAATTCCGCTTTTTCTTTTGATCTATTTTTTGCAGGTGTTCTGATGCCGACATGATTAGGCTGAGAGCATACTTCTTTGTCTGAAAGTAATTCTGAGGCAAGAACAAAAAACCTTTATCACTGCAAGATCTGAAATACCATCAGTCTTAGGGACGTAATTATGGATTTTTTCTAAGCTATTTAAGATTCTTATGACAGATCATGACTAAACAGTACTAACCATTCTTTCACATCCAATTCAAACAACTTTTGTTATATGATCATGGAGAAAGCTAACATGTTAGACATCGTAACATATTCAGAAAGACAGACAGTTATGTTCACATAGCACAAAATCAGCTCTTCAATTATTCTTGATTACATCTATGCTGCCCAGCTGGAAATAGCCGAGAACTGCATTTAGACTTCAGTAGGGGACATTTATTGTATAAATTATTTGCAAACTGCCAAATACCAGCATTATGTTTACCTAGAATACATGTATCACCCTTACTCCATGTCTTCACTTTAATAGACATGTAATAATTCAGCTATTTGAAGGGTTGTCTCCAAATAGGACARCTACATTGATATTTTGAAAGCTGTTTTTTCCACTTCTCATGCCCTATTCTCTACATAAATGATGTAAATGGAAGTCACTTATTAAATCCTTGAGAGAGATRCGTTCAACATGAATCCAGGCAAGGGATATGGACACGAATATGGTGACAACATTTCAGACCTTGCTGGTTCTGGACTAAAATAGGATTTGAAGCACTGGGGAGGCGGAGAAAAGCAGATACACTGGCTTGGTTTTTTTTTCTCCTTTTTCTCCATTGAAATCCAAGTATTCCTTGTTAAAAAAACGCTATRTATTACTTGTCAATAGTGAACCACTTTTGTGGCTTCTATATCTTTCTGTGAAGACATACTCCATTTATGATCTCCACAGAACTCATTCTGTACTTAATCCATACTTGCATACTCCTACACACACAGGATCACAGGATCTTTGAGGTTGGAAGGGATCTCTGGAGACGATCTAGTCCAACCCACTGCTCAAAGCTGGATCAGCTCTGACATCAGATCAGGTTGCTTGRGGCTTTATCCAGTCAGTCTTGAAACCTCTAAGGACGAAGACTACACAACCTCTCTGGGCAACTGCTTACTGCTTGACTGTCCTTATGGTGAAAAAGCTTTTCTTTATATCCACCCTGAATTTCTCATTTCAGTTTATGTCCAGTATCTCTCATCCTCCTACCAACACAATGCTTGGAATAGCCTGGCTCCATCTTCTGAATAAACTCCTCGTAGGTACTGGAAGGCCGCTAACAGGTCCCTCCAAAGCCATCTCTTCTCCAGGCTGAACAAGCCCCGGTCCCTCAGCCTCTCCCAGGGCAAGTGCTCCAGATCCCTGACCATGTTGGTGGCCTCTGCTGAACTCGCTCCAGTTCATCAATATCTTTCCTGTACTGTGGGGTCCAAAGCCAGATGCAATATTCTAGATGATGCCTAATGACTACTGAGTAGAGGAGGATAATCCCTTCCCTTGATCTCCCGGCTGCTGGGTGCTGTTGGCCTTCTTTCCTGCCAAGGCACGCTGCTGGCTTACATTCAGCTCGCTGTCTACGAGGATGTCCAAGTCCTCTTCTGCTGAACTGCCCCCAGTTAGTCAGTTCCCAGCCCACACTGTTACATTCCTTCCCAGATGCTGGAGTTTGCACTTGACCTACTGAATTTCATAGGGTTCCTGTCAACCCATTCCTCCAGTTTATAGCACGGTCACTCTGGATGGTCACTCAGCCCTGTCCTCAAGCCTACCTACTGGTCCCCCCCYGTATGGCATCATCTGCAAACTTGACCAGAGTGCATTCTGTTCCCTTTTCCAGGTCACTGATAAAAACATTAAATGGTAGAGATCCCTGAGGCACTCCCCTTGACACTGGCACCCAGGCAGRGTATGAATCATTAATCACTACCCTCTGAGCCTAAATATCCAACCACGTTTTTACCCATCTTGTTGCTAACCTATCCAGACAGTAAGGTCCTAATTTGGACATAAGAATACTGTGGGAGACTGTAYAGAAATTCCTGTTAAAGCCAAAGTCAATGACACACACTGCTCTCTCATCCACAAAGCTAGTCATTTCATCATAGCAAGCAACCAGGTTGGTCAGGCATGATTTACCCTCAATAAATCCATGCTGACTGTTTCAATCACCAATTTGCCCAGAAACATATTCCAAAAGGACTCACTCCGTGATTCCCCCAGGGACTGAAGTAAGGCTGCCTGGCTTGTAGTTCTTCAAGTTTAAATTTYGGGCTTTTTTGAAGATGGGTACAACATTTGCCTTTCTCCAGTCAACAGAGAACTCACCTGATCTCCAGGACCTTGCAAAGACAATAAGACAGCAACCTTGCAAGGACATCTGTTGACAGAAGTCATAAGCCTCCAGCCTTCCTCAACACAGGAGTCTCCACTTATATCACAACTATCCACAGACTCTGGCTGCCCCATTTTGCACAGTCAGGGGATTCAGGCTCTCATCTCTGCAGGGTCTCTGTGAAGACTCCATCAATCCCTTTTCCATCTTCCCTGATAGCATATAGTCTGTTCATCTCCTCCTGCAGCTGCATAACTTGGCCACAACTCCTCATCYAGCACACACCTCCAGCAGGCATGGCCACCACCTCCAACTGCCCCGGCCTCAACGAGGCACTGGGCACTGCCTGCAGTCTGGCCCCTGGAAAGCAGCATCCCTCCCAGAGCTCTGCCTGAGCAGGGGCCTCTGCTGTGCCAGGGGTAGCTGCTCCAGTTGCAGCTGGGGACCAGGCTCTGTGGTGCGTTACCACTGTAACTGATGAGTCCGACACTGCCTTCAGTGGGTTTATGGTCCCCTTTTTGCAAACTGTAGCTTCTAAGAAGTGCACCCTGATTCCCATACTCTGGCAGTTACACAGCTGTATCCCCAGCGCTAGCTGAACATGTGCTTGATCCACCCTAACCGGGATTGACCTTTCCCAGCAGCAACCTGGATCTGACGGTACCATAAAAAGTCCCCAAAGATCCAGAAACCAAACCACAAACTGCAAACACCATCCACAAGCAGCAGCCGGAGCCGGGACCTTGGCACATGCCCAGCTGTGGTCCCCAGGGACCATTCGATGAGYAGACAGAGGCCTGGCACATGCACCACCATGCTCCCGGGGGACGCTCTCCTGCTCCCTGCACCTCCAGGTACCTTGACTTGAGGCGCCACCGAAACTCCCCACCTCCTCTGCCCTCCCCTCTGCGGGACCACCATCCCACCTAAACGCCTCCAGCCCCCTGAGCTCCTGCACGACGATGCCTCCCAGCGATGGGCGCCCGGGCTGAGGCTCCCAGACGACCCACAGGAAGCCRTCGGTCATAGGCTGTGGGATGAAATTGCCTTTACTAACAAGGAAAACTCACCAGACCATCCTTCTTCCCAGCAACGAGGAGCAGCCGTAAATCCCTGCTGCCCCAGAGGCTAACACAACCTGGCTCCTTCCACAGGGGCTCTCCTACCGCTGCACTGCTCCCCTGGGCTGTCCCTACCCATCGAGCAGGGGGGCTGCAAAAACCTTCTCCTTCAGGTATGATGTTTCCTTAAACACCCACAAAACAGTTTGAAAATTAATCCAGCTAAGCAGAGCATTACAGGTGAACTTGTGAGTTGTTTTTCAGCATTCTCCTACACTGAAAACTTCAGCATAATCAGAAAAGTAAGTACCTTTTCTACCGCTGTTACCCTGCTAGAGTACGAGGTGAGAGGGTGGGAACCTGAAGCGACTTTCAGCTACGTGCTGCACGAGGAAGAGCTCCTTCACAGCAGCAGCAGCCATGGAGGAACGGGGGCTCACAGACAACACATTTCAAGCGGTATGTTTTTTTAAACTAGCTGACAAGACTCCTCATCTGAGAGATTTTATGAACATTACAGGGTTTCCTTTTCATTTTTCAGCAATATTTCAATTTAGAACCCAAATCAGACTGCAATATATTGAAGAATGAACTGGAGCGGCCATTCTGTCCAGTTCCCCAATGTTTATGGATACTCATTTCTTTGCTTTTAGCAAATCAGAATGGGTCTCCAGGTGCAGAACCAGTACTGAAGGTCTGGGACAAGAAATAAGACCGCCATGAAATGACAGGGCATTAACTAAGGCCAGACATAAACTTCTGACGGCATACAGTTATGAACAGGTATGACGCTGGGTGAGGAAGGAAGCAGAGGAAAACTTGCTCTCATGCAAGTCTTCAGGCACAACATTTAGGTCCATCATTCATGTTAACAGCATGTCAGATATGGTGGCGACAGACACACAGTAATACCAGAGTACAAGTGCTACAAAATGTAATGTTTGTACCACGTAACCACGGGTATAAATGTTTTTGAGGTCCAGCAGGGCCTAAAGAACATATTGCAGATTGGGTGGAAGAGAAAACGACGCTTAAGGAAGGGGAAAGTGGGTCTTGAGCACTCAGGTACTTAATCACCCAGCGTGTGGTAAAAAACATCAAAACAGCTCCCGATCATATGCTTGTGACTGATTAACTGGGAGCCAGGGAGGGGGAAATACAAAGACTCACCCCTAAGCATTCCTTACACTTGTCTTTATGCAAAGTCAGCAGCAGGGGCATTTTAGGTATGTAACCGAAACTAGCTCTAAAAGGAAGACAATTACACAGAAATGGAGCTTATACAGAGACCTGCTACAGATGCCCCACCAGCCCCTTGCCCAGTGTCCACCCAAGGCTTATTCCCAGGCCGAGAGATTTGCCAAGAAATACACACAACTCTGCCAGCTCTTCAGGTTGCTTTCGTTGACGTTTGCAGCCTCTGCAGGCTGTTGTCGCCTTCCCAGAACGCCAGTCTCTCTCCCCTAGTTTATTAGCACACATTGCTCATTTCACTGAGGCCATATTTTGCCACTTGAAAATTTGATTCAAGCTAGTTGACTTCTCCTAAAATTTAATTTCTCTCTAGTGAAACCAGCCACACAATACTAGACCATATAAGCTTCACAAAGAAGGCCAACACCATCCTGACCTGCATGAGGTGTGGGCGCTGCCAGCAGGTGGAGGGAGGTGACCCTTCCCCTCTGCTCAGCACTGGTGAGACACACCTGGAGTGCTGGGTCCAGCTCTGGGCTCCCCAGTACAAGAGAGACATGGACATACTGCAGCAGGTTCAGCGAAGGACCACAAAGACAACTGAAGTGTCTGTCGTACAAGGGGAGGCCGAGAGAGCTGGCACTGTTCAGCCTGGAGAAGAGAAGGCTCAGGGCGATCTCATCAATGTGTATAAAAACCTGATGGGAGGGTGCAAAGAAGATGGAGCCAGGCTCTTCTCTGTGGTATCCAGTGAATGGACAAGAGCCAATTGTCACTAACTGAAATACAGGAAATTCCTTTTAAACATAAGAAAAAGCTTTTTTTTATTTGAGGCTGATTGAACACAGGTTCCCCATAGAGGTTGTGGAGTCTCCATCCTTGAAGATACTCAAAATCTGACTGAACGTGGCCCTGTGCAACCTGCTCTAACTGATCCTGCTTGAGCAGGGGAGTTGGACTAGACGATGCCCAGAGGTTCCTTCCAATCTTAATTATGCTGTGAGTCCATGTGCACCGTGGTGCCTTGTAGGTATGCGTTCCACAATAGTTTGCACCGCACTAAGATTTTTCTTTTTATTTTTAAGCTATATGCTTCATTATTGCTTATAGAATCTGGCTAGAACTACAGCAGTATAGTACAGTAAGTTCAAAACTGTGTTCATTCAGGAAAACTGTTCCAGAAGCTGAACATGGCTGTACCTTTAGATGGTGCAGAAAATTCATGTTTCACTAGTACTTCTTCAGTGGTCATGCCTCAATTGCTTATACTTATGAAAATATAACCAGGAAGCCCCAGAACACCACCACCAAAGTTTCCTCCTCATTTGGCAATGTACTTACTGTAACACTCGTCATAGCCTCTACACTGTACAATTGCCAGAGCCTCTACACTAAGCTCCTGTGGGGAAAGGAGGGAAAAGGGCTCAAATCCCTCATTACCAGCTAATTGCACACTTACACCAGTTCTGCATCCAGGAGCTTGGTGTATGCCAGGGGAACAGGTCAGGAGACTAGCTTGCTGCTACGGTTGATAAAAGTGCATGTTGCACCCAAACAATAAACTGTCCTGTACATTATCTTCTGGTAAATGGTGGGATAACTGGTCTGTGCTTTCTGGGTAGCAGCAGAAACTGGAGAAAGCAGAGAACAGTTCAGAAGGCCAGTAGCATCTGAGCTGAGCTAGCCTGCATCCAGAGCATTGGTTATGATAGCAGCTGCTAACCTGCATTAATTCAAACTTTTGCCTATACTACCTGAAAATTCAATCAAGAGGGAGTTAAAAGCACTATCATTTTAAAGACAAAGGGGGTGCGTATTGTTAGGACCCAAATTATGGCAACATCCGAGTTAACTCCACAGCAACGAGTCCTGTTGAACACCCTCTCCTCTGCAGGTAGTGGGTGCTCAACAGCATCTCAAGCTAAACAAGGTCTAACCGTGCCCAACTAAGCATGTCTGAAAATGGCTAATAAATCCAGGCTTCTACATGATTGACAAATAGGTTTTTAGGTCTATCAGAAACACCAGTGTTCTCCTTGCCACTGACACCAACTTCATCCATTGGTAGCAGAAGGCAGAAACAACATACAATTTATGGTTTTCAGTAAATATCATTGTGACAAATCGTCAAAGGTAGAACCAACTTAGTTTTTGAAAGCTATTTGACAAATAAAAAAGACTAACAACTTCCTTTTAATGAAATCCAAATTTAGCTTTAATAATTAGAATTTTTATAAAAAGGAAATTGTCTTCCAAAGCGAAGATTGGCACTAGTTCATGTTGTCAAATTTGACAGCATGAAATCATAGAACAAATGACGGGTTTCTGCAGCTGCTAAATACTGTCAAATACACTTTACAAGTTTTATTCTTATAAATTCATTAATACGAGGCCCTGTTTTTGCAAGGAAGTGCCTCTCTTCCCAATGTACCATTTGGACAAAAATGGTTCTATAAGATTCCTCACTGTTGTTAAGATGACTTGCTGTTCTTTCAACATTTAAATGCCCTGTTCTGCACACAACACTGTACCAGAGCCCTACGGAGTTGGCAAGAGTTTGGAAACAGCTAGAACAGTTTAGGAGCAAGTTCCTACAGCTGTTCTCCATGAGGGACTGTAAAACCGCATGCACCGACAGCCAAGGTACAAGCTAACCCAGCTGACTTTGTACTGAAGCAGATGAGTGCAACCACAATCCACTAAGGCAGCTCAGCGGCCAACTGTGACCTTCTGCCGGCAGTGGGCAGCTAGTGAGAAGTAATGTTTTAAACTACTACTCCAGCTACATGTATTGGATTTCATTTTTCTATGTATAAAGAAAAAATATAAAGTAAATTTCTGTAACAAATATTGTGTGTGTGGACTCATATCAGTATAAGCCTGATGCAGGTTAAATTGCTGTATCTGTGTGGCTAGACATCCAAGTTAGCACATATTTTCAAAAATGTCGTGAAAATCCAAAATATTATTAATATATAAATTAGGCACAAATCCTTTGAGTAACTATACTGCACATAAATTATATTTAATATTAGAATGGCAAAAAAGTGTTATATGAATTAAAAAAAACCTTCAAGTTTCTTTTCACTGTTGTTAAAGAAAGAGAACTAAAATCAATCTGACAATAAAAATAAAACCACTTTGAGAAAAGCATATGCTAACAAAACTTATTATTGAACTATTGAACTATTGAACTATTTTTTTGCTGCATGTTCCATCTGATTTGTTGAAAACCATTTACAATTGAATGTTTCAAAAGTAAAAAATGTAATTACATTCAAGGGAGCTATGGTGAACTTGAGTGGTATTCTTGCCATTTTTTGTAACAACCCATGTCAGTTGGACACAGTAAAGAAACAAGTCCTGCTCCTTACAGTTATTCTGCTCAAGACTGTCTTAGATAATTCACTTGCCTTGACTAGGACTGCAGACACAACATACTTTTTTGCAGACCTCATCACAGCAGTTTACTTCAGCATCTACTAACTATATTCATTTCTGCCTCCAGACATCATTGTGGATAATATGACTGGTCCTAGTCTCTCTCAATGAAAAAACACCAGTGCTGCTTTAGTTCAGTTAACATTGGATATGACTGCAATCACCCAGGTCCTACCAGTGCTCCTCTGCTCCCAAGCTCTAGCAGGATTCTCACAGTATTCATCCCTCCCTCTATCTCACTGGCAAGGCAACACAATCCGGTGTCCTGAAAACACCTTGGACAAGTCATGCTTACACACTGTAACACTGTGGTCACAGCAACAGAGCGGGTAAAACGCTATTTCAATATAGCTTAGCCATGGAGAATTCATCTGTGGCACTAATATAGAATGCATGATGTTCTTGTGGAGATTAAAAAAATGGGAAAACATAAAATGTAGAAGAACAAGCGTTTAAATTAAAAACTCAAGTTTAATGCTTTAAACAGAATTCACAGATGTCAAATAGAAGAAATCTTACCATAATCACTTAAAATCAAGGAAGGTTTCTTGGTCTCTGCCAGGTAAGAACCTGAGCAGGAACACAGATTCAGTTCCAAAGGAACGTGGTTTTTTTATTATTTTATCACTAACAGAAAAATACCTTCTTCTTTAGAAAGCACTTGTGTATCATTATCACTACATTGTATTTATTTTTATCTGGATCAAGATATATGTTACTTTTATAAAATCATCTTTTATATGAAAGATGAGCATGCCTATTTTCTGTTTGTGATTGTGCTTGCTTTCTGACTTCTGCATATTGAAAGCATGGATTATTTATTACTACTTCAAGCCATCTCATCTCCTAGAGGCACAATTAAAGTTATGTTGGGCATACACTACCTATACACTTTTTACTTGTATTTGGTTAAGTTGCTGCATCTATTCTTATAATATTCCTAATGCTGTCTTATATTAAGACCTACTAATTAAAATTAAATGGCAGCTCTACAGTACTTTTTGGAGTTCCAAAATACTCCAGTTACTGGAGAAAACACTTCAGCTCTTATGTAGCACTTTATCATTGAGCCTCACAAAGAGCTTTGCAGGAAATCGATGCTTTGTCCACGCTACACTTACTGGGAACTAGAGCTACAGAGAGAAGAAAAATATTTTCAAGGTCACCCAGTAAGATACTGGGAAGTCTTCTGAATTCCCAGTCACAGACCCGTTAGTAGGAGGCACTGGTTACTTTGAGTATTTATTGATAGTTCATGTTTCTTTTCATTGTATCATCACATCCAACTCTAGGCAGTCTTTGCCAGCTCTGTATCCACGGTCCTGACTGAAAATGCGAATGTTCCCCGAAGGGTTATTCTTATTTTTTCCTTACGTGTTCATTAACAGAGATTTTGGAGCAAGATCTCCTCCTGTGCTATAGCTCTCTACTGCACAGGACAGGCATCCAGGAACTGCTCCCAGCTTCTTGATCCTGAGAAAGGGGACTTTGCTCCGACACGTAACTGCTGCCGAGCAGCTCCATGTTGCACCACTGACACAAGGAGGGGGATTCACCTTGCCTATCTTCACACACCTACAAAAAAAAAAAAAGATACCTCTATCTGAGCTACTCGCTCTAGGCTCCTTTTGTAGTCAGTGTAGAGAAACAGGGGCCTTAGGATGAGATGAATAGCACCCCACAAGTACCCATTCCCCTCCAATGATTATCAAGGACAATTTAGGATAACTAACTCATATGAAGATTTCAGATACATACATACACTTACGTTTGTTAAGCTGAATCCCATCGATGGTTTCTAAGTGAGCACATACTAGCACAGGTTTGGATTTGGATCTGGCATAGATAACATACCTGGAATATCTGCGGCCAGAATTGCTTCTTTTATGGTGTCTGAACAGCCAGAGGAATGTTGTACACACACCAGAAAGCTTGATCTTTAACGTTACATATGGTAACAGTCATCAGCTACTCCTCTCAGCACCGAGAGGTTTAAGACAGACAACCAGCATTGCGCCAGCCTGAAAGACAGTCTCCCTTTGACAACTCACATCAAGTGAGGTTCAAGGATCAAGTTTCAAACATGTCACTCAGCTTTTACAGCCCTCGATCAGGATTTGAACCTCCTCTCAATCTGGCTGGGAATTACATATCCCTGGATTAAATAATCTCTTAGACAGAAAGTTTTAGACCTTCCCTCCAACACTGTGAGAGGAAGCCTGATCAACAAACGGCTCCCAGGCTGACCATCATAGTTTTGCTATGGATTCAGATGGGAGAAAGACTGAGAAAAACAAAAACTCTCATTTAAGTGGTTATTCCCTGGTATTGTAAGTGCTCAATGGTTTCCCCCTTCCATGCTGCCTAAAGCAAACCAAATCTGCATTTTTCCAAACGGGCATCTTCTGCCTTGGGGCAGTGAAGACGCATACTTGTCATGTCTCCCCAGTCACCAGGCTCATAGGCTGCCCACCCTGGATGGAGGTGAGGAAAAAGGTGCCTATTAACAGGATGCCCCAGCACAGCAGCCAGGAACTGAAAGCCCACCGGTTAGAAATGCCCAGAGAAGGTGTGGAAGCAGCACTGGCACCCCTGGGGAAGGGAGCACCTTTCCCACCTTCCGGCAAGGACTGTGGAGGATACGGTCCCGTACCCCACTCAGGGAACATGCCCATGTGTAAGAGAGGGGAGGAGAAGTACGACCATATTTCCTCCCCCGCTTACTTGCTCCTAACCCTCTCAGCACACACACCAAGTCCTCTTTGACCTCCGCCACTCCTCCTGYTCCTGTGAGACAGAGGCACAAGTTGCCTTTAGCTTCCGCACTCTATTTTTAAAATCAGTACTGCCTTCTGATTTTTTCAGGTCAAGCCAAGCTGCCCACGAGTCTGTTGATGCTCCATATGCTGCTGGAATCTGGAGAGGAAGAAGGGCAAGTGAACGCTGGCAGAGATCAAGCAGGAGGAGTTGGCATTTCAGTGCCATCGCACGTGGCTGAAGATGGAAGTCATTCCCAGTCAGCTCTTCCCTAGAGGAAAGTTTCTCTTTTTAAAGATCTTTACACGTACATCCCTAGTGAATACATCACATCCTAAATGTAAATGCTGGACACTGGAGGACTATGCCATGTTTTCCACATACAAAATACACAACTCCATTCAGTGAAAACGATAAATACGTAGCACACTGGAGTCCACCTCCATTTTATTCTTCATGTGTACATGGTGTGAGGGAGGGGATATATGGATTCCTAACGTTGTGAACTGAAGTCACTGCCTCTGTCACTAGCTGGTTAGATCTGAAAAGGAAAAGGCTGTTTTTTCAGTTGGCTGCAATTGAAATCTCATGAGAACAGCTGCTGTCATTTGAGTTCAGGCCAAGATGGCAACATTTGAGAAAAACAACTGATCTTGTGAATTTCCCACCACTTGGAATTAAAATGTAGAGATGCCAGCATCAGACATTTTAAGTACAGAGTCCCGATTCAGGCAGGAAAATGAACCTACTGAAGCACCTATCCAGTCATCACCTGTGTCATCCTCTCACCCAAGCCTCATCTCCAGGGTCTTTAAAGGTCCAGGATCTCCAGAAAGCTCCATGATTCAAAACGATGGCCAACAAACAGGTCCAGGACCTCCAGAAAGCTCCATGGTTGGAAACGGTGGTCAACAACCACTGTTGATTGTTGGCCACCGTTTCCAACCATGGAGCTTTCTGGAGATCATGAGGAATCTTCCACTTCAAAAGGAAAACCTCACTTGGCAGGAGCTAGCTTTCTCATAGATCAGCTGAAATAAGGACTTTAAGTCTCACAAGATATATACACTATCACTGACTTCTGCTTCGAGTACACATCCTCAGGTCTGCCTTTTCTAATACAAGCATACAGAAATACACTTAAAATGAACTCTAGTAAAATAAATTACTATCCTACATACCCAGCTTTCCAAGGCTGACGATGAAGCGCACATGACAGATGTTAATCATGCCACTTAATGCATGACTGGGCGGATGCTGCGGTAATGTGGGTGGTTTAAAACTGAATATAATACCAACCTACAGCTGCAGAAGTAACTGAACTCTGCCACTGCTTTAACAGAAGATTTGTTATTTGTGTGGACTTACTCATATAACAGAAAGATCCTTTTACAATGACCTCATACCTAAAAAGTATTAACCAAGCATTCAAAGCACTACTGAAGAATCATAAGACAAGTTTTAAGAGCTAGTACTTGGTAATGCTAAAATCCAAAGATTATATTTGACACACCTGAAGAACTCTGTATACTGGCTTGAATGTATTCCTCTATTTTTGCTCTTCACAAACTCTCACCAAAATATCAAAACTCTCTTTTAAAACCTTTTGTTATTGAAAATTATTCACATTGAAAGGTTTGCAAGTAATTTTCACTTCAAACAAAGCTTTCAAAATACTAATTATCTTAAATTTGACTTATGTGGATGATTAGGATGCATGATATACTTCTGCTCCCTCGCTGAAGGAATGTAAATCTGTAAGGCAGGGCTGCACTGTGAACGATTGTGATAAATTCATGTTAAATGTTTGTATCAAATATTTGTAGCTATTTCTTTAAATATGCAGTCTGCCCAAAGAATCCTGTAAGTAAAGGTGCATGGAAAGCAAAAATGAAATGTTTATAAATACAGTGAAAATTTAATTTGGTTTTAAATGACAATGAAAACATGTTGAAGTTGTTTCTCTCTTTTTCTAGTTCTCAGGGCACTCAGCAGATGTTCAGTGAAGAAATGAATTTGAAATAGGAAAGAATGTAACACTTTTTCAGTATTCCAAGTGGAAAACTGCAAAAGGGTTATGAGCTACATAGATATTCCTTCTCCTGTAAATGCTATCCTACATTCTGCACCTACAGATGCTAACACTGACTTTAAAGGAATATTTACCTTAAAAGTTAAAAGCAGCCATAAGATTCTGCATTGGGAATACAGGCAGCATTCTGTGGGCAATACTGTGCCCGCATCAAAATTTAAGTGATTTAAACAATGACTCCAAGTTCTTTCTTGGTTATAATTTTGTGCACTTGCAAAAAATGCCAGAAGACCATGATTTGACCGCAACTGGTCAAGAAACTCAGTTTTACATCCTATGGACTAGATGGCAATAGCAGAGTATAACTCAATTTTAAATTTCAAATTATATTATACCATAAAAACTTACTTCAGAACTGTCCAACTGTGTCTGAAACCTAATAATTTCAGACACAGTGGTAGGTAAAACCTTATTTCCTTTCATTAGAGTTAAGTCATTAATATTTCTGTGATAACTACAGTACATCAAAACTGAGCGCATTAATCTGATCAGTCTCCTGACATGCTTTTAACTTTTCAATTGCTTTCTTAAAAAACTGGCTAATGTAAATTGCATTATAATAGTCTATGTGTATTTTGGTTTTATTGTTTATATCACTGAATTCAAAATAACAAGAGGATATCTAGGTTTTAAGTATTAATATAAGAAAGCATTTTCAAAATCAGTAGCAATTAATAAGATTAATTAGGCATGAACAATCACACTGAAATATTTTCTTAAAGGGGACTATTTTTAGTAAAAACTTACGATATTTGACACTATGATTGGTTTGGCAGGTTTTTTTGCATTTGTTGTCCAAATGACAAGTGACTTTCTATCAAGTAATTTTACACACAGTTCTGCAGTGAGCACTTCTATGAATAAGAGCCTCTGTTTCAGATAAAGTATCCTCAACTAAGCTGAAACTTAAGAGATTTAGATAGTGTATAAAATTTGAGGGAGGCTCTGTCTTCAGTTTGTGTGATCAAAGTTCCACTGAAATCAGCTGGAGCTTTTGGTAGACATGGCAAGCAGGACAGATCATGTAACATGTACTTCAGGTTTAAATACGCTTTTGCTCAATTTAACACAATTGCAACTGTGGAGGAAGAGTGGAGAAAAATCCACAGAAAACAGTACCAATTTGTTTTTTCTAGACTGATTAGAAATACGTAATTTACATGGTTTGGTTCAGCGACCTCTATCATAACCCATCAATACTAACTGCATTGGTAATGAATAACATTCACAATCTTTTCGTTTAACTCAATGTTCTGTAGAAATAGATTCTTCAAATGAATATATGAAAGTGCTTTAAAAATATTTAGAAATAATTTTGAATTCAATATTATTCATTACCACATAAACTAAGCTTCCCTTTTTCTCCTGACAGTACCGACATACTCCTCTCCTGAGTGGGCTTAAACTCATAGCCATTAGCCTATCATCTTACAAAGTCTCTGCAGAATCATGATTTCATAAGTTTTATGAAATATGCAGCCAGGAAAAGATATGTCAATCCAATTATATATTTTTATTGTTGCTAACAAAGTCAGTAAGTTTACTATTTTAGGGTTTTTGTTTTCTTTTTTAATTGGACTGAAATAAAGTGCGGGCAAAGCAAGGAGGTTCACTGAAGAACTAAGTTACTAAATTTTAACACATATTTACATTACTTATTTGTAAATAACCTGGTGGCCACAGGGTTTTCTATTCATTATTTAAGAAGCCAAAAGCATGTTGCCTCTGCACTGCACATGAAAACAAAGGGTGAAATTTCATTGCAGTCACTGGCTTTTAAGACTTGCCAAGCACAGGTCAGTGCACAGAAACTGGCCCTCATCAAGCAGTTCAATGGTTGTTACCAGTAGGAAATCCAAAGCTCTGTCCTCAGACAGTTTGTTCAAGGCTTTGGACCTGCACCCAGAGCAACATCACAACCATGAAGCTCACCAGAAGCACTTTGTTTATGCTTCTTACAAAGCAAGGGAGGCCTCATATACAGCATCACCCTTCGTTCAGGACACCGAAATGAAGAACAGAGGACCAAAAAGTGAACAGGGAAGCAGCTGGAGTTCAATGTAGTTGAGCTGACTCATTCTTTAATATTCACTCCTGTAAGTCACTTCACAACTCCAGAGTTTTAAAACTCAGGATTACTGACAGCAGCCAGGGCCGGCATGCGTGACAAGCTGAATGCCAGTCTACACGTGGTCGAGGTTGGCTTGCAGGGTTTATGTGACTTAATGGATGGGGTATGCTCTTGTCAATACAAAAGCAAAACAGAAAGGCAGACCAATTTTTCCCTCCTTACTTGATTATGAAAAAAAAAAACCCTAGTAATATTTTTAATGCACAAAGGTAAATTAAATAGGAGCTTTCCAACCACTTAAAAAGAACTCCCCAGCTATACTTCACACTCAATAAGTGCATACTAATTAGCAGATAAAATAACAGCAAATTTGTTATTTCAGTGTTAGTAAATATTTGGATTTTATTGTTATTTGAATCACAGGTCAAAATTATTATCTAATCTATTTAATCCTATTCCCTAGCAGTGAAGCAAAATGGATAGGCTTATTTATAAAATTTTCTTTTAATGTAACTAAGGAATCGAGGAACCCAATTATAGTCTTTTAAAAAGGAACAGGTTTTCAAACAGTGCCAACCTTGAAAATCCTCTAAGGTGTTTCATCTAACAACTGTCATATTTCAATGGCAGTCTTTAAAATCAAGGCCACCATGCTTAATAGGCACAATTTTTTCAGGATTGATGAACAACTATGATATTCTGGTCTGGAAAGTGCTAAAGGAATGCGAGGAAATACTAAAACCAATTATCTTGAACAGATATTGCAAGTACATGGTGAAGTGAACCACATGAAAATTAAACCTACCATGCTAAAAACAGAGGCATGTTTCAACTGAGAACACACACAGTAACATCATATTTAAAATAGCTAATGGTAAACAGCAAAATCAGGTAACATATAATGTTACCATGCTATTGAACTGCATTTAAAGTAGGTAAATGACAGTTACACTTAAAAAGATGAGCAAAGGATGATTCATCCTAGCTTATGTCCTGCTTTAACTTATTTTAAATTCTAAACCAATGTTTTTCAACTCACTGATTAATGACATACTAGTATGGCACAGGAGTTTCAAACACTTAGCTGATAAAGAGATGCACAGTTAGGTTAAGACATTACAAAACTTTTTAACACTATGCATCTTCTAATTTTAAGTAAACACACATTTTGTCCTTACACCTAACTCCCACTTACCAGATTTTCTATACTGAGAGGGGTGCTATTGGCTGCACAGAATTCAGCAAAACCCAGCATCTAAAAAACAGTCACAGTTGGCAGAGACTGGCATATTCCCAAGTACAGGTTTGCAAAATGACGTCGGGAACTTCCTGGCTAGTGAATCTGTATGACTACAGGACAAACCTCCTTGCTGACTCTGCACTTTCAAAAGCATTCAGATTTTGTACGAGTCTCATTCGCTGTGCAGAGAACATTTGTGTTTCAGAGAATATGGAAAAAAACTTCTTCAGCACAGTTTATTCGTGCTGATGTACCTTTTGTTACCACCCCTGGAACAAGTGGTTTTTCTTTCGTCCAGAATGATCTTTCTCAGGTGAAGACCATGAAGCTTCTAGATATTAAAGGTTATCTCTCTCCTCTGTTTGTGGAGCTCAAAGACAGTGAGCGCTTGAAAGGAGAAAGAACACAACTCCATACATCGTTCTCCTAAGACAGATGACATCAAACACACAGGACAAACTTCTCCCAGTTTTAGAAGGAGCTACTAAAGGAAGCAAAAACTTCTCCAAACAGAAGCCAAAAAACTAAGAAAGTCAAAAGGTGACAAATCTGATTGATCATACAAGTTTAGCCAGAGCCAAGGATGCCCTGGATGCTGGGTGCTCTAGGTGTAGTACAGTCACAAAAGCACAGCCCCTGAAAGCCGATTATCCAAGTACAGGGCACACCACAACACGCAGACACCAACAGATGGGAGAGCAGAAGGAAAGAATGAGTCAGTATTGGTCCGTGTGTCAAAAGAGCTGGCACGTGAAGTCCCAGGTATAACTGCAGTCCATCGGAGGACAGTCACATACATGAAGAAGAGCAAAACTCGTAATCATTTTTAGAAGGGTGATTAAAGCACTCATTAGTCTGGGCATGCAACATTTTATTCTGATCTACACAGTACATATGGCTTTAGCCAGGCCTCGGTAGTATGCTTTTGAAGGCAACAACTATCAAAGACGGAGGTAAATTTAAGAAAATTGAGAAGAAAGAAGAATTTAAGAAAATACAGGTCACATCAGACCAGTGGCAAGAGCCGCCTCTGATGAATTAACTGATTTTTTCTAAACAAAGGGAGACGTAGTTGATCTAAATTTCAAGAAAGCATTTGATACAGAGTCAAATGGGAAATCATTGGTTAAACTGGAGGTTTCTTCAGCAACCAAGCTGAAGAAAAGGCAGGATAATATATATCTGAGAGGGGTACTACCAGCCGAAAGGAGGATGACTAATCAAGTTTCACAGAACTGGGATTAGGATTGCCTGTATTTATCATTTATCTCAATAGTCTTTGCACAAGAAGTGTAATTGTGATGAAGAAGTTTTCCTGCGATACAAATTCAGGAGGCAAGGTCAATTAAGAGAAAGATTGAACTGTACACAAAGTCAAATGATCTTGAGTAACACAATATGATTACATTCAGTAGTACAAAATGTAATGTCAGGCAGCTACAGATCAATAACATCTATTACAAGCTAAGAGTTCATTACCTGGAAACGAGTGAGGAAAGAGAGAGAGACCAACCGGCCCAAGTCTGCTCGTTCATCACAGCATGGCTGTGAACAACGAATGCAATTCCAAAATATGGTAAATATAGTGCATTTCTGATAGAGATGGGAGAACTCTACCATTGTACAAAGTTCTCCCAAAACCTCACCCGTACTGAGAAAAGCTGTGGACAACCCAGTGAAAGCCTCATGATGTTCATTTTTTGTAATACTGTTACAGAAACAGGCAGCCAAGGATGGCCTACAAAACTATATTGGACCTCCTGTTAAAGCATTTTGGCAATGATGTTGTATATATTGTTACCTTAAATAATGCATACGCTATATGTATTGTAATTATATACATATTAAAGTTCCACCTAAAGTTATTCTAAACCCTCATTAATGCAAAGTGTATTAAACAAAGACAGGAAATTAATTAATGAGAGAGCAGGAAACAGTGGCCTGTGATGTTTTACTGTAGGAGTGGTACAGGACGGTTCCCCTCACTTTATTAGGTCCACATGCCAATAACAAGTAACAATGAGTAATTAGCAACAATCACTTTTGGTCAGTCTTTAAGAATTCAAGGATTTATGGACTTTAAAAATGTTATGAAAAAATGTATCAGGTAAATGTCTAAGGGCAGAATATAAAACTGGAATGAAGAGAAATGAAAGGCACCACTGGAATGACCAGAAGAGAAGAGGAATGAACTTCCCTACCTCCCAGAGAGCCTCCTCAACTGCAGTGACTATTTCAGCCTAGCTCAGATGATGAATCTGTCTGTAAGTTGCGTATCTTGGTAGCCACCCACTGACAATTCTTGAATTTTAAGAATAAATTATGGCTCTGGCCAACCTCCTTCTCCCTCTATTTGTAGGAAGAGGGGAGAGAGAAAAACCTCCTGGAACATTCTGCTGGAGAAAAAGGCCACCAGGATGACCTGGAAACGGAGCCTGCCTGAGCAAAGGAGACCCAAAGGGCTCATTTAGTCTTCCAAACAAATCTTGCAAGAATGTAACACTGTCTTCTTTAACTACATCAGGGTAAAATGCACAGAGGRAAAGAGCTGAACAATAAGCAATACATATACACTAGCTAGAAAATAAATTCAGCCTGGAATTTATAATATCTAATTATCAGGCTACATCTGTGGATTGATCTCTTCTAGCTGGCATCTGGAGGCCTTGTGACAGAGGAATCCTTTTGCAGAGATTTGAATAGATACATGTACACGTGCAAAAAGCATCACTCCTCCTAACACATCTGAAAATACCGAGTCCTCCTCTGCAGCTGAATACTGGAAAATGTAATTTTTAACCAGTTTCTAAAAGCATCCTGTGAATAGCAAAAATAAAAGTTACAGAGCTACAGAATGGCCAGCCTCTTATATTTTACTCTTCCATAAGTACATAAGCAGCCATAAGTACACTGGGAACATCACTGAACTCACCAAATATTTAGATTGAGCTTTTCAGGTCAGGTAACAAACACTGCACAGCAGATCTGAATCAGGCCATTGCATGCAAGAGGAGGAGGACAGACAGAGCATGGGAAACAGCCGTAGAATTACATGGTTACTCAATTTAGATATAAATATTATCCTCCTGATTCAGATGTGTGATCATCTTTTCATTGCTGGTCCTTTGAAGTGCAAACACACATAAAATCATGAGGAGATATTTTTATCAGTTATCTGAATTATTTGGTACCATCATGATACCTGAATTATAAGGGAAGCTGCTACTAGGAGCTATTTTATCACATAAAAGCAGTATTCTGAAGTAGCTATAATACAAATTATGACCCACCAATATATAAAAGCAGGAATTTTATCCAGGAATCATTATTTGACAAGTATCTTTCAAAACAAAAATGAAACTTATTTGTGTATGTGTGCGTGTATACACATGTATATGGTTTTCCTTCAAATAAAGATTTGGAAGACCAGCAAGTAATCCAACTGCTATACAGTGGGAGCTAATCTAGGAAGATATTGCCATGTAAAAAGAAAAGTCTTTCCTCAAACCAGCACAGACAGAAGCAGGCAGCATCCACATTGACCACCTGATGTTTAGCACACCAGTTCTCACCTGGAAGAGGCACACCAGCTTTCCAGGCACCGGAGGAACTCCAGCCCTGCTTTTCTAGGCAGTTGTCGACACATCGGTTTGAGCTACTGGATTCTGCGAGCTGGCACACAGCTCTCCAAGGCAGCTTCCAGGTAAGGCTGCTGTTCTAGATCTGCCTGCTTTTGGCTGAAAGGTAAGGTAAAAAGCCAAAAAGAGCCTGCTGCTCACTGGTGATGATTCTGCCGAAATCACTTCCACACAAAGCACTGACCAGTGCTGACAAAACACTACCTGCTGGGAGAAATTCAGCACTACAGCCAGTTCTCAGCTACCTCCACTGTTTCACTAATTTAACCTACAGCATGGTGTTGAACTGATCTAGCCAGATCAAAAGCCAGTGGAGGCATCACTTCAACTGAACTCCATCACTTGATTCAGAAACGTACGTTGGGTACCTCAAACTTACATTTCATAATGGTTTCATGACACAGCCACTGCTCTTTTCTGAGGGCTTTTTTCTTCTTCTTCTTCTTCTTTGCCAGGGAGAGGATGGCAATGTTGGTTTCGTCTGGAAGTAGGAGGGTGTTGAATCCAGTGGTTGTCAAACATTCTGTGTCGCTGTCAGGCTACAGTCAGGCCACATCTTATTTTGCATTGACTCGAATCTTGCACATCTGGCTTCAAAACTGCCCAGTTTCAGAAGGACCGACAGAGCGATGTGCCTCCTAAACCTAGTGTGACCTGGCAGGGAAAGACTTTCTGGGAATTAGGATCTGTGATCTGTGAATTTGAGAGAGAAAAATCTAGATGCATTGCTTCTGATACACCATAGCTTCACTCGTGCATAAAAATCAGCTGTGATTTACACAGCTACCCAGAATACATCTCCAGGGTCTGGATCTTGAGTAAGTTCTAGTTTGCAGCTCTGAGCTCCAGAGCAGAAGGAGCTGTGACCCTCATGTCATGTTACCCCTTTCAGGGCGTCTACATATACTGATTACATAAGAAACTGGTGTGCTGGATCATGCTCCTCAGGCCAGGTGCCTAGAGTTAGGGGCTGCAAAAGCTCCATTTCTACCAAAAGCCATCTTTCTGGACATACTCTAACTACAGATCTAAGCCAAACAAGTTCATTCCTCCTTTTTAAGCTCAAAGAGAAGTTCCCCAGTTTCATTTGTTTCAATCAACCATGCATACCTGTGCATATACAAAACAGAAGATGAAAAGAAACTGTAAATGCTATGTTATTTGTCTTGATTCATTGGCCACATCTATTTTAATATTCTTCACCTCTTTGCGCGAAGATGGTATATATCTCACCGGCGTTTTCAGCTGAGGGGCCCCCGCACAGACGTTTAGTGGCACCAGCACCACTGTGAACATAACGTACTGAAGAAGCAAACACGGGAAGACAGATTTCCTTTCTGCAAGTAGTGATGCAAGGTCTTCATATATTCACTAACTGCAGACTCCTCARGCTGATTTGAGACACAGAGAATTTGAGGGAGTGTCATGGTTTAACCCCAGCCAGCAACTAAGCACCASACAGCCACTGACTCACTCCCCCCTGGTGGGATGGGGGAGAGAATCGGAAGAGTAAAAGTGAGAAAACTCATGGGTTGAGATAAAGACAGTTTAAGAGGTAAAGCAAAAGCCACGCGCACAAGCAAAGCAAAACAAGGAATTCATTCACTACTTCCCATCGGCAGGCAGGTGTTCAGCCATCTCCAGGAAAGCAGGGCTCCATCACGCGTAACGGTTACTTGGGAAGACAAACGCCATCAC
>JAYKAV010003090.1:347958-460267 GCA_035582835.1 Phoebastria nigripes | reverse complement strand
CTTAGCAACAACTAAAAACATCAGTGTGTTATCAACATTCTTCTCATACTAAATCCAAAACACAGCACTATACCAACTACTAGGAAGAAAATTAACTCCATCCCAGCTGAAACCAGGACAGGGAGACATATTATGTGGTCTACACACAGAGAGAAGAGACTGCCTCTGATGTAGCATGAAGAGCTTGCAGCTCCCTACACTCTCCGGAAAGCATCTGCACATCTCCCTAAGAGGGGAGGACGTACAGTTTCCAAAGGTGACTAAACAAACAGCGGCATCATCCAAGCTACCTCTCAGCTACTAAACTGACATGCCGCCAAAGTTTTGAAAACTTACATATTAGGGGTTTTTTGTAATTTGCTGACGCATATTGAGAAACACACAAACAGGAGAAACACACTAATTCAGCTTACGCATTTCTTGATTTCTGAGTTCTCACACATGGAAACCTAAAGTTGTCTTTAGTTTTTCAAGGAATTTCTATGTGGAAAAACACAATTTTTTTTTCTAAGAACTCAACACTCACACAGTATGACAAATAAACATGTACACGTGAGCACACAGGCATGCACCGGAGCCACAAAGCACCATGTTCATCTCATCTAGTTTTCAGGGTGCAGAATGCAGCCATCGCATTGCAGTTGTTACCCCAGCCTCCTTTACTAGCCAAACGGGTGCTTTCAGGCTATGAGTCATTTCATCTTAGCATAAAGGTAAAAAAAAAAAAGGTTCTTCAAGGGTGATTCATCTGTCCTGTTTCTCTCCATTCCCCACACAGGGAGCCTTGGGTGACTAACTCAGATGTAGACGTCTACATTTTGCCATATGAATCCCACTCACAGTCTGTAATTTCCCGAGCATGTCATGCAAAAGCATGAGATTTCAAAACTGAAGAAGAGAAGTAACGGAGACAATTTCCCTATCCTCCCCCTACCTGTGCCAAGTTAATTATATATGTTGCTCTTATGTTGTGTGTGGTCGCTACAGAGATCTGACAGCATACCTTGAGTTGTAAGACTATCAAAATATTTTCCAAGTACTACTTTTTTCCGATACTCAAGTTGAAAGTTATTACAAAGCCAAGAAAAAGCTCACAATGAATATCACACTTTCAGGGAAGGAAGGAGTTAAATGAAACGATAATTCAATTGTCTAGATGAAAATTGGTTCAAGGGAAAGAAATCAGCATGTCACAAGGTCTGGGCACCTCAGAGGACAACCAAGATTCAGGCAACCTGAAAAGAAAAAGGGGCTTGATTTGTATTCTCACAAACAACCAGAGCTAATCAAATTTTCCTAAATTGATTAATAAAAACAAAAGAAGAGGCAGGGGTCCCTGTAACTGCTCTGAATATTAATTTGAAAATTGTAGTGTCCAGATGACCCTCAGGATTGGTAAGGCTGAATTTTCAGTAGTTCTGGAAAGCAYTGGGTGGGATTTTTACTCTTCACTGGAGGCGGCAGCAAAGGGGGAAGAAAAAGAGGAGCCACTCTTTCCTTCACTCAGAGAGACCCAGAGATGGGAGGAAGAAATAGCACAAGGTGATGTGTGAGGAAAAGAAGGAGCATGAAGCAGTCCAGTGGAAGTTGGGAATCGTCAGATTTTTTATTTACAGTGGGGAGAAGAAATTTCTAATCCTGCTACCCAGAATGTGGTCACTCTAGAAGTAGAGGCAGGGTCCACTCAAGCAGCTTCAACTACGAGAAATTAAATTGCACYCCTTCTCCTCATTTGCCTCTTCTGACTTTGATGCTTCTCTCTTGTAATTTCCACTCTTCTGAGCAAAAGCGCAACTACTTGCTTTTCTGAAATATGTACTGTTGTTGCTCAGTCTAGTGTACAAAGTCAACCCAGATGACGGACACTGAACATACTACTTTCACAGAGGCAGAAAATCCAAATAAAGCAGTGCTGCACACAGGAATCTTTGAAGTACTTAAAAACAAAGACAAATCTTAGGATCCCAAGCAATGGGATGTCTTCCTCAATAACCTGCAAGCTTCTGTTTGAGGAAAGGTGTCAGATGAAAGGAGAGATCCCTATTAGTGAGTATCTTCAGTGTTCCCCTGAGAAGAGGCAGACAATGAAATTACAATTTATGACTTTGGGAAAACTGCTGTCACAGAGTTCATGATATTACCACACCGTATTAGATACTAGTACATTACCTACAAATATACTTTACAAAAGTACTGGACCACCAGAGTCCACCTACTTACATAAATCCTGTCTGGAATCTCCGGAAGATAATACACCTCCGCTTTTCTTTCAAGACATTGATTTGAGCTGCCTTACATTTTTTTTAAGTTTTGTCATTAATCTTACAAGAATTTCCAGAGACGTTTCCATGTTAACATACTCGTCTTTTAGAAGTAAAGCACGAGGAAATTTCCATCTTTAGAGGATTTTCTTTCTTCACAACCAAGAGCAACGTATTCCTTCTATTAAAATACTTTGCAGACTCATTTTCTTCCAGTACGCATCTAATGCATTTAGGTCCCAAACCTGTAATGAGCACAGATGCAGGGGTCTGCCCACACACAGCAGGAAAAGGGCCATAATTCTGACTCATCTGGTAATTTATGCTTCTATACTGGTGTTACAATAATGTTAATATTGCATGAAAATATTTCTATAACACTTATAATATTTGTCAAAAAATAGTATTCAGAGATTGTCAAATTGCCACCATGATTCTGACATGATTGGAACATCTCATTCTCCAGTAGGCTGCACTGGTGAGGGCACATCAGAACCCAGCATATGAGCTTTGGTATTTCCACTGTTGGCAGTGACCTGAGCCACCGACAGAGCTTGGAGGGGCAAGGAGAGAATATGCCAGCAAATGAAAATATCCAACTCAGTTGTTGTGAAAGCCTCCAAATTCTGTGGTGTAAAATGCCTTGCCTGCTGCCAACCATATACGTACCAGCAGATTTTTATTAAGGGCTAACACTGCTGTCTCTCGTTAAAGCGTACGTTCATCTCATGTTCCTGTCTCTCTTTAACAAATGAAAAAGAAGATAACCAAGACTCTCAGAAAGTGTAAAACAAGTAAAAAAGTTTTAATTTACACTGGCTTATGTGTAGTAATCACTGTACAGGACAGGTCTAATGTAGATGCAGGATATGTCACATGTAGAATAAACATACGGGAGTTTTATATTTTTATACGCATACTTCATCTCGGCCAGGACAGATTCAAAATTTGAGACCAGAATTGAAACTTTTGGATGGTATTCCTAAAATCTCATTTAATCAATGAATTTGGTTAAAGAAAAAAATGCCCCCCACCTTTTTTTTCTTTTTAAAAATTGTAGCATACATCACTGATGAAATAAAAAACATAGATAGATTTGCAATTGTCATACTCAAATTACTATATAAAAAGTTTAAACAGATGTAAGTATGAAAGACATGATTGCGTGTGTGTGAATGCATGCACGTGGCAGAGTGGGAAGATGTGTACTTATGTACATATGTATGCTACTGGATGAAACAAGCGTATGTTTGGGAACAAAATAACTTACACAGATGCAATTCCTAAGTTCTTGAGATTTCTTCTTGGAAAGGTCAGATCATTCAACTCTTTGAGATCCTTTCCAAGTTGTGCTATTATGGATTAATGCCACTCAAGCCCTCACCCAAACAAAAACATCTGGTGCTTGTTGTATTTCTTATTAAATGATTAAAAATCTGCTCTGATTCATTCCTTCCTGCATGAATTAAAAAAAAAAAAACAAACACTACACCACTTCATATCTCTACCTGACTTGTGGCCTTTGGATGTGTGAACATAAGCATTGTGATTATACTTCGAGAGTCCGTATTCTTGGGGAGCTGTGGTGCGAGGAGGGATGGGGAGAAAGGTACCTACAGGCTCATCATTCTTAAGCTACAGGATGAGAAGTGGCAGCTGGAGTTTATTAGTTCTTCAATCACTCAAAGTCATTACTGCATTAAATTAAGATTGCTTGAAGGCACATGGAGTAATTTACCTTGCACAAAATAAAGGATTTAACAAAATTGCACGTGAAGAAACCATTACCTGATCCCTGGTTGCAATACTTCACACTTCCTTAGCACCTTTCATCTGAGGATCTCAAAGCATTCCGGGGCCAAAATCTTCTAAAGTTGAGTCCCAATTTTGTCCGCTCAGAGGTCACCACTTGCACAGATTTGTGTCTGCCTCACACTGAAGGTATCTGTGATGCCTTTTGAGGTCCAGTCCAAGGCTGCATTCACGACAAAAGTCTGAAAGTCTGAAAAGAGCAGACCTGCAGGCACAGGTTCATGCACAGCTGGAAGGCACACTTGGAGGCACACTGGACCCAAAGTGTACAAGCAGGGCATTCAGGTCAGCACATCTCCTGGTATGCTTGCATAGGTCTTACGGCACTTGACAGGAAAAGCACTTGAGAGCACACTCTCTGCAGATGGCTGCATTTGAGACCACTCTTTTGGAAAGGGCAGATACACCCACCCATTATGCTTCTTTCATCCACAAACACACATCTTTGGATTATTTTATCCCTTCTCATTTCCTGCAAAGAAGTTTGTCTTTTCCTTTCCACAGTATACTGTAACAAGATCCAGTTTAAAATTAAGAAAATAAATAAATAAGAAAGACAAAGCACATGTGCTAGGATGGTATGCCCACTATGGAATCAAAACAGCAGTCTCCACCACCATGTCACAGATTATGGGGCTGCAGAAATGTAAAGGGATTGTAAAAGCCATGGTCCCATGAAGAGAAGCATTCCTCCAAGGAGCGAAGGCAGGGAACTGCGGGCAGAGGATTTAATTTTGCACACATTTAACTACTGATGTTTCACTTCCAATACACAGCTCCCTTGGTAAGAGGTGAAATCCTCAGGGCACGGCACTGCAGAAGACTCGGGGTGGTGGCTGAGGACAAATCTCTATAGGTCTGACTGTCCATACCATGTCTGTAGGGTTGATTGCAATGTCTGAAGCAGCCCAGAACTGCACGGGTACAATGCTGATGTAAAATTTTATTAATTATCTTCTCTTGTATATGTAAACTCTCTTCTGTGCATCACAGAATCTCATCCAATGCCCTAATTTCACACACATTTCTGAACTGGTTTATAACAAATACACTGGTGTATACACACGCAAATACCCGTACATATACACATTATATAAAACACATTTAAACATACCACAGAAAGACTTCATAAATCGCCAGTAAGGAGTGGTCAAGACCCTCACCTGCAATGTGATACATCTTGCCTCAAAAACCTGTTTTTGGATTCAAATTTGCACACTTCATGAAAGAGTCTTAGCCATCAGGATCCAGAGTATTTGGATATATTCTCTCCCACAGCTGATGCAGCTGATATAAAAATACTGAACCACTTACTAACTCAGTGTATTTGAAATTACCAAATTGCCTTCACAGCTCACTAGTTAAGATACATGCTTAGGAACCTCACTGGGTAGGATCCACTTCCTAATCCAATGAATATTTTTAAATATGCAGAATGATTTTGGGTTTTTGTTCTTTGGCTTTTGTTGTGTGGTTTTTGTTTGGTTTTTCTTTTTTGTTTTGTTGTTTTTTTTTCCAGAGGGGAAAATGAAGGAGAATTTTCTGATTAAGCACAATTTAAAAAGATACCATTTTTGGTCACTGTACAACCCAATTTTTTTTTTTCACTTTGGGGCTACATCTCAAAAATAGTAATCAGCACACGCACGGCAGTACTAACCAGAGAGTGTGTCTTACTCCTTTTAGTCTACATGGACTATATAACACAGTAGGGCAAACGTTCAGAAGCATTCAGCTTTTTTTCAGGCACCACACAAATTTCCTGATTTCACAAGGATCTAGCACTGGCACTAAGTTCTTGAAAAAATGAAGACAAGAAAAGGATAGCCATACCTATGTGTTTGCAAAGCACAGCAGTCTTTATGCTTTATAGCTCTCACCTGCAATATAGTACGATGATAGCTGCATCAAAGCTAAAGCAAATGGTTAGATACCATATTACCATACCAGCAGCAGCAGAGGTATTCAATACATTCAACATTTCAAATCTTTCAGAAACACTGCATCTGCACTGAAGTCAACAGGCATCGTGCCTATTGATTTCAGTGGGGCAAGGATTTCGCCATGAGTCTCTACAGAGAGTATCACACTAAACACACCACACTGTTCATGTTTGTCATGATATATTACAAGGTAAACTTCCACCATTTATTCAAGATTAGATTTTTCAGAGAAAGGAAATACAGATAATGAATGAAATCCAACAGAAAGTCCTTTAAAACAAGCCTAAATAAATATCACCTCTTATTAATGTGCTGTGTTTCTTTCCTTCCACAACACCATGTTCCATGAGCTCTTGAGTAATTTCAGTCTCCACCAATTTTCATTAAAGTGGAAGACTCAAGGATCTCCATATATGTTGCTAAGCACATCAGAAGGATAAGCTTAACCCTTCAGCTCTGTCTGCAATCCATTCCTACATCATTGAAAACTTAGCTGTAGTACAGTGATATTTTAACTTAAGATAAAACCCTATGAAACATCTTGATTTGAAAATAACTGACATTTAATTGTAGGTATTTTTAGTCATCTGTGAATTCCCAAAGTTACACTAATACAGTTGACCACTCACAATGTTTGAGTGGATTTCTTTGGAAAGTTTTACTGAAAAGCTTTGAAACTCTTCTCTTGCTTGGTTGAATACATAGTGCATAAGAAATCCACTTCTTAGCAGCTTCTGATGGGGCAATATGTCATTATATGTACACCAGAGCATACAGGTATTGCAGAGATGGCTTAAATCATTATTATTTACATCATCTTCACTTGTGAAGAGAACAACTTCCTTCCTAGGGAAAGAGAGCTAGGTCCTGATGAACCAAATCGTAAACAAATGATCCTAAAGAAAACTTACTTGCCTCAATGATTCCAATGACTCGCTTGTACCCAGGGAACGTGGGGACATCACTGCTTCCATCTTGTAAGCAAGGCACTCATCAACACACCACCAGAGACAATTCCCTCCTCAAAATTTGCCTCCTCAAATTCCTTCCTCATGCAATACCTTTGCAGTGGTTACTCCCTAATTCTTGCAGCTTATTGTAAATAAGCCTGCATTCCCTACTGTTATATTGACTTACCAGCTATGGAGAAGCAGCACACCCTATGCTAACAAGTTTCACCCTAAGTTCCCCTTCCGCCTTAACATAAGACACAGTCTTCAGCTTAAACAAGAAAAAAGTAAAAAGTAAAAAAGCAAGGATTTAGTTGAGAAGATCAAAAACTACACACTTCAAAACAATTTTTGTTTTTTCTGTAAGTTGTAACTAACTTGAATGTAACTATGCAGGTGTTTGCCTAGGTGTTTAG
This sequence comes from Phoebastria nigripes, assembly GCA_035582835.1. Classification (NCBI taxonomy): domain Eukaryota; kingdom Metazoa; phylum Chordata; class Aves; order Procellariiformes; family Diomedeidae; genus Phoebastria; species Phoebastria nigripes. Next base: position 452,885 of record JAYKAV010003090.1, on the reverse strand, counting down.
CCCTCCCTAGAACTCCAACATGTATCCTGGCTGCTAGAGCAATAGCACAGGAGTTCACAGCAACATGTCATTAAGTGTATTCACTGCAATTGGCATTTTGGAAGACACAATTCTCTTTATCCTAACTATATTCCTTGGGAGGCAGGTCTGGGAAGTGAATGCAGTCACTTCCAATGGCCCAGTCTGGGAGCATGTACCTCAGAGACTTCAAGGATCCTTCTTTCCCAGGTCATGTCTAATCGATCATTGCATGTAAGGTCTACATAAATACACAAGATTATTTCTAGAATTGTGTATCAGGGCACTCTTCATCTACCTCCCCTTCAATTTTCTTCTGTCAAACAGACATTGTTGGGACTAATTCCACTAAATTATTAAAAAAGACATTATTTACAGGCATACTGTGTTCATTCTGTGTAAAATTCAGGATTGAAAAAACCAGTCCAACTTCAAAGTTATAAAAGCAGATTTTAAAAAGCTCAGACCGCCCTAGAGAATGGGAATATTCAGCTATATCCAACCTCTCCTTTAACGTAAGGAATATAAAGTGATTGAGAGAAACTGCAGCCATTGAGCCTTAACTGTCAATCCCCCAGCACTGAAAAAGTTCATGAGTCTGTTACCAGCCACAGGTTACTCTAACATACGTTCCCAAGGGAAAAAAGGCATTTTGGGTCCTGTTCTGAGCACAGCTTGACCAAACATAAGGATCTGATCTAAACAAATCTGACATGTTACCCTGACATGACTTTTCAAAACTATTTCTAAGCTTTTTGGTTCTTATCTTCATTAAAGATTGGCCTACAAATTCCACATTTGTTTCACTAGAAACAAAATACTTTTTAGCATCTTTGGAAAGGGTCTATTTTGGGGAATATAAAGACACAGCTGTTTCATTTGCACGCAGTTAAAACAGAAAGATGCATGCTATTAAAATGTGTGCGGTGTTACATGAGCGGCTACTTGCCTCGGCCAAAGGTGGGGTGTGAATGGAGTAAGGATGGGAGTCTCACGAACAACAGTTTTCTCCGTCTCTAATGGACTGTTCCTCAGAGGAGCTGGGACTATACGAACAAAAGCAGAAATTGTCAGGACCTGAGCACACCTCAGGTCTTGGAGAAGAGAGGACATGAAGCTGGAAGTGAAGAGAAGTGAATGGGGAAGAAGGAGAGCGCAGAGCAGACGTGGAACGGAAGATGAGGTTAGAGGACAGAYGGGAAGCAGGAGTGCGGCATGGCTTATATCTGTGCCAGAAACCACTAAGAATACAATGCCGCTAGCTATAAAATCACATCTATGTATATTTTATATGTAATATATTATATATACGCACACATACACTCAGAAAAAAGCTTTATAAGACATTTAAACAATACATAGATAAAGTTTTCCCTATCCCTCTGTTCCCTCAGCCATGTGTTACCAAGATATATTACTGAAGCAAGCTTCCACCTCAAACATGTTCACTTGAAACTGGCAGCTGCAAGTGCCCTCCTTGCTGTGCCTTCTGGACTTAAAGAAACCAGACACTCCTATGCATATGTTGCATGCCTGCCTAAAGGAAAATTTGGTGCTGAATTAGAAAGCGGGGGGAATTTCTAAACAAACAGCACACTAAAATATAGAGCAAATTGTGAAGGACTTTCAGAAGACTCCATCTAGCGCTTCTCAAATGCTATATTTTTATATTAATCTTCAACTTAAAATAGCCCAATGTAAGAAAAAAAAAAATCTGGACAGGAGCTATTAAAAGGCCCAAACTGTTCCCATTTCCATAACATTCTTCATCCCTTCACTACCGCATCAACCAGTCTTATCTCTGCCTCTTACACTTGTAAAAATGTATGCAAACAGTAATGGAACAAGTGACTAGGAGATTACAAAATCCAATTTTCCTGCTCCTAGTACAAATTTCCAATACACCAAAACACCCACCTATGCTATCTTACTCACTGCAGGAAACCCCACATGTTAGCTGCTACAAAATGTATTTAAAAAGACAAACTTGCACYTCTAAACACACTTACACAAACATACACCACCACATACCATATACCATTCAAGACTAAGATATCAATAATTACAATCATACAGTTCTGCTCTATCACCACACTGTGATTTAAAATAAAGTGAAATAAATTTCTAGTATTATCTAATGTTTCAGATATTATATTTTTACTGAAATCTCTGCACTTACTAAGCCATCAACACATCAGCATATATCCAATGCTTCATTTTCACTGCAGAATAAAACAAGAGGGAAAAGGAAAGCGTGAGCAGCATAAATCGACACTGGAAGCAATAATGAAGGACTAAAGGCAATGAGAACTCACTGGGTCCTGTAAAAGTCCATTGCCAGAGTCACAAACTGGTATCTCTCTCACAGCTGAAATATTTCACCTAAGAAATGCTTCTATTACTCTTTCTTGCATTTTTCTCTTCTTCTGGGCATTAATTTCTCTGGGCATTGCCAAATAACCCCTTCCAAAAGCTGACACAGTTCTGGGGCTCATTACAGGAGCTCTGAGCTCAGGTTTTTTAACCTTTAAAATGAGACAGTTAGTCACAAGCTGCCATTATTGTCAAAATACCATCAGTATAAATATATATATATACACACACACACATTCTCAGCAGATGCAACTTAATGTAAGTTTGTTAATCAGCAGCATGCCCTTCTCCCCGCAGGTTAAATAGGAAAATAAATGAACAAAATCCCTTGGTATGTGCAGAACATGCACGCGGTATATTAAGATTATCACTGGCTAAGAGGAAAGAATTTTTGCAGGAGCTGCTTGTTAAGCTACTGAAAGCATATTTCTCATTAGGACCTGTGGCCTCTTAAAACAGCCACTAATTTTCCAGTAGCATCCTATACTTCAGGGCACAGAAGAGTGGCACTGCTGCACTTGGAAAGAAGATTATATTTTGGAGTCTCCACTTTATTATACACTAAACCAAGGTTTATGGTATCTAATTAAGGGCCAAATAAAGTCTAGAAAGTAGTGAAACTTTTAATACTAATATAATTTGAATTCTACACTAGCAAGAATATGATTTAAATACAGCTTTACATTAAGCAGCAAGGCCCACAGAAAAAGAATATTAAAAAAAMCAGAAGATTCCTTTGAAGAACTATTTTAGTTTTCCTTTATAAGCAGACAAAAAAGATTTTCATATTAAATGCCTCATGAAGAAGTACGGCCTTGGTTTCAAGCTTTCAATGAACTAAAACAATAGAGAAAATTAACAGAAGATGTAAATAGGATTTTTTAAATCTCTTTTGTTAAAGTTGGAGCTGCATTTATTCTTAGTGTTATCTGCAGATCCTATTCTGGCAAAAAAAAAGAGATTAAAATCAACTCTTTTCTGTATATTGATTACATTTGTTTATATAAAAGTCTGACGAAAAGGGTTTGTAATAACTCCCTTCAATGTTTTTTTAATGCTTTAAAAATTAAATGGTATCCAAAAGAATATAAAAACATGTGCTTAGAGAAAGGATTTTGGAAGGGAGACTGGAATAAAGGACTCCTATATCAGAAGAACTATACTATGTATTGCTAGCGTGGGCTGCTATGTGTTGGTAAACTCTATTTCAATTATTATTCGCATGTGTGCTTTAAGGTCCTCAATACATTTTCCTAGCTGCAGGGTTTTTTTATCTTTTTTTTCACTGAGGTTAGCAGTACAGCCGTTTGTTAGAGAATGGCCACCTTGACCAGCATGGAGAACAGCTTTTCTGCCGTGATTTCTCTGAAGGCAGAACCCCCAAAGGCAAATTCATGATCATTCAACCAGCACAAGAGGGATTTCCATTCAAAAAATCAGCGGGTATTTCCACTTTTTCTTAACAGTTGGGACTTGAGTGATGTTATAAATACGACTTAGAGGAAAATAAAACATTGTGGCATACAGTACTAAGCTTGCATAATTATTTAAGAAACAAAAACTTACCTTTAGAGCAATACATAGTCTGAGCCTGCCTTGCTTAAACAGTGCAAAGATGGCCAAAGAGCAATACATGGGTTAACAGCTCTGATATTAGGTCATTGTTTGCCTCCATCTTTTGGAATGAAATAAGACTGAGTGATGTTTGAACATCCTATTCACTCCCATCTTCTCGTGGAGTGCATTTTTATGCAAACAGAGTTTTGTTAAACACGCTCCCTGTTCATGCAGTGAACAATGTTCCCTGTCATCAAACACCAAAGCATGAAATTTCGACACACGAAGAAATGCTGGTCATTAAGTGTTTCAAATCCGTATGCTGCCACAAATAACTTCACAACGTGCAGGGAGCACACACATCAAATCCACACAACAGGATCTGTGCCTCTTTATCAAAACAGCATTTGGATATGTCACCGAGCTGCATGGCCAACTTTGGACAGAAAAAGCAAGTGGAGCGATTCAAGGGTATTCTCAGCAATACGTTTTGGTAAATGACAAAGTTGTGCCTGTGTAGAAGATGCGTTATCTAACTGAGTTAACTACATGAAATGTCCAAGTTTAAAAGCAGCAAACACAAACCTTTCTCATGAGCACGAAGTGTTGAACTTGCTGTTAAACTACCATTGTGAAAGAGCAATTCCTTGTACTGTGTATCCTATACAATAGATTTGTATCTTCCTTTGCCAAAATGATTTGTATTCATATCTGATTCTTAGGAAATTATCACCTTGAACAAAGGATGAGGCTCCGCTACCCAGGAGGCAGCAGTCCTTATAGAAGAACCCCAAACACAGTTCCAATTTTGGTACAGAGAGTGAAGTCAGACCCAGCTGCAGACATCAACAAAGCCAGATCCTGTCCCAAATAGGCAGCATGATGCTGCTTATTTGGATTTATTATTATTGCTTTGCTTTGCAGCACTGCGCTCTGAAACCTCCACTGAGACCATGGATTCTCGGGACCAAAGCCTGGAGACTAACCGAACACATAGGAAAGGAGTGTCACCAAGATGAGAAACTATCTGAAGAAAGAAGATGGACAACTGAAGGGGAGAGAAAAGCATTATCTCAATTTAACAAATGCAGACCTGAGGTACAGGCAGACTCCAACTTCTCCAGTGTGGCAGCACACAAAGGTTAATTGTATCTCAAGTCTCTGCCCAATAACTTAACATCCAGACTGATTCTTTCTTAAAGTGAAATCAAGAAGTACAAATCTCAGAGTAGCACTAGCAGAACAATGACAAATTTTCTGGATGACAATGACTGATAATTGCTCCTGACCCTTGTTACAGGCTACTAGAAGTCTTCCAGCTACAGTTATACTCAGCATCACGGAAGCACAGTGTACCTTTGAAAAAAATGGAATACTCTGATTGTAATTTCTGCCAAAGAAGCAGCTGAATTAGCAAATTTCCATCACAGCACTTCTGGCAAATCCCTACCCTCAAAGTTCAACCAAAAGCACCGAAGACTTGGGAAATGAATCATTAAGTCATCTTAAAGTGACCCCTCCAGAACTGCTGGATCCCAGCACACACTCTGGGTATTGCCTATCAGTTGTGGTTAGACAACTCAGTATCAAAGGCGGGTACCTTTCAGGTATTTCGCATTAATTTAAAAGAAGGGGAAAAATTTTATGGTTTTGATTTTATGTTTGTATCATTAATCACCCTGCTCTTGCGATGGATGACCACTAAGATATGTGAGTATGTATCACAGCATCACTCCCATACCCTGACTTCTTGAAACTCCGAATTTCAAAATTAGCAGACACACATTGGTACAGAATCAAGATATCACTGATAAACCAAGTAGCTGATGTCAAAATTCTGCTTCAGTCAGAGTGCTTATTCTGTAATTTTGGGGAACAAACACAAAACTGTCAGTCCCAAGCTACAACCTATCTCAATCTGAAATACCCATCTCTTTCCTTAGTACAACCACCAGGATATCCTAGCTCCTTCAAACTTCTTCCCCAGAAGATCTACTTACTTGTGTCTTCTCTTTTTTTCTTTTTTTTTTGGCTAATGAATATCACACATTCAAGAGCGCTTTTTTGGGGGGGGGGGCTGCTGCCTCTTCGTATGCACACTTGTGGTCAGCAGCAGTCTGTGAACAATAACATTTGCTTGTGTAGCTGTGAAAGCATGAATACATGTATTGCAGTTTCAGATTTCATTGTGCATCCCTGATCAAGCACACTGGGGTAGACGCCTGTTCCATACTAAAGCCTGCATCCTTCTATCCTTAAGGCCATCCAAAACAGCCAAAACTTAAGTTTAGTGCAAGACTGTCTGCTGCAGTCACCCCTCCCAAACGTAGCACTGATACACTTCTTTGCCTCTTTCATATCCATCTTCTGGCTGCGAAGATACAGGATGACACTACTGCTTATCTGTTTCTCATCACAGTTTGGAAAACTCATTACTTTCTCCAACATCTAGAAAAGAAAGAGCTAGATCAGCCCAGGAGAGTCAAGGTTTAGTTCTGTGTTAACCACAGTATTACTGTGTGACAATTTTTAACTGAGAAAATAAGGTTCATACTGTAGCTAAATGGGGTCTTCTACATTGAGAAAAAAGGGCAATATAGGAAACGCTCTCTTCCCCTTTCCAGCTGTTTCAGAGGATGCAGGATCAGATGGTGCAGGATCAAGGTACAGACTTCTATGCCACCTCTATAGGATTTAGATGCTGTTTCCTCTCTCCCCTCCCTTTCCATTGTGGCACTGGGGAAAATGCAGAGAGGAACAGCCAGATGTTCCAGGTGGTAGGATCAGCGCTAGAAGCCGCCAAGCAGGCCCCTGATACCAAAGAGAGCAGGGAGTAAAATAAGACTGCCTACCATCATGTTTGCTCATCCCAAATGACACTATGCAGCCTATGAGATTATGCACCTACGTAGCTTACCTTAAATACTGGAGCAAATGTTTCTAATGCTGTCTCCCATACTACTATATATAATATGCGTACGCACAGCCACACACACACCCCTACCAGGGAGATCTCCACACACTGCCTGAGGACCGAATGGTTATCCCTACCTGCCAGAGTGGGGTACTGGGGAAAAAAAGAAAAGTACCAGGAAGATTTCCCRGTCGAGAGCAGCTGCTGATTCAGCAAAGCAGGGGCCTTTACACATTCAGAGCACTTTCTATGGTTTTGATTAAGGCCTCTGCTGTACAGTGATCTCTTTGCCCCAGTTGTTCTCCTTTCTTCTTGCCTGCTCAGTCTTTTAGCTGTACTTCCACCCTCGCCTCAGACTTCAACATCCTTTACTCCTTTTTCTTTCCATTCAGCTGATTCCTTTTAGCTCCATTCTTCACCCACCCAAAAAGCAGAGATGCCACCTTTAATTAAAAACAAAAACACACAAACACGCACCATTCCCTCAGGCACTGAGCCTGCACAGATTAATATGTACATGCACAGAACTTCCAATATGTCAGGCTGGAGATGACAAGGCTGGACAGACGCAGGGGACGTGGCACCCTGCCTATAAACCTTGAGACTAACACAACATTTAGTGCTGCCTTACAGCTGATCTACTTGTGCTCTTTATACCTCATCTCCTTTTGTCTGCTTACGCTGTTAGAAGGGTAAACTCCTGGTGCGGGGCCTTTCCACAACCCTCTGTCATACAGTTCCTGTGACAGCAGGGGCCCTTTCCTAACCAGAGGAAGCACTCTTCTTATAAGTAATAAGATTAAAGCAAATTCCAAATATTCAAAACCACAAAGGCCCCAAAATTCTGAGACTGAGTTAACACGGCAAATTGTTTTGAAAAATAATAATGTGGATTACTACTATCAGGTTTAGGAACTCTAAGATGTGGCTGGGCTGGGTTTCCAAGTCCTCTGCTACAAACAAGGAGGAGATGTAACCACCCTCTTGTTAAACCAGACCAGATCTCTTACATGGATCTACCTTTCAATGAGAAGGTTAGGGGCAGCCAAAGAGTAGTTAGGTAATACTGTAAAATGCTGATTTTCTGGGAACGTTGAATTCAAATGCACCAAGGTGTCCAGTTCCTTCTTCAGTCAAGCTACCCTGTGTTTCCGGATGCGCTCGCTGCACCATCTGAGCCTGCCGAGATCCGGGAAGGCAGCTCTGCCAAGCCCCAAGCATCTGAACCTAATGACTCAGACCCCTCTCTTCACAGTCATGAGGCTGGCTCACACTCCGAGCATTTCTGAACCTTTGTATTTTCTACTTGCCTTCTAATTTATCTATTTTCACACTGAAAATAAATGTTCACCTCCTCCTGATTTGTGTGCTTAACCATCTCCAGTTCAAACCCAAAGTGAAACAGACACATAAATAAACAAGTCCCAGGTCTGCTACCAAAGGACCCATCACTTTTCATTACCCAATTCTCAGTGTGCAGAAGTGCTATTTTACGCTTATTCTGTACTAGACGAATAGGCAGCTGCATCACTCACAGCCTACTTCCAGGCTCCCATCCCAGCTAATTCCAGCCACCCCCTCCCATCTCTCTCCTGTCATATATTCCTCCCCTGTCTGATCCCCACAGACCCGCCTATATGCCCTCGGAGTCCTACTTCTTGTGCCTGTGTTTTTCGTAGTTTCCCGCTCACTTGCTGTGTACTTTCCCCTTTCCTGCTGTCCCTGACAAGGCYATGGCCTGCACTCTCATCTTCTCTCCTCATTTGTCCTCTCCCACGGCAACTAAGCAACCATAGTTTTTCTAGTGAATAGCCTTGCCAGCACAATGCAAAATGCCTACTATTTTGCAGTCTTTTCTCATTAATCTGGTGGTTACCTTGTGAGGACATTTAAAACACCTTAGCTATCACAAGACTCAGGATTAACACAATAAAATAAAATAAGGATTTTATCGAACAAAGTATCTCAGTTTCACTGATGGCAGTTTAATGATAGTTCACATAAAAAAGGTACTGCTTCTCATGTGGAGGGAAACATGCTCCTACCTCAGTAGCCATAATGTTATTTGAGAAATGAGAGATCCCCAAAGGAAAGATAGCGATCTCAAAAATCCCGCAGGAGGAATCTGGAGAAAGTGGCAGGCTGTTGCACAGCTCTGAAAACACAGTCAGACCCGTCRGCTGAGCTGAAGCTTTTGCCATTGCTGCCTGTGTCCAGCAATGAAACCCGGATGGTCCGGGGACTGCTTCCAGCTGAGGAAATACCCACCCATAATGTGCCCAAGGGAGCTCCGTGCCAGTCAGCTACAGAAACCACCGCCTGCCCCTGAGCCCCCTCCACTCCCTGCTGCCCACTGCTGCAAAGCCTGGTTTAAAATAGCAACCAGCTTCCCACCCTTTCCTCCCCCTTCCTCTGGGGGAGAGATGAAGGCAAGGAGGAGTCCACTGGACATCTAAACACCTGTGTTTAGACACTGAAATCCCCTCCTGGGAGACACAGGCACGGCTTCTGTGCTGTCAGCACACCTCCGGGGACAGCGCAGACATACCCTCAGCCACAATGGACAGTGCTTTGCATCTCCGAACACCGACTGTCGTTCGTCCTCTTAGCAACAGATTATGCACTGAGCATGACATTTGCACTGAACCACACTGCAATTTCCTTACAGTTTTGCAGGAAGCTCACCTTAAACAGAAATGCAATTTAATATGTATAGAATGGCTCTTCAACTCAACTTGATTTGTCTAGGATTTTATTTTATCAAGAGCATGATTATAATGCCTGGAGTGAGGAAAAAGAAAAAACTGCACGTGTTCCTAAAATATTACAGATTGAACTCTGATGTACTAGATATATTGTATATAATAGGTAAGATATATATGTAATATACATCGGTGTAACCATGATGATTTAAACATCTGGAAGGTAAGAAAAGTTGAAAGCCTTAATGAAAAATATATTATGAGATAAAGACACATGCACCTTTATAAATTGGTTTAGAATTCAACTGGGAAGGACCACAGTATTACGGGGCATAATTTGAACTGTCTTCTAGTGAACAGACAGTAGTAGTACTTTTCAGGTTTACAAAATGTAACAAAACATATTTTGGGAACTAATAAAAAATAGGAGGCTGACAGCCCTGGGATGCAGCTCTCTGAAGGACAAACATCTTGATATCAAATCAGAAGGGCACAATTTCACAGTATAAAAAACCGCAGACTGCTAGATTCAGACAAACTACGGTAACACAGCAAAAAAAGCTTTCCCGTACTCCCAGTGGCCTCAGCTTTAGCCTGGAGGAAAAACTACTTTTCCTTTTCCTTCAGGGAAAACACTTTTAATTTTCGTGTTCATTCAGTTCTTGGCCTCTGACAAAGGAGTCAAAAGGGTGGCAGTTGCCAAAGTCACTTATTGATTTTCTTGGTTTATTTATGAATGCCAGACATGCAAGGGCCTGTCTTCAAAATTTAACACCTGGTATTTTACACCATAAAGTAAATTGCCAGGAAGATCAGTTCCTTTCCACCTCTGCAACTTTCACATAACGAGCGAGTGGCCCTCGCAGAAAGTTCATCAAACTTTGGCTCTCATAGAAAGCTCTCAAATTTAGGGGCCCTCCGCTAAAGCTGTACGTGGAAGTTCCCTGTCTTCTCTACTTTAAGAAGGCTTTCTTCTGTGGTCTCAGTTGATCTCCATTCTTCTACCAGTACATGGGAAGGAAAGCTCTGCATTAAGCTGAAATACATGCAATAGGAAGCTGAGGGAAAAGTAAAAAGGCACAGTATGAGATCAACAGGACAGTCTTCAAGGGTAATCCCATGTACAATATGTTGCAGTAATCCAACAGAAGGTGACAGAAATCATGAATCACTCTGACAAGGTCTTGATTTCAGAGAAATATGGCAAACACTTAAATGCAGACAGGAAAAAAGCATACTTGACCATAAATTCTGCAAGGAAAGAGCTGAAAGCATTGCCAAACTGCAAACCCTGTGAAAAATAAGAGGGTAGACCCCCTTAATAACAGAAAGGACTACTGTTGCTGCTGTTCTCAAGATTCTTCCCTTATATTGTTAACTTCATTTATTTTACTTTACCTCAAGGAAACCTCAGCTTTTTTACTTTTGATCCCATACAGGATAAATACCAGGAAAGAAAGAATCAGATCACCTTGGTTGGATGAAAGAGAGAGCACTGTCTCACCTGCCGCGTAACTACAGCTCCCCAGCTCCTTTTCCACCTGGACTGTTTAAACCTGTTCAGACAGGGACAAGCTTAGAACTTGAAACATCACCACCAGAAAAAGGGATGCTACAGGTGAACAAAACTGTAAATTTACTACTGATTCCCTGAACTGGTAAGTCCAGTCCAAACAGTTCCTGGTGAAAGTTATTTTATGGTGAGTGCTATAATTGTTTGAAGAGACTTTTTTAAGGGAGGATGTTTTGCTTTAAGCTAATGTAGTTTTACCAAAAAGACTGCAAAATTTTTATGAAGAGATTTTGCTTATAAATGTGAGAGCTTTTAAATTTAAAAACTACAATCAATATCAAATCATCTAAAAACACAAAATACAAGAATCATAATATGTTAGTGAGGTTCTATATTCTTAGAATAGATTTCTCATTAAAAAATCAATATCTAATTTTGCTCTGAAATATAAGAAAAATGTACTGTGCATTTAATCTCAAAGGAATTTACACACTTTTTACATATATACTATCAGAATCAATTCATATAACTCTGCAATCTCCACCTCTGAGTGAATACAGTTCCTTTCTATGAGTATATTGAAAAACAGTTTTTTGGAGAAAACAGAGGAAAACAAAATACACAATTAAGACTGTAGGAAATTAGGGGTATACACAACACAAAGTAATTTAAAAAAAAATACAGATACACTTTTGAACAGTGATAAATGGGGTTTTTTTCCAGAAATGTAGGTAGCTATGCTTTGGTTTCACTTCTCTGAAGTTTACTTTCTACGTAAAGCTTGGGGAGTAACTGAACAGTTACTGAATGCATTTGAGAAAACTGTGCTTCTTTCTGCAAAATACAAGACTTACAGGGACATATCCCATCTAAACAGACTCAACAACACTTAAGTCTTACTCCAGTTAACAGATGTGCTTCCAGTGACACTTGTTCCAAGGCAGAGATTCACTGAAGTTAAATCAAACTCAGCACAGGCAGAGGACCACAGCAAGTCCCCATGACATGACTGCAGGCAAAATTGTTCCCAATTTTCAGCTTCTGATCAAATTTCACCAGTGCACCCTGCATATTTCAAGCAATGCTAAGCAACATAATGTTGCAATTAAAGTCCATAAAACAACTTGTACATATTTCCGTACAGCCTGGTTCCATATTCTTAGGCACAAGCACGCATACAATACAAAATCTCTTCTAATTCTCATCCATAAAGTGCAAACCCATTACCCTGATACTTTGCAGGTGGCATCCAGGGCCAAAATCAATAGAGTTAAACTAGGATGATCTAGCGTTCTCATAAATTCTGTCCTTCCTTCTCAACTGCCTAGCCTCATGCACCATGAACTCCATCAACCAGCTGCCTTCCTGTTCTACATCTATAGCTAAAAACACATAGCCGGCAGAACATTAAACCGTATAGCTGAAGTTTGTCATGCAATGTCAAAATTTTTGCAATGAAGAACAGTATCAAGGAGACTTATCACCTAAAGTAACTAAAATACTCGTAGATTGTTCATGTCCTTTTACCACTCAAGCTTTCACATTATGTTTTCATCTACACCTGTGCAATTTCATTTAATCARTACAAAATTTAGCCTCCTGATGACAAATGTCAAAATCATTCTAAAGTTAATACTGAAAATATGCAAAAGTGCAATGACTTTATTTTGAAATAACTTCATATGAAAGGCTAATTAAAAACCTAGAGTATAATGAGTATAAATGAAAAATGACTGCTTTCTTAGTACCTTCAAGTTCTAAAGAAAGTGTGCGAAGAAAAGGTATTAGAAAGCTTAGACAGCTACTATGTCTGGTTTTGCATAGGTCCTGATGCTTTTTCCAAGACCAATGGAATAGTCAAAAGAAAACAGTTATACTAACAAATCATGGCTCAAAACACAGCTAAACATATTCAATCATCCAGTTCCAAAGTGGCCTTTTGTTACATAAACAGCTTCATTGTCATTTCTCTCAAAAGTCTTATTACTAATGATTTGATCTGTAGAATACTTCCACATGAATACTTCCACATCTGTAGAATACTTCCACATACTGATGCAAATAGCCCCTAGTTAAATCTCTGGATTGTGTGTATAGTATAGAACTATAGGTTTGCTAAATATCTGGAAAGAGAATGATGTATCAACATAAATATTACAAAATCCTAGTTTATTGATATGATTTTGAAGCCTTCACAGTATATTCAAAGACTTTAGAATTAATATATAATTTACAAAAATGTAGACGAAATCTTCATGAGCAGTGGCCATGAAATTTGTAATGCTTGCTAGGCTCATAGGCCAAACTAGGTTTGTAAAAAAATGTAGTATCTTGTATTAAACCTGCTAGTATAAGATGTAGACAGACTTTTGGGTACATAATTTCTTTGTTTGATCAATTCAGAGTATGCAATATTGGTAACCAAGAGAAATACTTGAGAAGACACTTCACACTTGGGTCATTCAAGCGTGTGAAGACTTCCATTAGCAATTCTCAGAACAAACAGAGCGTTCTGTTTCTTGCTAGAAGAGTAGTAGACTTTTTCTCTGCAATGTAATAGTACTTACACTAAAATAGCATGGTTGGGCTGTGTTGTATTCATGAGTGCTGTCCTAATAAATTTCACATAATGAAGTTTAAAAAAATAACTCTCAATTAAGAACCTTAAAGTAAATAACTGTATTTTGATGCAAGGCATTTAAATCACCATTCTAACTAGCATTTGGTGTTTATCTAAAGCCCAAAATACAGACAAAATTATTCTTTGGTTACACCCCAGATCCTCAAAATTTGAAACAGTTAATTTGCTAGATCCACCACTGTCATCATCTAGATTCACTCCGATCAAAAAGCAACTCTCAGGGCATACACTGATCTTCAGTGACTCCCAGAGGGCTTAATAAAGGAAAGACAGACCAAAAAATTAGGAGATTTCAAACACTACCCATTTTTATCACAGATATCTGAAAAAAACATACACAGGCCGACACGCTCCCCTCTCTTCAATAGTATTAACAATGCTTATCATAAGCAAAGTGCACAAAGTCCTGACACTGAAAATAAGACACACCTGATGTGTACAAACTCAGAAATGAGTGCCAAAATAGATGTTCTAATTCAATCTAGAATTGTCTGGAAACAGCTATTCATCATGCCATGTCTCTTCATGCCTCTGAAGTGGCAAGTGTATGAATGCTTTTGTGTGTGTCATTATTCTGAAAATTGCAACTAGCTTTTCTTGCCTCTGTAACAGCGCCAGAAAATATATTTGGAACATGGCTTTCTTGTTTAAAACTCTCTCCGGACATAAGTATCTGACATGCAATCAAATTTTGAGGATGATTACTTCGGTTATAAATACGAAGAATTACAATGCTAACCTATCGCATAGTGCAAATAGTCTTACCTAAGTAACTATTAAAGCAAACTGATAGTGGTATTCTTTTCTGCTGTTTGTTGTGAAAACCGAAAATAACTCTGACTAACATTTACTGCCCAGATTCCAAAACTAGGCAACACCATAAACATTGCAAAATATTTTACCATATCTGTGAAGTATAAAAGAAGGGATAAAACAATTGTAACTCTTGACAGATGCTGAGATCTGATAAGCTATCTGCATCCTTACAGATCCAATATATGGATCTGACTGGGGTAAATCACACAGCCTTGATCAGGTGTAAATCATTCCAGTAATTGTAAATTATATGCAAGTATTTCCAAAAAGCAGAATGAAACCACTCTGTGTTTGTAACTGATTACGTAAGATTTTCTTATATGTTTTATCACCACTGGGAATTAGAGTCAAACTGTAGGCACTCAAGCTTTTTCCCCCAAAACGTAATTGCATGCCAGCATCTATTAATTAAAACTGGTAGACCCAGGGGAGAAGACAAATGCAGCGGGCACCAGTGGGTAGAGTGAAGGGGAAGGTAAAATTGGCTAGAAATTGTAACTGGCTCTAACTATTGGCAACCAAAAATAAAATTTCAGTTTTGTCATTTTCCACCTTCAATAACGCCTGCATCCCAACAAGTCTGAATACAAGGGCAGCAGTATTTTTAAATAGCCTTTTCTTAAGGTATTAAGTTCAAGTCTTAAAATGCTTAGTAACCGCCTGATGAAGGAAGCACGCTACATCTTTGTTAGTTGCTTTCCTGTATCCAAGGATGCAAAAAATTCTTCACATGAGTCTTCAGAAATAAAAGGGCATTGACAAGACTGCGAATTTCAAATCTCTCTTAATGTTGTTCTCCCTCTCCTATTTTCCAGAAAAACAACCAACGGGAGGGTACCCGCCCCCTCTAGAGTAGAGGTCTCTTCTGCATAATTCCTTTTAAGATCTGGGCTTATAACAACTCTGTACTTTGAGAAGTTCCTGCCCAGAGATCATGTTCTTTCACCCAGTCTTTGTCTTCACCCTTCTGCAGGGCACAGATAATGCCCATGAATTCGTAGACATACAGACTTCTGAGTCAGAAAGTATTAGTGCAATGTCAGACAAAGCCGGGCATGAAGCTTTGGAGGCTTCTTGTATCAAGTGGAGAATCATGTGGGAAGACGCATGCACAGAAATAACACCCTGTGCATTTCAATAAAACCACTGAAACTGGGGCCAGAAAAGAGCTCTGGACAAAAGCTTGCACTTCAGACCTTCCAAAATTTCAACATATGCCGATCTGAAGCTCATGTCTAGAACACGGTAGGGATGTTTATTACTGCCTGTCATGCCCTATCACCTCCCACTCTTCTATAGCTTTTGAGGAAATTCCTATGAATCTGCTATTGTCTGCTGACAGTCTCCTGCTCCTGCCTTGGTGGTGAGATGGCCCCCCAGTAGAACAGTCAATGACTGTCTCATATTTGCTTTAACGCATGACTGTSTGCAGTTGTGAACACATTTTGACTTGGACTACTTGGACTATTCAGTCCACCTTCCTGCTTAAAAATCACTATCAATTCTCTGAAATTCCCTGAAAGTCATGAAAACCCTCCTTGCAATTCTGAGGTCACCACAGTTGTCTCATTTCATCAGGACATCTTTCTGGCTACATCTGCTCTCTCAGACTGGTGAAAACTTGAAGCCTCAAATGCTGTTAAATTCTTTCTGATGTTTCCATTGGCCAAAAGGCAACAATAGTTTCTGCACTGTTCAATTCTCTCTCTCCCTCCCCGAGTGAGGGCCTTGGACAGTAAAGAGAAAGGGGCTGGAAGCAGTGACCACAAGCAATCCTCCCCCTGAATGATTCTGACTGATCTGAGAACATATTAGATACTGGTCTTCCTCTTAAGCTTTAAAACAAAGGGACATGCCAAGTCCTGCATGACGAGAGGAATAATCCCATGCACCAGTACATGCTGGTTGCCAACCAGCTGGAAAGAAGCTCTGCAGAAAAGCAACTGAGGATTCCTGGTCAACACCAAGTTGAACATGAGCCAGCAACGTGCCCTTGCAGCAAAGAAGGCCAACACCATCCTGGGCTGCATTGAAAAAACATTGCTAGCAGATCGAGAGAGGTGATCTTTCCTCTCTGCCTCAGCACTGGTGAAGCCACATCTGGTTGCTAAGTCTTGTTCTGGGCTCCTCAGTACAAGAAAGGCATGGACATAGTGGCGCGAGTGCAGCAAAGAGCCACAAAGACAGTTATGGGACTGGAGCACGTCACATGAGGAAAGGCTGAGAGCGCAGGCACTGTTCAGCTTGGAGAAGAAAAGGCTCAGGGGGATCTTAACAATGTGTATAGATCCCCAGTGGGGAGGAGTAAAGAAGACAGAGCCAAACTCTTCTCAGAGGTGCCCAGTGACAGGACCAGAGGCAATGGACACAAACTGAAACACGGGAGGTGCCATCTGAACATCAGGAAACACTTTTTACTGTGAGGGTGGCTAAACACTGGAAAAGGTTGCCCACAGAGGTTGTGGAGTCTCTATCCTTGGACATACTCAAAAGCCATCTGCACACAGTCCTGGGCCGGCTCTAGGTGGCCCTGCTCTGAGTAGGGGGTTGTACTAGACAATCTCCAGACTCCTGCCCACAACCACAACCTGAACCGCAACCATTATGTGATTCTGTGAAAATGCAGTCCTCCAGGAGTAAAATTGTTTCACCGTGGATTTGTACACTCAAGTGTCGGGATCAGAGTTGGCACTGCCAGGAAGAGGCACAAGACAATATTCGAACAGTCTGTCTGGGTGATTCTAGGGGCTTAAACTACTCATGCACACAGTAAGCAACCTGCACTCTGCTCCCTGCTCCATCACAGAGCCTGAAGCATGGTGGTTCCAAACCCCTTCAAATACAAAGGAAGAAATAAACCTTTCAAGCAGCAGAGGTGAGGGCATCCTCCATTCCTCCTGCTCCATTGCACAGAAAGTGAGATTCATGGGACCACGGACAGAATAAGCAAGAGGGAGTCTGACTCAGAGGAGGGAGTCTTGGTATTGTTTATCTATTTTATCCTTTAATTCCTTAGTGCCAAATGCACAACCATTTCCCAGAACTCTCAATTCCTCTTCTGTCTTCTCAGTGGGATTAAAGATAGGCTTTAGATCCTTTATCCTAAAGATAGGATAAAGACAGACTTCCTCATGATGCCCCCTTGACTCTTGTTTTTATTTCTGCAAAGTGGCCCAGTTTCAACAGAAGGGATGAAGAATGATCCTACCTCTCCCTTCCCTACTGTTCATGGAAGGGCAATTATCGTCAGGGGATTTATAGCATTCAGGCTAAGAAGGTCTTGGAACCCTACTTCCTTATTTTGCCCATAAGTACTATACAAAATAAGGGTGGCAGCAGCTGCCACTGTGTTTTGAGCAGTATTCAATGTTTTCTAACAATGTTAGGTGTGGTCCAAGGGTTAGAAATGGAGAAGGAAACAAATTGTCTCCAGGAAACTGGTTAAGAGCACATGCCTCCTGGCCAATCTGTTAATCTTCGGAGTTACACAGCTAGCAGTTCAGGCTGGAAGCTTCCAGGTGCACACAGGAAACTATATAGGGGTTATCATGCGATCTCTGAAACAGACATTCTCACCAAATGCAAGTGACTTCAGGATTTGGCAGCCCTGAAAAGTGGGCAGCTCCAATATCCCTGTTGATTCTAGAGACCTGAACTCTACTAAAATCAAGTTTGTGCACCACACTAGATGGTCAAAATACAATGTTAGGATCAACTTCTCTGTAATTATTAACTGCCACTCCCATGGCAAATCTTGAAATAACTTTCTTAAGACCTGGGAAGGTTTAAAGTACCTACTAGCCTCTTTACTGAACCTACTCAATTAGAGTTACAAAACTACAAAGAACCACCTATGTCTCTGAGTTAAGTTTCCTACTATTGCCACTACCTTGGCAAACGATCTCTTTCACAGGCTTGTTAAATCCCATAAGAAGGGTAGTAAGAGCTTTGGCCACTTAAATTTGCTCCAGAAAATGATTGCCATGATAACTAGGAACCTTCTTCTAATTTCTGGCCAAAATTTGTCTGAGGTTGATTTATAGCTGTTCCCCCTTTGACAAGCTACTGTTCCACCAGGGGTGGAGAAAAGTACTTTGGCTGTCCCCATGTATGGTCCTGTTGGGCTGTGAGAGCCTGYCGCAGAACAGAACTGGAACTCAACGAGCTGTGTTCACTGCTGCTGTGGTTTGCGCTTAGTACTTAACTAACCCAATGAGATAAGGCACACAATTGCACATAAGCAAACTTCAGCTTAAGTACATACATATAAATATATATAGTTCTGTGATTTCTCTATGATTGAAATTTGCAGTATATTAACTGGGGTTGTTTCACTTCAAGGCACCTTATACCCCCAAACAATATAGTTGTCTCAGGCTATCTAGTGTTTGAACGTACACTTTAAACTTTTTAAACTATTTTTCCTTTAAAATGGTCRTCGTCCCCCCCTGTTTTTGCAAATGATGGTTTGTTTCTCTCTTCATCCTCCTTGAAAACTTTCCCTCTCACGCTTCCTCACAATTTGTTAGTCACATCAGAGTCACCTGTAGGGCAACATCTGGACTTCAGGCTAGATACATCAGCCACTCAACACGAACCTCTTCCCGTTCAGCTACAGGAGTATCTACCATGTAAAACAGGAAGAACGCCTCCAATGTGAATTAGTCTGCAGAGCAGGCCATGGCACATTCTAGCACTGTCCTATGCAAACATTTATTCATACAGGAGCAGCAGAAGCTTGGGTCTGTAAGGCCAAGCTCCAATTAAAAGAGTTGCTAGAGACTACAGTCTTCAGAGATACCCGCAAAATCTGGCACAGTCAGTGTGAAACAGAGAAACAAGAGTGGATGAGAGTTGAGTCTACCATGGTGTGCTGGTTTTGGCTGGGATAGAGTTAATTCTCTTCATAGTAGCTAGTATGGGGCTATGTTTTGGATTTGTGCTGAAAACAGGGTTGATAATACAGGGATGTTTTCATTACTGCTGAGCAGTGCTTACACAGAGCCAAGGCCTTTTCTGTTTCTCCTACCACCCCACCAGCGAGTAGGCTGGGGGTGCACAAGAAGTTGGGAGGGGACACAGCTGGGACAGCTGACCCCAACTGACCAAAGGGATATTCCTTACCATATGACATCAGGCTCAGCAATATAAAGCTGGGGGAAGAAGAAGGAAGGGGGGGACGTTCGGAGTGATGGCGTTTTGTCTTCCCAAGTAACCGTTACGCGTGATGGAGCCCTGCTTTCCTGGAGATGGCTGAACACCTGCCTGCCGATGGGAAGTAGTGAATGAATTCCTTGTTTTGCTTTGCTTGCRTGYRCGGCTTTTGCTTTACCTMTTAAACTGTCTTTATCTCAACCCATGAGTTTTCTCACTTTTACTCTTCTGATTCTCTCCCCCATCCCACTGAGGGGGAGTGAGCGAGCAGCTGTGTGGTGCTTAGTAGCTGGCTGGGGTTAAACCACGACACATGATAAAGCCCCACCTACTCAACAGACTGCTCTCCATGCTGCTGTCAAAGGTGTGGCAGGCAGGAAGGTGAAGCTCTCCCAACCACAGAGGAACAAAAAGGCAAAGCTCTGAAGCCCCAACACGAGATCATTCAGCTTGGAGGGAGGAGGACCTGCTTCCTACTCCCCGACCTGTCAGTATTTTAAACTTCTCTGACTCATTTAAAAAAGGCTACAATAGCAGCCCTGGGTAACCAGAAGCATGCAGCATGAGAGCAAGACAGCTCCTCTGCAAGAAGAGCTCTTCCTGTTGGGCTTGACATTGAGTTAGGCTCCTGGGACCATAAACTTTTCATTCTTCTCTGTATGGTGAGCCAAACTGTTTCCACTAAGTTATAATGTAATGGCACTTGTCTAGGACACAGTTTCTTACGGCCGATAAGTGTACTGGGCTTAGGTAACCACTTCCTAACCACCAGGCTATTACACCTAAGGTAGCTGGAAGCAGTAACACTGCCTGTCCCCTACATGTTAGGAAAGCGGCCATCACTGTGACAGCAGCACTTTGAGTTCAGCACTGAGTATCAATATGCATTATAGAGGTACTGTATTAGTGTCAGGTCTTTCAGAGGACTTAAGCATATGACTACGTAGTTTGTGACTCCCGAACAGGCTTAGACATAAGGCAGACAGCAAGCAATTCAGCAGCCAAGGCACTCACATGCTTTGGTCCTATATGCACTGGGCACACAGGAACACCCAGCTTCTCAGGTGCACCATTATGGAAAGATTTCATGAATTGCACTCAAGGTGCCTCAGTTTCTACTTAGTGCCAGGTAAGCATCAAAGTGCTTATGCAGATTTGAGTCTTCAGTGCCATACACCAGAGTGGGACCGCACTTCATTGCACGAAGGCATGGATATGCTCTCAGGAGTACCTGGTGACGCTGCCCCTATTACAGTAGGAATGCAAAACCCGTCTTTGAATGTAAAGGCAATTTCAAGGCAATCAGCTAACATTAAAGTGTTCCTCATGCCACGGTACACCTGTTCATAAAAAAAGCAAAAGGAGGAACCTTCCCAAAAGCCCTAACTCCTCAACACATTGCTCCAAGGTATTCAACAGGTCATAGGATAGCAGAACGTTCCCCTTCCACAAACACCACACACAGGGGTTTGAAATCTGATATTGGAAGGGTGAGTGGAGGACAAGGTCTCTGCCACTGACCAGGTATACCTAGAAAAAGAAAGTCACACTGGCCAGTACAAGTTGCATGCCTTTATCCTAAGGGTCTGACAAGCTCCGTTAGCCCCAGACTGCTGAAGGAAACTCAGTGGGCCAATGAACTGACAGATAGGGCAAGTTCCAGGAAAGAGATGAGCAGGTGGTTTCAAACCAAAGCATGCACTTCTGCCTTTCTCCAGAGCAAGCAGAGAAAGCATTACATTGTCCATAGTCCTGCTCCCGGTAACAGCGCCCTGCTCCCAGGCTGGCACGCTGCAGTACATGCTGATGTCAGCATGAACTGGCAGAGAGGTTTTACAAGAAGGCTCAGAGTCAGAAACAGGGCTCAGGAAGACAGAGAAGTACAGACCCGGAGGAAAGGGACACAGCCTCTTTACCAATGACCCTAATCTCTTTCACTTCTCCTGAAATCCATATAGTCTACTCACAGAAACATCTCAAATTCCCTTGGATCCACAATTTTATGATCATCATGTGAGGAATACAGTAGTTTAACCAATAATTCTTCCTACAGTTTTCTGCCATGAGGGGAGCTGGAAAGGAAAATTACAAGTACTGTTTTAAAAACTTCTATTGCTATCAGGACATCCAGAACAGGAGAGAAATGCTGCACCCTTTTTAGCCCTTGTGATTCATGAGACAGCACGTATCTGGCCTCTGATCGGCCCAGGATTGAAGGCAGCCTAGTTTGCAACACAGATCAGCTTCACTTCCAGGGGACATTGCAGATTTGCACGTGGGTGTTACAGACAGAAACACTTCCCTGCCAGGTGGTTTTAAGTGAAAACTGGTGGCTATTTTGCTGAGACATTTGGATAATCAGAAGAACTTTTACTGAAGATAATAGGAAGGGATGGTGATGATATATGGCTTTCATAATATAGCTGTGTCATCTGGATAACACCATTGTATATTTGTAACAAACCTCTACAAAATTATGGAAGTAAATTCTTGTCTCAAAATCCAGTCTTACAAGGGTTACTCTCTCGAAAGATGTGTTTAACTCTTGTCCCAAACAGGAAGTAAGTGCTCAGCATACAGAAAAGGCAAACGATCTCAGAAAATCTAGTGGCTTTCTGTAAGAGTCGAATCATAATCCATATGAAAACTATTCGCTGTGACTTAATTTTTGAAAACCAATGATATAGCTAAAGTGAGTATACAGGTTTGTAAGTTTCCCAATGTATTTTCTATTAATTTCTGGCTCTTTATTTAAAGAAAAAAATCTATTTAAAATCATAATTTCTCAGACCAATGGAGAGCCTAGACTGTTATTCTCATTATTTGAAAGAACTGGTGTAAGGAAGTCAACTTTTAACTTTGGGTATCACAAACCTTTGAAGATAATATAAAGTAATTTCAAGTTGAATTCACAAGCACAATTTTTGACCTCTTCTAAAAATTGTATTTAAAGTGTCCAAAATTCATTTGCTGAAGTTTCCCATAATCTCACAGAAAAGGAAGTATCAGTCCAGAATTCAGAAATGCCAATACAAAAGAAGGCAGAAAAAAAAAATGGGGAAAAAAAAGGAGGAAGATTTATCCTCTACCCCATGTTAACAAGAACAGGGCTGAGAAATTACCATCTCTACCAACAAAAGTTCATTCTTGCAGTGACTGTAAGATTTATAGTATTGCTCTACAACATCACCAGAGAACCAGTAATCTTCTTCACGGAATAAAAGCTAAATATTTATAGGGAAGTAGCTGTGCTGGAGGACAAGGGATGGGAGAAGGATAAATGTAGTTCAGAGCCTTTGAGCTACTCCTTTTTTAATTTTCTTCTGATAAATAAAAGCTGAGGAGAGATCCTTCACATACGTTTCCCCACATTGACGAATACAATGCATTTTCACAAAACATTTCTCATTCCAACCAGCCCACCTCCAAGACGAGCCACACCCCAAGCGTAATGAACAGCAACAGCAAACTGAACTCTTCGTCTTGGACCGAGATCCAAACGCCACGCTCCCAGCCTGAGACCCTCTCCTCGGCAATACGCAACGCTAGCAGCTGGGCCTTGGTACCCACCGTTGCAACCACCTCCAGTAGCCCCTGTAAAAATTCAGAGCCAGGCACCAGTGGGAAGGGACAGAGACAGCAATATAATGAAACGCTGTCCCAGCTTCACCACGCACAGCGCGCGGGGCCGAAGTCAGGAGCCTGCAGGGGTTTGGTCTCTCCATCAGTCAGAGAAAGCCACGGGGAAGAGCTGGCACCCGCACTGTTCAGGTGGGTATTTCCAGTGCTGCCAAAAGAAATACCCAGATCACGTCACACCTTCAGAGCATCCCTTCCAAGCACAGGTGTATGCAACCAGAAGACAGTGAGGTAAGGATACACCTCCTGTGGTAGAGAGGGTCCGGGTAACGTCAGAGGTTTGCACGTATTCCAGTCACCTCTCCTACCGTTTCACCCCCAGAGCAAACAGGCCTGACGGGTAGTCAGAAGAGGAGAAACCCTGATTCTCCTCCACAGGCCACAGCTTCAATCTGTTTATTCTCATCACTTGCAGCAGGCAATTTGGTAACATTACGTTTGAAGCCTCCTATTGACAGAGGAGGCTAGAAAATGTGGTCACATGCGCCGTTTGGCAAGGATGTAGGGGGGATGAGAGAAAAGGTTCAAAAGAGGCTATGGGGACCTGATTTCCAAACATGGCACCTATCCACACCCCGCGCTCCCCGCACCCCTCCCCGTGCCGCCGGCAGCGGGATAAACCCACTCCCCCTCCGTCCCGCCAGCACGCACGCACGCTTCCCCTCTGTAACGAGCAGTGCGACTAATTGCATTTATTTCCTAATTACGAACACCCTGCTGTCCCCACAGCGAGCCGCCTCCCAACCGTTGCCCTCCCGGGAGCAGGCGACGGGCGGGCCGGGGGCGGCGGTTGGGGGCGCGGCGCGCGGGGCGGCGGTTGAGGGCAGCCGCCTCAGCCCCGCGGCGGGCGGTAGCGGAGGCCGAGCCAGGCGGGGGCAGCACGGCGGCCGCGGAGGCTCCCGCACGCAGGGAAACCCCACCCAGCGGCCCCTCCTGAGAGAGGCGGGGTTTTGGGGACCCCACAGGAATCCCACCTCGCCCCTCACCCCCATGTCGGGGTTTCCGCCCGCCCCTTCGCCCGCCCTCCGCCGCTGGCTCCCTCGGGGCGGGGAGGGCCGCCGTCCCGCTCCGTCCCGCCGTGCCGGGCTCCCCCGGCAGCTCTGCCTCGGGAGGAGCTGCCCGGGGTGGGGGAGGACGGCCGGGGAGGAGGAAGTTATGGGTCGGGAGCGGAGCGGGACCGGGGCTCCGCAGCGCCAGCCCCGGTGAGGGGTCCCTGCGGGGCGGCCCGCCGAGCAGGGCGAAGCCGGCTGGCCYCGGGCACCGGCCGGCTCCCGCTGTGGCAGCGCCAGCTCCCGCCCGCCGGCGATCGGCGCGTGAATGAGTGCCTGAATGAATGAATGACTGGCGTCTGCTTACTTGAGCATGGCCTCTTCTTTCTCTTCCTCTTCTTTCTGCCGGTCCATCACTGCCATGATAATGTTCCTCTCCTCCTCTGTCAGGTGGCTCAGGTCGGGCAGCTCCTGCATCGGGGGGGGCACCGTGGGCGGGCGAGGGCCGCGGGGCCCCACCGAAGAAGACATTTTCTTTCCGCCTCTCCCTTACACCTTCTACCTTTGCACGGCAAACCAAGCCAGCCTCTCCTCCGCCCCCTTCACAGTGTAGTCCTCCGAGCAGCAGCAGCCGGCAGCTCTCTGGCAGCAGCGGAGGAGGCGGAGACCCAGCCTTTCATGGTTGCTTGCATCCACCCCGGCCCGGCTGCTGCTGCTGCTTGCTCCCTTTGTTTCCGCGGCTTCAGGGAGCTCGGGGGCTGCCGTGCCGCCGCCCGCAGYCCATCCTCCCGGCAGTGGGCGTGCGGGGCGGGGGTGCCGTGGCGCGGAGGACTCCGATCGCCGCTGGCGGGCTGCGTGCGGGAGCGGGGGGGGCGGTGCGCGCCGCGGGCCGGCCGGGAAGGGCGGGTGCTGCCGCTGCCGCCGAAATGCTCCGCCGCTGCGAGCCTGGCGCTGGGAGGAGGGAGGGGGAGTTGGGTGCCGGTGAGGCGGAGTCCGAGGCGCGCCGCTGCTACCTCACGGGCGGCAGCGCTGCCTGCCCTTGCCCCTGCCCATGCCGGGGACCCGGGCCGGCCGCGCCTTTTCCCGCTGCCCCCCTCGCTCCTCCCGCGGCCGCACGATCACGGCGTTGGCCCCGGCGCTGCCGTCCTCCTCACGTCCTCCTCACGCTCCTCCCGCCGCAGGTCGGGGCCGGTAGCTCGCCCGAGTCCCCGCCGGGAACTGCCGTCTCGCCCTAGGCAGGGGCCACCCGCGGGAAGCAGGCAGCGGCTGGGGAGCCGTGCTGCGGGCTTGCTGCTGGCTGGCCTGAGGCGCCGGGGAAGCCCTGGGCTCCCGGTGCTGTCGCTGCTCCTTCGGACGTGATGTGGGCGCCCTTCGGCCCCTGGGCTTCAGCTCCAGCTGCAGCCCCCTTGCCTTGCGCTGTGACCACTCGACCGTCCCTTCCTTGGGGTCCCATGCTTCAGCACTTTCTTCATATACTTCTTACACCGAGTAAGCGGTACCCATGCCCATGGTCCCCCCATACTTCCCATGGGGGTGGAGAGTGCTCTTAAGTCTCCTCATCTATCAATCAGACCCATTTTTTTCACTGGTATGACCCACCAAAACTGGCCACGAAACACGCCACAGTGCCGACTGTTCAACTGAGAGGGTATTGCACAATGAAACAAAACATCACTTCCAGATAGAGGTAGCTTCCCTAACAATTTCTGATCTGCCAGCTCTGAGCAACTTAATTTTGGGGAGCTGGTAATGAACACAACAGCCCTTCTCTACAGGAGATCATCTGCATGTAATCCACTGGCCAGAAACTCATGCCTATAGCTTTGAAAGGTCCCTTGCGCAAATGCATGCCTACCAGTGAATGAAATCGTTCAGGCTACTTAGAAATGCAAAGCTGAAATACAGAGAAAACTGCACTTCCAAATAAAATGTGAACTACTGCTAACACACACTGACACTTAAGACCTCTCAGTCACACTTCTGCCGAGGTCACAGCATGGCAACAGCTCTGGTTTCTAGAGAGATCGTCTGATGGGCACGAACCAAAGGAAAAAAAATCTRTGCTGGCAGTGTTCAATGCTTCTTGCTGCCAAACTTGCCAGGTTTGGAATAGGGAGAGGGACCAGCTTTCAACCAGCCACGCTAATACTTCTCATGCAAATTCTGGGAGCTATGAACCTTCATGACCCTTTGAAGTTGAGAGGAATTACTGTGCCATCTGCTTGTGTCCCCCCAACAGATTTTCTGCAGGACACAATTTGATAACACAAATTAAAAAGAAAAAAATAATAAGCACTACTGTGACCACCAGAACTTTTGAGTTGTTATGTCCAAGTTCAGCTCAGAAAGTGAAGTCTCTCAATTCTTCCAGCACATGAAGGAAACTGAAACTTGAATGACCGACAGATGGCTCAGAAGAGATTAAAGTGGTGTTAATAAGCAAAGCACTATGAAGGGCTGGTAAATATCATAATGTCACACTCAGTTAAAGGCACAGACCCTTCACTAACTCGTGTGGTGATTTGTCCCAGGGCCTGGCCACGTTATTACTGCTAGATGTAATCCTCCTAGCTAAGTACTAACAAATCAATAAAATCACTTCCAGCCATCTGCGACCAGCAGGGAAGAGAGCCTTCATGTTACAGGCTGATACTAAAGTATTTATCCATTCGTTACCAACAGTCAAAAGTATGGCAGCCACCTCAAAACTGAAGCAAGCATGATTGAAAAGAAGACGATGATGAGAAGAAGGTGAGATACCACCATATGATGAGTATCAGAAACAACTAAAACATGACATGACATTACTGGAATGGTAACACAAGACATGATGATTATGTTGTTATAGGTATCCATAGGTAGTCCACACTCCTTCAGATAATTCAGGCCTGCACATGCCACATAAAAGATGTAGCTCAAGTAACTGCAACAACTAATTCACTGGAGCAGTGGCCCTAGTGTTGAAGAGTCACTGCTTTAACGCCAACCTAAACAAAATATTAAGGGTCTAAGACCATAAGACCCAAGTGTCTCCATGATAATTTTATGAAGAAAATATTATATGAGGTTAAGTTATCCTACTCACCTTTCTGCTTATTAATTACTGACACAGTCACGTATATGTCTGTTCTGTATTATTTTGTTAATTACTGTATGCTGGGTCAAGCACACGAATTCTTACTGCTGTGTGTGAAATACAAAATGAACACAAAGAGTATGAGGGGACTTTATATAGTTTCTTATAACTTAAAAGGGAAAGCTGAAAGCTTTTGCAGAGTAATAGTTAAAAAAAATTATGGAAGTTGGAGTGTTGGACTTGCACCAAGCCAATATTGTGAATAAAACTGTGTTACTGAAAAGCACAGAATCACAGAATCATTTAGGTTGGAAGGGACCTCTGGAGGTTATCTAGTCCAGCCTCCCTGTTCAAGCAGGGTCAGCTAGAGCAGGTTGCCCAGGTCCATGTCCAGATGGCTTTTGAGTATCTCCAAGGATAGAGACTTCACAGCCTCTCTGGGCAACCTGTGCTCTGTCAACCTCACAGTGAAAGTGTTTCCTCATGTTCAGATGAGACCCCCCGTGTTTTAGCTAGTGCCCATTGCCTCTGGTCCTCTCACTGGGCACCACTGAAAAGAGCCTGACTCAGTCTTCCTTACACCTTCCCATCAGATATTTATTCACAGTGATAAGATCCCTCTGAGCCTTCTGTTTCTAGGCTAAACAGTCCCAGCTCTCAGCCCTTCCTCATGTGACATGCTGCAATCCCTTAACCATCTTCATTGCCCTTCACTTGACCTGCTCCAGTATGTCCATGTCTTTCTTGTAGTGGGGAGCCATGAACTAGGCCTAACACTCCAGATGTGGCTTCACCAGTGCCGAGTAGATGGGAAGGTTCATCTATCTCAACCTTCTGGCAATGATTTTCCTAATGCTTACGAAGTCTTAGGCACAACAAATGATTTTACATTATTTTTGCACAAAGACAGTAGAATTTACTAGAGAGAAATGTAGAAGAAACCATAAAAGTCATCTCATTTTTCATAGGGCTACATGAAGAGACTCAGCTCTTATTGTAAGTACTTCAAACCTTTAGTGGTCATTTTCTGATTTGCCCACATTTGCTTTATAAAGATGAAATATCTGACATCATTGTCATCCAATGAACAATGCGTGGAAAGCCCAGTCTAGTTCAATACATTATATCCTGAAGCTGGAATGATACATGAGGGCCTTGAAGAGAATTTCATTGCCTGGTTAGTAAGAATGCCCCCTGCTTAGTAACATCCAAAGTCTCGTCACTGACAGGCATCCTATTAACTCCATTTCTCTGAAGTCATATCTAGGGAAGACTGCTGTGAAACCTAGACATGGAATATCAATATAGCTATTGTAACATATCAGGTAAATTACTTTCTTAAACTTGAGAAGCCAATCATTACAATGGAATCTGTGATCTTCTCAGTTCATAATGACAAGTATCCACATATGCCCCATGCATGACAGATGCATATTTCTTTATGGTTCTAGACCTTCCTTCAATCTTGGGAACTTTCCTTCTCCCCAGTATCTTCCTTTCAGATTGTCCAAAGGCCATGGTCTAAATTTATCAATTCCTCTAATACTCCCTTTTCAAACTCTTTTCGTTAGCCTAGCTGGGAGCAGTCATGATTGTCTGTTTTCTTGCTTGAGGCAAACTGAAGAAGAAACTGGAAACAAACAATTCAGAGGGTTTTCCTGTAGGTCCCTTCCCTAGAAGACTGGTGCTCTTTCTCAGACTCATGGGAGACTGGGGATAGTGAAAGCTGTGGAGGAGTTTTCAGTCTGAGCGGGTTTGCTGTTTGAGGGACAGCCATGAAGGATGAAATACCCTGTAGCATAAAGGGCTCAAAGTAATTTCTCACAATAGGTTAGTAAAAGTGTGACACTGTGACTTCTCTCTCACTCAAGAAGAAGTTGAAGGAATTTAAAAACTTCAAAGACAGACCAAATTCACAGTAAAATCTCTTTTATTAACATATCATGATCTTCAAGAGCAGTTTTTGTTTGGGCGTCTGACTCATGATTTTTCATTTCTTTAGGTTTGGTGGTACTGCAGTATATAAGAGAGAGAAGAAGGTCACAGCTAGCTCTAGCATGAGAAAAGGAAACAGTCTTTTTCAAGGCAGACAAAAAACACTGGCACAAAGGGAGTTTGTTTCAGGTAGGGATTTCAGGGCCTGTTCTGGACAAGATTTGTTATTATGTATAATTTTATAATGAGTGCCTACATCCTGCAGTGATTAGTGTCTTTAAAATGCTCTCAGACAGAACTCTTGGTCTTCTTTCAAATATATTAAAAAAAAAAAAAAGAAAGAAAAAAACCCAAAACAACAAACTAGCAGTTCCATCAGCAGCAAACCTTATGAAGCTGGATGACAGATTTGGATTCTCTTGTGTCAAATAGTGCAGCTGAGTTCACACTTCCACCTGTTCTTTAGTGGGTGCACAAATCTGAGTCTCCTCTATGTGGCTGCTGATTTTCATAAAACCTGCAGAAGCTCAGTGTTTTTAGACCTCTCCCTTTTTGTCAGCCTTATTTGAAATTGGTCAAGAGATTCAAATGTTATTGCTGGAGAACTGACAGAAAAACAGTGTGATTGCATAGATTGGTTTCCTTAAAAAAATAGACTAGAAACCCTGCCCCACCCCCATATGTCTCTAATTATTCCCTTTGCTCTTCTCAGTTCCCTCCTGTTTAGCTGTGTATTTCTGGCATGGCAGTTTCCAGAAAATCATCCCATCCTTCAGGTGCAGCTTGCCAAAAATGCATAAACAGGAACTGTCACCTTCCTCCTCCGTGACATGATGCTTCTGTATGTGCAGCTCCAAATCATACACCCTTTTAGGTGCAATAGTGCATTTGCAAACTCCTATCTGATTTGAACCTGTTATGAGCTCATTCTTATTTCAGTCTGACTACTTTCCAAATGTGTTTGTTAATAATTATTTTTTAACCCAGAAATACTAACAAGGTTTTAAGTACAACATAATTTTCCAAAGTACTGAGATCAGTTTCCATTTTTTCTCCTTTAACTAGAAAAAAGTGCAAAAATGATGGAACTGACACCACCCTCCACCCCAAAAAGTCATCATCTACTTTTTGTTTATCTTCTGGACCTGTTGTCTAAAGCTGATAGTGCAGGCAGATTCAACCCCATTCAGTTCAGGGGAACCCTGCATAAGGCCACTGCACAGAAATACCCTAAGTTTTTACTTTTTACATCTGTCAGAAAGGCTGCGAAGTGTTATGGCTCAGACAGAAGAAACTGAAGCCCAATACTCTTAGTCAGCAATCTGGCAGTTGGAAAAGCAATGATTCAGTTCAAGCATTGAAGCAACACAACATTTTCTATAATTATGGACCATATCTTTTTGGAATAAGAATTTTATTGTTGCTCCAGTGGTTTTGCTGAACAGTTCTAATATAATTAGTAAAGTAACCTATAGATATAATGAATATGTACTCTGCATTATAATATATAAAGGGGTTTTTTTTAATTGATTTGCTGCCAGTTGAAGTGTCTTACCATTATTTTTGCTTCAAAAGAAAATCTTCAATGAAGTCTTGAATGTTTTACACTATGACTGCAGCAGAGAGTGCAGTTAAGGGTAAGATCTAAATTGTCTAAATGACCAAATGAACAAAAAGTGCTTAGTACACTGAGGTCTAATGCTGTCCATGTAGCCAGAAGCCCTCCAACAGCTGCCAGCAGCCCAGAAATACTCCTGTCAAGAGAATGCAAGAAACTCCTGCTGTTTTATCAAGCCTAATTGGCAGCAAACACCTGATTCCATAGACAGGCTGTAAAGAAGCAGCAGGTAAGAGGACTGCAGTGAGGGGAGGAAGGTGTCATTCTTCAGAACTGTTCCTACAGTGGAGGATGTGCTATGGCAAGTTCTGTCTTACGATCTATTGCAACCTATATAATCACATGTATCTCTATTCATAAATTGCAAGATACTTTAAAAGAAAGTCAGTATTATTACTAAAACAGGCACAAGAGTTTTGTGTTGGCCTTAATACGTAGTGAAGCAAAGTGTGTAGGAGAAAATACCTTTAATTATCCAATGGATATAATCAGAAAAGATGAACAAACTTTCAGGCACACAAGCCCTTTTATTTTCAAAATGAAACAGCAAAATTCAAGCTAAGCACAGCCTGGGAACAGTTGCTTTGAACTTAACTTTATTATTTTAATGAGCTAGACAACCTGAGAGAAAAGAATGCTTGAAACATGTGGAATAGAGAGGATGTATGTAAGAGGACTGATACGCTTGTGGAAAAGAGAAGGAAATAGAAGGAAAGACAGACAGAAAGAGAATTATTACCTGTGAAAGAGGAAGATGTCAGATGAGATGCGAGAACAACCAGATGTCATAAAACCAATATGTGTACTGAGTTAATGACTTTAAATGAAACGTAGTTTCATCAAAATGAAAGCATTCGTCAGAAATGTGTCAATCTACTGCATTGTTTAACTGGAGGAAAAATTAAAACATTTTGTTTCTGTGGTGTAGAATTTCTTCGTTTTGATAATGTTTTGATTCATTTTGTTTGAGCTTCATATTATACTAAATTATCAAAAGAGCAACCACTGATGAAAAAATGTGACATATATATTGTATTTAAGAAGTTAAATACTTCAGTATAAGAGGCAAAATTGTATTAAAGAGAAGGCATGAAAAAACAACATTTTGGGGAATATTTGTTTTGCAAATAATTTGGATTTTTGCTGTTCAAATTTAGTGCCCTGAAATAAAGAAAAAAAAAAAACCAAACACATAGGAGATAACCCAGTTCTCAGCCAGCTGTACCGTTTTTATAATTGGGGAAGCTGAGGCACAGATTGAGTAAGTGACATTACCCAAGTCACCAAGTCAGTCACTGGAAATAAGGAGAAAATAGTAACAGGTCACATCCAATTCCTGTGGTCTAACTATTCATCTGCCTCCCACATCTTAGGGTGCTCTTACAATCAAGCTGAATAATCTAAGTAGTTACTTCCCTTAGTCTTCCCTTAGTTGCTGTACTCTGAGTCACAACAAAGATCGAGTGCTTGTAGTCCACTGCAATACAGAGTAAAACAGGTGAGCTTAAACAGGTGATTTAAAGTACTTGTTTCAGTACGGATCTGGAAATCAGCTGTTTCCTTTTCTCTTTCAAAATGTTATTTTTGTTACCAAAAAGATGCAACATAATATTCTTATTTATGCGTTAAATATCTCTCTCATATATATACAATCCTCTCTATTTGTTCTGAGTCTTTATGTACACACATACTTTTTGTATGCATAAGGAAGTACCAAACTGTAAAGAGGCAGAAAATTCAGAACCGTGGCACCTAAATCAGTGTGTTCCAGTCAAAAGCTGCACCCTGAATAATGTTGTTTCAACGTTCTAACAATACAATACAACAGTTTATATGAAGATCCATGTTTCTTAAATGAAAAAACTTATGAAGAAGTTTGAAGTAAATAACTCACTAATGCCTGGAGATTATGTTCCTAAAATTATTTCCCAGTGGCCTCCAGTAGTCATTCTTTCTTTGTTGCCAAAGAATTATATTCTCAGATTATTTTGCAAATCACCTTTAAAAGCTGAAATGCTGAAAGAAAAGATGAAACTCTACCTAGGTTTTTTACCCTTCTCAGGGTGTATGAGATTATGAACTGAACTCCTAAAGRAGAGGTCTGTGGTCTCAGGTCAATACCTGAGATTCAGCTTGAAAAGGAATATCTATGTAAGTGTTGTTTTGTGTTAAAAATAGAATCAGAATTGTATCTGTTGAAACACTTTTTGTGGTCAAGGCATAATTAGAGAGGAGAAGATTTTTACAACTACAAGAATGTCTTCAGTTATAGTCGATATTGTTGCCCTCTGGGCTAAAGACAAAATCAAAGTGCCAGAATAGAAGATTATCAGGATGGGGGAAATGGAGTAGAATTAATGAATTTGCAATGAAGGTGAAAGCATTTGGGCTCAGCAGAGTAGTAGAGAAACAGAAGATGGAGCTCAGATGTTGGTATTAGTAGAGTGAGAGTAGCAGGCTTCAGGGTCAAAACACAACAGCATAAGCTCTGCTGCAGTCCTGAAAGCAAAGGAATTGGATCAAAACTACTGATGACATGACTGAACAGCTATCAGTTACAGCTGTTTTTCTTCCTCCTTTCTTCCTGATGAAGAAAGATAGCCAGTTGGATGCTGTAATACTAGTGTACAAAATATAAAGGGATGAGAAAAGTATACTGTGTTACTGCTATAATAGAATTACATGTTTAATTAGAGCTTGGGATCAAATTGAGTTAACAAACTGACCACCTTAACAAGTAGCACAAAAGCTGGATTGAAATGCCAGACCCAAAGAAGACGACTATAGAATGGGGTCAATACTACCAGCCCCCCAACCAGGAGCTGAGACAGGCTGAGTTAAGCTGTAAGAAGTCAGAGTTGGTAAGGACAGAAAGTATTGGTTCACTTCAGTTACCTCCATGTAAAAGAGGGAAACTTCATAAGGGTCATAAACCGTAGATGAAATTGTCAATGATTCTTTCATGGATCAGCTGGCTAGCAACCCCACAAGAGGAAATGCAGCCCTTGACAAGGTAATGACAAAGATATGTTTCAAAATTTCCTCTGGAAGGACAACTCTGTAACAATAATCATTACTCAGATCCAGCATCCATGACACAAAAAAAAGCAAAAGGTCAAAAACTTCACCACAGTTATGCCATCAATTGGGCAAGAGAGAATTAAGTTACAGGTGGTGTAGAGGCTGAAGGACACCAGAGTGGAAGCACAACAACATTGTGTACTGTGTATTAGGAGAGACTTCAAAACTGGCAAAAGGAAGATGGAATGGTTAAACCGGGTTGTTAGAATTAAGAAAGCATAATTTAAAAATCTGAAGTTGTATTCAAACAAAATGAAAAGGATCATAAATTTGGGTAGATGAAATGTGAAAATACAATCAAGCAGACCAAAAAAGAATCGGAGGAGTAGCTTCCTAAAGGAACTAAAATTAGTACTAAATTCTTCTCTTAGGACATCAGGAGCAAAATATCTGGCAAGCATTTTGTAGCACTTCCTGAACTGGAGTAGAAAAGGTGCTGTCAGAGAGCACAAGACCATTGCAGAGAAGCTAAATAGATTATGGGCATACAGGTTTATTATAGAAAAGATGGGAGATTACAACACAAGCATCCTTTTTTAAGGGGAACTCAGTGAACCATCTGTCTGAAAATTGAAGCAACTTTGGAAAGGATTATGATGCAAAGAAATCAAATGAAAAGTAACAAATACAAATCACCAGGGCCAAGTGGTATTCACCTAAAAACTTAAAGAGGAAATAGGTTAATTACTAATGGCAATGTGTATTCACACCTGATGATGACTATGACCTTGGAAAGAGAAAACGTGGTTCTGCCTTGTAAACATCTTGGAGTTCTCTGAAGTGGTCAACAAGTATGTGGTTCTGTGTGATCCTGTTGATATAGTTTACTGGGATTTCCAAAAGACCTTGACAATATCCTTCAAGAAAGGATACTGAACAGCCATGGGAGAAGAGGGAAAATTCTGTCTTAAATGCATAGAATCATGTGATAATTTAGGTTTGAATGGACTTCTGGAGGTCATATAGTCCAATCTCTTGCTCAAAGTAATGCCAGCTTACACCTTAGGTAAGGTGGCTCGCGGTCATGAACAGTCAAGCTTTGAATATCCTGAAGGATAGAAATCCCACAAGCTCTTTGGTTGTCTTGGTGCAGTGTGAAGAAAGTCTTTCTTATTTCTAATCAGAATTTCCCTTGCAGCAACTCATGTCTGTTGCCTCTTCTCCCTTCATTGTGAACCTATGAGAAAAGTCTACCCCTGTGTTCTCTGTAATCTCATCTTAAGAAGCCAAACAAAGCCTTCTCTTTAAGCTGAACAAACAAAGCTAGGACTGTGCTAGGACACAATAGGAACAAATAGTCAAAATTCTCAGTAAAGGAAGAGGAGTTTAACAGAATTCTGTGCTGGGACCCACATGCTTTAGCATAGCCACAAATGACCTGGAAAAGGGGATGAGCGGTGAGATTTCAAAGTTTTCTGATGATACAGTTATCAACGTAATAAGGACAAGGGTTGAGTGTACAATTGCTGAAAGACCTTATGAGGCTTCATGACGGAGCAATAAAATGGCTTCATGACAGAGCAATAAAATGTTTTGTGAAATGCTGTAGTGAAAAACAATCTTAGCTTCATATATCAAATAGTGGACTGTGACCCGACCATTACCACTCAGAAGTGAGAGAGACTCTGGGGTTAAGATAAACAGTTCCAAGAAAGCACCATCTCAGTGCTCAGCAGCAGTCAAAAAATAAATCAAATGCTAGGAACTATCAGGAAAGGAGTAAAGAACAGGACAGAAAACACAGTTACATCTCTGGATAAATGCACATTTCTTGTACTTTGAATACTATCTGCAGTTCTGGTCTCCTCATTTAAGAAAGGATACATTAGAGCTTAAAAGAGATTGAGAGAAGGACACATTTGATGATCAAATAGTACAGAATGGCTTCTGTACAATGAATGATGCGGTGGGCTGGGATTCTGCAAAAAAAGGGTGATCTGTGGGGATGTGATAGAGATCTACAAAATCATAAGTAGCATGACTGAAGTGGATAGAGATCAACAATTCACTGTCCCTTCCAGGGACATTAGGAGTCATCAAATAAAGCTTGTGATCGTGGTTCCTCACACGTTGGGTACCAGACCTGTGGAAATCCTTGCAAAAGACACTGTGAATGGAAGAAGTTTATATAAGTTCAGGGGAAGAAGTACTTGGAAGAATGGTTCATGAAGAGTTGCTAAATAAACAAACTATAAAAGACTCAGGAAATCCTCTAAGCTTGAAACAGTAAGAAGCTGGAAGAGTATTAGAGGAAACAACCATATATACTTACACGGTTCTTATTCTTCCCTAAATGTCATCTTATGATCACTGTTAGAGACAGAACATTGACTAGAGGGACCTTTGTTTTGAATCAGTATGACAATTCTTATGTTGTCACTGCTTGGCTTTTTTCTTTTTTTTTTTTAATAATCATCCTCAAAATTAGCCCCACATTTCAGGGGCTACGCAGTTGCCCAGCCTGTCTTGCTCCATTCCAATGTTAGCTGAGATGCAGCCTAGAGTCTAGCCCATTTTATTGCTGTCCAAAATGAAGAAATACATATTTTATCACAACAAAACAACTTTTACTCCAGCCACAGAGTAAAACAAAACCGAGTGATGTGTTTTCTAAGCACAGCCTGCTCCTCTATACACCAGGAACAAAGTGATGTTCAATATCTCATTAAATGCAATGCTTAATATGTCTTCTGCATTGACAGAACAGAAACAAAACCTTTGTTAAATTGGAGATAGATGACATTTCCTTATTTAAAAAAAGCTCAAGCCAGTCCTGTAAAGGATGTTTGTTAAATTTTTTATAGTGACCTGACCCAAGCCAGATGCTCTAAAGAAAACCCCAGAGAAATCTACCAGCTGCTGCTGGTAGAAACTAACAAAATGGATGTCAGACTAAATAGCTCCTTATACTTTGCAATGAAGAGGGTTAAAAGGCATATATAGATCTTTGTCCTTTAACTGGTGGTACTATAGCACATAGGTAGGCTGATGAGAGACTTATATTAGAGAAAAGCTTTGGTCAGCAAGGAGACAGCAAATACAAGTTTCAGTTCTTCGGAAAGGATTGTTGCCGGCCTTCTCACCTTGTGTTATGGAATCTATATTTTTTCTACTTTGATTTAAAAACCCACATTGTTTTCAATCTAGTGGCTGTACCACAAAGGAAAAATCAAGAAACCAGAAGTCAAAGCTATTAGACTTCAAAATAAAATAACTTCTTTCTGAGGGCCAGAGATACTTGTCAAAGCAAAGGTAAATCCATTTGTGTTGTGAGATTTGACAGGATCAGCTGTCCTCRGAGAATTCTTCCGAGACTCAGAGGCATCGCAAACCAGAAAAGTGTTAGTGATAATGGAGAGAGGCCCAAGGAAATCATAGAGATTATACTAGATCTATCTCAGTATTAATAACTACCCACCACCACAGCTTAATTTATGTAGCTGTTCTGGAGCAAACCTGTAGAAGAGATGTAATGTATGGGCGTGGTGCATTGTAGCTTACAGTCTTATATACACTATACTGGCTTAGGTTATAATTCACATTATTAAATGTATTTGCCTTTCAAGGAAGGGCAGGCATGGCATCTGCTGCAACTCTATCAGTTTAACTATAAGGGTTTCTTTGAAACAAGTTTTTCATTCTATAGTATTGCATCCTAGCAAGGGGAGTTCTCTGCTTAGGTGTCTCTGTAGAGGCAACAGATCCTATAGAGGTGCTGCTGCTGAAAAGAGCATCCCCAGAGATGCAGCACACCAGCTGAATGTCTTCAGGCATAGTAATGATTTAGCCCACATGGTTCTTGCACAGCCTTGTGTCCTCAGAGCACCCTGCTAAGTCTTCTGACCTCCTGCAGGGTGATTATGGCCAAATCCTGGAAGCACAGGTTTAACCTGAAGTTCTGTGAGAGCTCTTACCCCAGGAGTTGCAAGTGGCAATTTGCAGATCAGTAGCTTGGTGGATTTCTGGCAGCACCCATAGTTTCCTGAGAGCCATGGTGCTGGAATTGCAGGAATAGAGCCCCTTCATGTCACCCTTAGAAGAAGCATGCTGGCAGGCAGTCATGGTAGCAAGCTGCTTTCTGGGCACTCTGTCTCCAGCTGATGCACTGGCTTGCAGCTGGTGGGTCAAGTCATTCTTGGCCTAGGTATGTGTCCTTTGTTAGGGATAGTGGCACAAACCCTGGAGAGTTCAGCATTAATGGCAGTCCCTGCCCTGCAACAGCTGCACTACAAGCCAAAGAAAGGATGAATACTATATTGCTGTACTAAGGTATAGTAAAGATCTATGTGTAGACTTCCTAGTGCTTCTTCCTCAGAGGTCAGAAACATGCTTCATTCTGACACTTCTCTCTGTTGGCACTCTTTGAAGTGGAATACCCCTCGCGTGCATCCCATCAGGCTCCGAGATCGTGTTATTTTTTTTAGACCCTTACTTCTGTCTCATGTCCATCTTTTCAGACTTCAGAAGCTTACTTTACCTGAAGCTTAAGACTGACTTTCAACAGTGAGCATTGCCATTGAACAAAGGCTAGTGCCACATCTCCCATGAACCATTCAGAAGTTAATTCCTTCCCTGAAGAGTGTGCCATTTAAGCATGAAGCCAGAGGGAACAGCTGAGCACCAGGAGAGGGAGCATATCAAGAAACAGTGCTCAGTATCTGTCAGCATGAGGGGTGATAGTCTCAGCCAAGGGCTGCTGCCAGTGTGGCAAAGGGGAGTGTAAGGAGATACTTAAAAGGAGTTAATGAGGTAGATTTGTGGCTATTTACAGTTTTCCCTTGGTGTGAAGGGCAGGAGGGAAGAGAGACCGAAGGTGGTGTTTTGCTTTGCTTTTTTTAAATTTAATAGATAGAAAGTGGAAACTGGCAAATTGATTGAATAGAAAAAATGAAAGGCTGAGTCCTAACACCGCTATTTGGAAGACATAGCCCGGTATCTTTTGAAGGAAGGCCAAGTGAAATGAGACATTACTGTAATGCCCCAAAATATTAAAAAGATCAATTTGCATTATTTTGTTTCCCAGGAAATCTTCCTGTATCTGAAAATTTCACGTAAGACAAAATATCAAGACAGCATATCTTTGGCTACAAGCTACTCTTGTAGCCAGCAGCTAAGAAGCCTCAGAGCTTTCTTTTAGCCCTTATTCTATCAGATGGCATTCACAGAGCCTATGGCTAGTGAACTGAATGACCTAATGCAAAGATTTCCTCCCTTCCAAATATGTCTATTAGTAATAAGATATAAGTAGGGCTTGTTTGAGTACATATCTGTGAATCTGTTCATTGGATGTTCTTAAACATAGATGTCTTCCAAACTGTGAGTAACAGATTGGAGGTACCAAAGATGAGGTACTTAATCAGTCTGGATATTTTAAACTAGTTGAATAATCAGCCTCCATGTTTTCAAAACACAGCTCCTATCTTATGAAATGTTCAAAATGCAGAAGTGTTGCTATTTTGGTTTTGCAGACTTACACTCATCTGGAGATTGGGTAGAATCAGAGTGGAGGAGAGAGAAAATCACTGGATTGGGATGCGTGCAAAAGATCAGAACTGCACTTGTGCACAGTCTGTCAGTCATCCTCTGAGATCTCAGAGGAGCTGCAAGTCAAATATGATACTCAGTGAGGAGAAGCAGAGGTTCCTTTGCCAAGCCTCTTGTCTTCCATTGAAGTATTGGAGTATCAGACTTGCAAGAGTATGAGAAGAGGACAAAAGATGGTAACTCAGTATAAGGGGACGAAGTGTCTAATGTGACTGAACAGAAGGATGAGAAAGAGGTAGGGATGGAACAAAATACCTAAAGAAAGTAATTAACATGTCACCATTTCTCATAGGTTTTCTGTCTTGCCTGTTTTAAGTGGTTTTGACAAGTGTTAAGTTTGATGAATATCAGTCCCTTTAGTATCTTAAGTATAGAGAGTCACAGAAAAACAGGTGAGAAGAGGCTTCAGGAGGTCACCTGGTCCATCCTCCCACCCAAAGTAGGATCAATTATTCATTTATGATCAATCATCATTGCTGGTAGACATTTGCCTACCCTGTTCCTCAGGAGAGCTAAACTATTTCAGAGACTGGCTATCTTTACTCTTAGAAAGCTACTCCTAATGTCAAAACTAAGTCTGCTGCAATTTTAGCCCATTGTTTCCTGTTTTGTACACAGGGGACATTCTCATCCTCTTTGCAGCAGCCTTTAATGCATCTGAAGGTTGCTATCACATCTTTTCTCAGTATTCTCTTCTGCAGTGTTCCCATCCTGACAATTTCAGACTTCCAAACAACAATCAAACTTTTAGAATGAAAATAGCTTTCTTGACTCCCTTCTTCTTTACTTCCTAAAAGTGTGTAAATTTTATTCTTAGTGCTATCATGAGGGAAGTGGCTACACAATCCTTTAGAATCACCTGAAAGAAAGGAACATGAAAGTCATGGGCAAAAGAAACAACCTACAACAACTGTACTTGTCCAGTTTCTCCACATTTCTTAGAACATAGCTTCAGTATCCTAATATCATGATAGCATTTAAGCATACTTTGATTTTGAGAAGTGGGTTCAGATTATGATTTTAGGTCCTTTGTATTACCATCTGATCCATATTGGTGGAACTAAGATGAATCTAATAGGACCTCATGGAGATGTAATGATTTATCTGTATGGTCCATTTCAGAGGCTTTAGGTGTGCTGATTTACAACTGAAGTAGCTCCACTGAATTAAGTATCATTTAAGTATAATGTTACAAGAATTACTATTATAACAAATTGTTATAACTTGTTGTTATAACTGTAACCTACAAAAAAAATGCATAAATAATTTCTTATACATGAAACAAGGAATTCTTTAAAAACAAGTAGAATCATGCCTTAGAGTAACACATAAAGAAAAAACTAAATAGTTACAAATTTCACTCAAAACTAGGAAAGACTAGCATTCTGATGAGATATTTATTTCTCATTATGATTACAAATGCAGCTTATTAGACCAGGAGCCTGTCTTGCTGCTGAAGGTTACTGCTGTGCCGTAGCACTATAAACGCAAGGGTCAGCAATTGCCCTTGGCCATTCAATCTCTCTCCTCCATTTATACCCATGAAAGGGAAAAAGAAAAAAGGTAGAAAGAGATTCTGTTTCTATTCTTGTTAAAGTTAACGCAACAGGATCCTACAGGCTGTAGGTGTTGCTAGGAAAGTACTGCACAAGCTGGTCTGCCTCTTTTACTGTACTAGCTCTCTGCCTTCTACCAGCTGAGAATGCCATGGAAACAGAGGTTGGGAAGCAAAAGCTGGTCAGGTTGGGGATCGGGGATTTAATTTTTTTTAGTACCTGTATCAAAGGAGACTTTCTTTGGAATGGCAGTGTGAAACATCCTGCCCCATTTCTAGTGATCTCTACGGCAGTGAGAGCATTCCCACTGGACAAAGACAAAACAGTGTGACAAGGTCAGTGGACTTGGTATCTCCTAAGCAGTACTTAAACACTTAAAGTAATTAGAAGGGTGAGGCATGCGAATGCAAAGATATTTTTGAATGTAAGCAAATAAACTCAGTTTACCTTACTCAAAAGTGGTGGACCCAGTGGAAGTTAATGAATAGTGTGAATTAGCAAGGGTGAACACAGACAATGAAAAATATGAAAAAAACCCTSGTTTTAATAGTGTTAGTTATATTTTAATGACTGATTTTTCTAACAAGTTAGCAGATATCTTGCAAAATAGCATTTGTCTTTCTAGTTGTCATGCTGTTATCATTTCTTGTCTATGTCAATAAAAGCCTGATCTTAACTGTTGCAAATAAAGGAACTTACCACAGCAGTATCTCAGTCTAGTTCAAAGGCCTATCATCTGTAGGTCTGTAGCTCACAGTGGAG
Organism: Phoebastria nigripes; assembly: GCA_035582835.1. Lineage (NCBI taxonomy): Eukaryota > Metazoa > Chordata > Aves > Procellariiformes > Diomedeidae > Phoebastria > Phoebastria nigripes. The sequence continues at coordinate 410,997 of JAYKAV010003090.1, read as the reverse complement.
TTGCCATGATTCAAGCATTTCTCCTTATCAGGTACTACCAATATGCACAGTTTTAACCTTCAGCGAATGTGGGGCAACACATCTTGTTTTAGTTTGCAGGGAAGAATAATCAAACTAAATGGAAATGCGTTTGAAATTGCAGGCCTGGGCCCCAAAGAGCTTAGTCAGTGATTTCAATGGAATTAACCTCCCATTGGCCTACGAATCCAGATCTTCAAACATGACACAGTTGCTGTAGAATTGCTACAGCTCAGCTGACATCCACTAACCTGTTAAGTGTTAGGAACTGCATGTGTGAGCTTACATTATATGTCAAACAGCTCTGTAACTTGCTACTATGGAGTCCTCCAAATATTAACCAGTTCCTAGTAATATCTTATTTGGAAGCAAAACAAAACAAAAAAAACAGGAAGACCTCACAACATGAGAAGGATTAATACCAAACCCCTGCATTACAACAAACTGCTGTCAGGGGAGATTGCATGCCTGATTTTGTACCGATTTAAACTTGGACAGATTGGCAAGGTTTTGTTGTGCCTGACATCGTCTTGAGCTAAAGTACTGTCATTCATGCTTCAATATTAACTGAAAGCGTAAAGATAGCCGTTATCACTGAAATTGTTCAGTAGTATTTATACATAAACATGCCATTAGTGACCAAGCTGAATACATTTAATTACAATAGTTGTGACAAAAAATAATTATCCAAAACTACTTAGCTGGTCTTGCGTTTTAAGGATTTATCCATTTCCAGCCAATGAATAGTTTGTATTAAGCATCTATCAGTGTCCTGAAATAGGCTGTCGGTAAACAAGAAGACTTATATACCAGGTAATCCTTGGAGTTGCTTGCAGAGATCCAAGAACATAGATCTGAGAGGTGTGAACAGTCCCATTTATACCATAAGAATTATTTTAGATAATCAACAGTGCTAATCCAATTAGAACAGATTAGCTACCTAAACAGAGGCACCTAGTGCCATTTGCAAACACTGTAGGTGCTGCAGACACTTACATGGGCTTGACAGACATGACTAAAGGGCTTACAGGACCCCAAGCAGAATATCCTGTGATATCTAATTGACACTAGATGAATTTGTTTATAATCTGAATTCTGCCTTAACTGTTATATTGTCAACCTTTCCACTGCTTGTGAAAGATAGAAGATGAAGTTCACATTACTAGTCTCAGCACAAGCTCATGATTGGCACCTCTGTTTGGTATTGTAAGATGGTACCCGGAACAGAATGCGTGTTTATTTTGCCCAACGTGGTTTTGTTCATTCTGACCCACTAAGCCAGAAGATCCAAAGAGTATAACTAAATGTGAAGTGTATCTGACCAGCATCATAAGCTTTGTCTGTATCAATAAGTTACAGTACCATAGAATGGACATAGCCATTGGAGGTCAGTCATCTCTACTTTTTGGTTTGCAGCAAGGTTTTCTCCTACACCAGCGTCGCCTCTGCCAAACAATTCCCTTTCTTGGTTCAAGACAGCACAAGCCAGCCAGTTCCTACAAAGAACTTAAATAAGCTCATGCTGTTTTGGAGGCTAAAAGTGTTTAAAAAGTATGGACTGGGCCAAACTGCTCTGGCTGGCCTCAGGGTCCCAATACAGAACGTCTCCCTGTTTAGCCTATTGGTACGGAGTAGGCATAGCTAAAGAGACCCTTATGACATCTTGTCTTCCCAATACACAGCTCCTAACTGCAGAAGCCAGTCTGATCTGACAAGACCCAAGACCCTTTTCCCAGTCTTGAAATAGCACCATTTCTTTCACTGCTGGAAGATATGTCCTGGCTCAGGAAGACCTTCCATGTTTCCACATTTCATATTTTTCACTGTGAAAGCAAGAAGTAAGAGCAAAATTAAGACTCAGATACCTTCTCTACCCAGTCTTAATTTAGTATTCAGCACCTAGAGATAAAGTTATTGTGCCTGCTCTTTAATTTCGAGAACACATTGAATGTTCACCAAAGGGGACCTGAAAAAGGAGTGCAACCTGCTTTGTGCAGTATCTTGCTTTGGCATTTCAGGTGGGAAAAATTTGGCTTGCGGATAGGATTTGACAGAAGACAACAGTATCTTTTTTCCAGTGTGAATGCTGAGTCATTTTGAGAGTATGCTGCATACTGAAGAATTAAACCTCAACCAGTTAAAGGTTGGATTAAGACATTTTGGTGGTTTAGATCTCTAATCCAGAAACAAAATGGGTTAAAGCTTCCTAAACTGCAACCTCTCTTGAAAAGAATAGAAGTTAAAGATGTCAATAGCTAACTGCAACACCTGTTTATACAGCCAAAGACTAGAAAGCTCAGAGATTAAGTGATTGCCTTGAAAATTGGGACCCAATGGCAAAATGGTGAACGGACTAAAAATCTTGATTCCCAGGCCTCTGCTTTAGTTAGTAAACTATATGCTATGGAAAGGAGCACCAAGAATAGGGCCACTTCATGAGAGAAGGTGAGGAGCTGACCACAACGCAGGTAGGTAGGAACAATGACCACACTGACAAGGGCACAGTCCCACAGTATCCAAGCAAGACAAACAGAGCAGGGTTGGTGACAGTAACAGGCTCAGCCAACAGTCCAGTGATCAGACATATGCAAGGTGACATGTTAGGTTCGAAGGCAATCCAGGAAGTCCAGTCAGCAAGTCAGGACCATCAAGGAACAGAGCTGGACACAGACCTACCTAGGACTAGGGCCTGGGCCTAAGCTTAAATGGAGCTCTTGGGCCAGAGGTTGAGGATGTATAGGCAGAGGTCCTGGATGTTCTCAGGGCAATCAAAGCCAATTGGGGCGCTCAGGGCATACTCACTCACTATACACTATATTTCCTGTTCCTAATGTCTATCAAGAGGAATCTTAAGCATTGCTATTGTTACTTTTATTGAGGTGGCATAGTCTTTCATTAAATGTATGGACTACTTTTTTTTTACAATGTTTCAAGAGCTTCCTTAATAGTTTTTTGTAATTATTTGCAATTTTAATTAATGTGATGTTATAGTTCTAACACCCTTCTTACAATATAAGTAGCAGCAAAACAAATCTTTTGACAAGGTCACCTCCCAGAGCAAAAGCATGTGCATTCCCTGAAAGGTAATGTGCATTGGGAGAAACAATAGAAGAAACCTATGAATGCTGGTGGCTCCTGAAAGAGATCTCACCTCACGACAAAATTGTCTAACCTTAGTGTTGGACAATTCTGTGGCAGTGCCTGCACATTGCAATGAGGTTTTTAGAAAAGCGAGAGATGTAGGTTATCTTGCTTGTGATCGTAACTGGTGCTGGATTTTAATAAGTGTATTTGAATAACTGAACACCAGCAGCTGTTGGGAATTAGAAAAAACAAAAGCTAATCCGATAGGTCCTGACAGAGAGTGAGAGTCAGGGACAATGTAGCATTTTGTCTCTTCATGTGAGACCATTTCACACAGACTGCTCTTCTTTCAGTCTTCTGATGTGCCAGCTGAAAGGGGTGAGGTTGTGACCTCTTCATTTTACTAGCAGAGCTAATTGACAGCAAAGGGCACACCAACACCTACAAAGGCCCAACCTATACTGTCTTCTGACATTCAGAGCCTTTTGTTAGATTTTCAAATCTTTTCTATGACTTCCCACTTGTTCTTAGAGCTTAGTCTGTAAAGCACATTTACAGAGAGGTAACGAAAATTACTAGTGGGGGAAATGCTTCTTTAAAAGTGAAAATAACTGAAATTACTTACAGTGAAGACAACTGCAATAGCAAGTATTGGGTTAAAAAGTACTAGCTCTAGCCTTTAAAGACTTCCTCACCTAAATTATCAAAAGTGACTGTTGATGTAGGTGTTTCACCATAAAGTATTCAAACCAAGATGCCTCAAACGTGTTTAAATTTCACAGTGATTGAAAACTTGCTATTTGGAAATCAGATTCCACAAGTCATTTTGAGTTAAGCACACAAAGCAAATGAATTCCTGAAAGTTTAGGCCAAGTTTTAAATGTGTAGTGTATCACAAGCAAAGAAGTTCCTTGTTGCAAAGGATTGTTTAGAGATCTGATGGAACTCAGAGCTATACGAACATATGAATTTCTAAGTATACAATACCAAATTATTTCTGGTCAGGAAAATATTCCTTACCATATTATCACACCTTTATGGGTATTGCAGATAAGTTCTGTGCCTTTCTATGAAGTTTATGAGACAAAATATCAGAGCCGCCATATTGGTTGCTTTGTCAGTCACTCTTTTTTGATTTTTGCTCCAGTAAAGTGTAATTGTTGTCCCAATGAGTTTCAGATAATCAAATGAATAGCAAGATAATAATCCACTTTGAAAGTTTTGTTTTATTTAGGTAAACCATCCCTCCTCATATTTTCTCCTGAGAGCTAAAAGGCATTCTTTTAGCCCATTATGAATGCAATTAAATACAAATGAAATAATAAGATGCTGATATCGATTAAGAAGAGCTAGGTAATTTTAGAGTTTAGTCTTTGGTTATAGTATTACCAGAAACCCAATCATTCTTTGGTATAGCAGCACATATGGCACATAATATCACCCACTGTTCTGAGGYGCCCTGTTAGACAACCATATGTGCTGACAAAAGTCTCTGGTTGTTCAGGGGCTTATTCAAGATTGACTGGCTGTTTTTTCTCAAAATGTCCTTGATTTACTGTTTTACATCTAAATTAGAACTTTTAAACTGTAAATATTCATGCTCAGTTTCAAAATGCTACAGCATGTATAATTTTGGCCTGAAATACCAAGCTTCAGTTCTACCAGACAAAAACACGGAACTCCTTGACACTCAGGAGCTATGAAGAAAGGTTTATATTCTGATATTGCAGTCTAAGCATTATTAACTTCCTTGCCTGACTCTTTTTCCCACTTTACTCCCTACCAGTACACACCTCTAGATGTGACTTTCTTTATGGTTGTAGCACTACAGTCCTCATTTCACCTCTTATCTTTTAGTATCCAGTTTACATACACACTCTGTGAGTTCTCTGTGGTTTGAAGAGCGGAAACATCCCATAGGAAATGTATGTAAATAGCAGCAGTTATGGGACAACAAATAATGAATCTTTTGTGAGTCATCTTTGGCTGCTCTGAATAATACAGTGTAAAAGATAGCTCATCACAATAAAAAGGATATTGTAGGATATTTGCTTAAAGAAAAAGTTAAAGCATGGAAATATATACTGAAAATAAGACTGGAAGAGTATTTTACAATGGCAATTTAGAGTGAGAACAGTGCAGAATAAAATCACAGAATATTTGCAATGAAATATTTGATATACTGTCTTTAATGGGAATTAAAAGGCAGGAAGATACAAATTTCAGTTAACACAAAAGTAGGTCATTGTACTTCTTTGATGTAAGAATTCCTTTGCTAAAGGAACTGAGATGATTTAATGTAGGCTTTGGTAAAGAGTATGATCTAGCACCTCATGACATTATGTTAAACAATTAGGACCACACAACACCTGTGAAGCGCATAAAAGTAGACTCAGAAATGATAGTCCACAACATTGTCTGTCAATATGGAATCATCCCTGGGTAGTGTGTCTCTGATGGATTTCCTTATGACTAAATTTTACAGTGTTCAACATTCTCCTCAGTGACCTAAAAGTAAATATAAAATCAGCATTAATAAAAGCTGCAGATGACATGAGGGTTGGCAGAGTGGTAACTAACAGTGAATATAGATAAGTCAGTGTGATTTGGGTCAGCTGGTAGACTTGTCTATTCAAACAAATTGTAATTTAATACAGCAAGATACAGCTATCCCTACAGAATACTGAATTCTAAACTGAGAAATAGTGACTTTAAAATAAATTGTGGAGTCACGGTGGACAAGAATCTGAGTTCTCATTGTGATGCTATGGCACAAAGAGTAGCACAAACTGTGAATGTACAAACAGAAGTAGTGAATAGAAACAGGGAAATGTTTTTTACTCTGCATGTGGCATTGGTGACACCGGTGTGCCACCTCCAGGTGCGGTACATTTGTCTTAAAACTGGTGCTTAAAAATTAGAGGAAAAGGCAGGAAAGAACTGCAAATATATCATGAAAGACTTAAAGAGCTCAGTGCTTGTTTGTAGCAAGGAGGGCATTAAGAAGTGACTTGGATATGTTGTTTTGCATAGAGAAAATAGTTCTCCTCTCTAACAGAGAAAGCAATAATACTGGGGGAAGGGAAAAAAAATTAATTTTTTATTTCTTTAATTCAGGCCTATCTTCCTTTCAGAAGGAAGTTTTAACCACACAAATGTCTGAGTTCAAGACAGGGGTAAGTGGGTGAAATGTGATGATTTATGAAAGGCAGAGTGTCAGGCTGAGTAATCTAGCACCCTTTCTGATCCTAAACACCATGAATCTATGATACATAGATGAATTTGTTTTCTCCCAGCTCCATTTKGTTGTTCCACAAATAGATTTAATTGTGGTAAGTGTTAATCCCATTTCTTTCCAAAAAATACTGGCACTTTCCAATGGAAAAATATTAGTTAATATAGAAAATCTGCAAATATTAAGTGTAAATGTTTACATTTACATCACCCTGAGCTGAGTGGGCAGATGCTGATATGCATGTGTAATGGCATTAATATGGATTGTTGAGTATAAATAGTGAAAAAATTGCATTTATTCACAGATGATAATAGTAGGGTTCTTGCACCACTGTTCATCTAAGTGTATGGTACATTTTTAAAGTTTTATGTAAAGTGTTTGTTTTTTCAACTACTGGTTATTCCCATCGAAGTTGTTACCCTTTCTACAAGACTGCGCTACCCGCGTTGAGGAGCTCGCCGCAGAGCCCATTCAGCACCACGGCCAGCACCCGCCTTCTCCTTGGCTTCTTGGCCTGCTTGGGTTCTCCGTGATTAATAGCCCAATCGTTCTCTAGGCCTTACGCTTTTCAGAACAAAAACCTTTTATTTGTAAGATTCAGTGGATTAGTTTGGTTATCTTCCATAGAGAATCCAGAATAATCATGGGCAAAGTGAGCAACTTGGGTTTTGAAGTCATTAAAGATGCATAGATGCACAGTAAATGCAATCAAACTGCAAACAAAGTGCAAGTGAGAACCTTGTTCTGCTGGTAACCACCACTGACAGGATGCATTGCCAAGTCTAATGTGTGGTGGGATGGCCCCAGCCAGCAGCCAAGCACCCACAGAGCCATTTGCTCACTCTTCCCTCCCTTCCCCTTCCGCAGTGGGGATGGGAAGAAAACAGGAAGAACAAAAATGAGAAAACTCATGGATCAGAACAAAGACAAAGAAATCACTCACCAGTTACTACAGTTGGCAAAACAGACTCAACTTGGGGAATTTCATTTAAAACATTTAATTACTGATTTGGGTATTGGGAAACAAAGATGACAAACATTTAAACACTTAGGGAAGACACCTTTTCTCTTCCACTCCCAGGTTCAACTTCACTCCAGACACCTCTCCTCCCCACTTCCCAATCTCCACTCCCCTTCCTATCACTGCAGGTTACACTCAGTCCCGTCAGTGAGGCAACAGATGGTGCAGGAGGTTGGGGTCAGTGTGTAGCTATTTCTTTCTGCTGCTTTGTTCCTATTCTCCTCCACTGCCCCTTCCTTATTACTGTTTCCTCTGCTCCAGTGTGGGCTCCTCCACGGGCCACAGTCCCTACAGGGAGGGTACTTGCTGCAGTGAGCGCTCATCCATGAGCTGGAGTCCCTTCATGGAAGTATCTGCTCCAGTGTGCGTCCTCCACAGGCTGCAGTCCTTTCCAGAATTACTTGCTTTGGCATGAGCTTACCCACAGGCCACAGTCTCTTCAGGGAAGTACCTGCTCCAGTGTGGGTCCTCCATAGACCACATTTCCTTCACGGGTGTAACCAGCTCCACCGTGGAGTGCCTCCTAATGCTGTGACCTTGTTGTTCCCTCTGTTGTTCACTTGTTCCATCGCCCTTGGTGTTCTCTGCCTTCTCTTAAATATGTTCTCACAGAGGCACCACAAATTCCTCTGATTTGCTTAGCTTTGGGATGCAGTGGATCCATTGCTCAGCTGGCTTGAACTGGCTGTGTCCGCCACAGGGCAGTCCCTGCCCTTCTCCTACAGAGGCCACCCCTGCAGACCTCCCACTACCAAAACCTTACCATTTATACCCTACACAGAATGTCATACCTGAGCTAAACAAACTAGCTTGGGAAGGGGTCAATACGTTGGGCAGGGGCTCAGTAGTCTTTTTAGATGGCAGGAAATGCCCCCTAAGGACTAGAGAAAGGAATATTTGTTTTACTGGGTCTGAGACCAAAACAAATCCATTATTTTCATTTGCCTTGGTTCCACAAGGTCTTATGGACTCATCCCAGATTTAAAGCACCCAAAGTTAAAGGAGAAGGGGGCTGAATTTCATTTGTTGTCCTCTTTGATTGAATGGCCTCTGCTTTGTACATTGGATAATTACTTGCAGATGGGCAAAGAAAATGTAGAATGCTACTTCACTAATTTTCAAACACATAAAAACTATAAAGACTCAAGGCATTTGGAAATGAGGTCTCACCGCTGATAAGGTAGACCTCTTAAGGAGTATGGGTATTCTTGATAACAGATGTGAGTACAGCATGTGGCAGCAAATCTCTGTTAGATCAATCTTGTTGCAGGGAACACGCAGCACCACAAACTTTCAAATGTGCACCCAAGATTTGGAGGGAGTTTGTGTTGTAGGTACTAGAGTGCATGGAAGACCATGCCATTGTATCTTCAGTTATTGCTTGTGCTAGCTAGGTTAAGCTAGCATTGGCACAGCTGCAAATGCCAGATCCATAATTCCACTTTGTTTTTAGACTCTTTTCATGTATCAGAGACTGGCTTGGTGTAGCTCTGTTCACCATCTTGGATTCCTTTGACCTAATTTGGCTGGGATTGATATCAGTGCAGCTCCATTAATTTCAGAGGCATAAATCTGGACTTATACCAACATAAATGTCAGACCCATATTTACAATGACATCCATATATTCTTCATTATATTCATGGACAATAGTCTACTAACAAGTCAATCAACTTCCTTCCAAACAAGCAGACTAATGAAAATAACTTATCAATATCCAGCTATTATTTTTTCACAGGCAAAATGAAATCACATCAAGCAAACTACAAAGCATCAATGTTTCTTGTGTCTTTAACACAGAAAAAAAAAAAAAACAAACAAAAAACCTCTCTTCTATTATGGATCCAAAATTCTGCTTCTGGTGGATTTCATTATTTTAACAGGGTTTTTTTAGTCTGCAGTGGCTGAATTAAACAGTAATTAACTATCATTTTAATATTCATAAATAGAATTTGTGTCATAAAGAGACCAAACTAATATGTCATTACAACAGGAGAATCCATCATTGTAGACTAGCTTTAGTCTACCAAAAACATATTACATGTTATATATAGATAGATATAGGTTCTATTATAAGATTGAGATTGCACAGAATTTGGCCACTACACAGAAGATGCAGGAGTCAAATCACATGGCATCTCTTCATGGGGCATTATCATCAGATTTCCATCACTGCTGCCATTAACAGACACTTTTAAACATCTTTATCTCTGGGTGAGTCTGTTGAGCCCAAACCGGGAGAACTAAATCTTAATAGGACCAAATGCTTTCACATAACAGCAATTTCTGTCACTCTTCCATTCAGAGTACGAGGAATAAGCATGTAACAAGTCATCTGTGCCTAGACACTCATCTCTCAGACGTTCCTACAGACTATTCTATAGAGTGCCATTGTTTTTTCTTATTTTCATAGTAGCAATTTGTTTCAGTGCAAAGATTGTTGGGGATTGGACAGGTTGAGAAAAAAAAAAWAATAATGGCAGAACATTGAGTACCTCCATTAACACAAGAAGTTCTAAAGCTCTGGAGCAGCTTTTCAAAAATATGCAGGGTTCAGTGTTTCTCAGTGTTCCCTCTAAGAGACAAGATATGAATAGGCTGTGAGAAAGCAAACTTAGCCCAGGTTCTTGAAATGTTCAAGCATAAAAATACGCTGGTAGCATCCCTGAAAATGATGAAATTACATTTCTAGTCTCCTCTCATCCCTCAGCTCCACTTTAATTCTCCTTTCTCATTCTCAAAAAAAGATGATTTTTAAATGGACCTACCAAAGCTTTGATTTTCCTGTCATGACTTTAATGAGTAAATAGTTAAATTGTCAATAGTTAAAGACAGAGACACAGCAGGGAAATTTTGATGATTAGCATAGCTCTTGTAGAAACATACCTCTATGCAAGAGTCAAAGGGTTTCATTCAAAGGGAGTCCATTGTTTCTTTAGAAAGTGAAGGCTTTGGCAAAAAAACATTATAAATAAGGAATTAACACTTTTATGATTTTAGTAACTTTAGTACTGTAATCCTAGTTGATGACCAGACTCCCTAGCTGAGATGTTCAAATCTCCACTAATTGTTTCAGTAATATAGGCAGGTAAGCAGACATCACCTTCTTTTTCACTCAGAGTGCCTATTTGAGTGCCTATTCACTCAAAGTGCCTACATTTTTAATGAGACTGTGCTTAAATTAGGTACCTAATACAGAAAGTAACCAGACTCTGTAAAAAATATTTCTTTACTTTTTGTTTTTTTGACACTTGTCAAAAGTTTTGTTGCTTTGACACTTGTCAGCCTTTGGATTTACTCAATTTCAGTTAATAAGCTGAATCTTGCAATAGCCAAGTCTGCATTCTTATACTGGTGGGGCTTTTCAGATATCATAGGTCTTCAAATAGCATAGTCTTAAGAAATTGTCTGCGCTTCCTCCTCCAGCAAGAGGTTCACCTTTTAGCATAGAAGTCTTCATTTTTTCTTTCCTGCCACTTTGCTGATATGCAGAAATGCAAGGCCTGTTTTCAATCTGGGCCTTACATGGTAGTCCTTATGGGGTTTCACACCACCTCCTGTTGATGTCTTTGAGTAAAATAGACATGAAGTAGCTTCAACCACAGCATCAAACTGAAGGGATACAACAATAATGAAAGGTGGGAAACTGGCAGCTAGAAGCTAATCAAATAAAACTTTGCAGTTCTTGACTTGCCCAGTGTAAAAAGGCTCATTACAGCCTCAATAGATTTTTTTTTTGTCTGAATCTTAATCTACATCTAAAATTAAGATAGCAGATTTACACCTACTCTGTTTCTCACCTACACTGTTTCTCTTAACATTGCATTATTATCATGTTGTAAGCAAAGGGAAAGAAATAGGAACAGCAGGAGTGAAGAGAGTCAAGAGGAGGTTTCTGAAAAGAGCACTTGTCCTTACAAACCCTTGTCAGGTCAGCAGGTATCTTGGAAGGTGCTATGGGTAGCAGAATAGACAAAATGGGTGCACAGAGACTATTATTTTCACTCACCTAAAAAGGATGGACTTGAGCTGATGAAAAAAAAAACAAAGTAAAATTACAAATTCCAGAATGTTCAAAAATTTCTGACATAATGTCTAGCATTTTAGAAAATTTTAAAGTCTGGAACTGGAAAAATAGATTCCTCTGACATTTTTCTATGAATTAGCATAAGCAAGTGTTTTATAAAAAAGCAAGCATTGCTCAAAACCGCAAGCACTAGCACTAACCATGTTCTCCCAGCTGTCCCATGTGCATATCAGGCATAGAGGTCCGATCTAAAACCAGATACCCTGAGCACTTTCCTGTTCACTCAATTTTGTCTCACAATTTCCTGTGAAATGTTACTGATTATTAGAATGCAGAATTTGGTGCAGGATAGTCTGTACTGCAATAGAAAGTGTGTGTTCTTGTTGCTCTCTTATTTTTCTCATTAGTCATTCCTGTTTATTCCACGCTAGCTTGTTGTACAGGTTTTAAGTTTTTTTCTAATGGTTTCTTCCAACTTTTCTATTATTTATCTTGTTTCACTGCTCCCATCCTCCTCCATTGTGTCCTTTCTCAAAATCTTATGTTTTTTCTATCATCTCACTCAAACTGCTTTGGTCTGTTACTCATACATTTACTTCTTCACTCATGGGATATTTTCTGTTGGGAGAGGAAGAGAAATTTCTTCTCTCCACTCTCCTTGGAGCTAGCAGGAAGGGAATGCTCTTCTCCATTGCTGCTCCTGAAGGAGCAGAGCTCTGACTGAAAAAGGAAAATGGATAGAAATTTCTGATGCTGATTTCCACCAAAATATGAAAAGTCTGTTCTTCCCTAGAACCAGGCCTTTTACTTGCTCATCATCTAATTTTAGCTGTTAGCTGATTTTGACCTTTCCATAGTAATAACCATGCCTTAGGTCTCATAAAGGAAAGGTTTAGTCAAAATTTCTAATTTGGGTATCTAATACTGTGTGCTTAAGTCTGTATTTCTTTGCCTAATTTCCAGCTGGACAGGGTACTGCATGACTCCTATGGATTCGTCAGCTCTGGAGTAAGTAAGGTGGAAAAAGAATCAAAGAAGAAGATAGCATGAATTATAGTGCTACAAATCCCCCTTTCCTGTTAGATTGTCTACAAAGAAATTCAGTAATAGCTAGCAGTCCATGACCCCTGACAAATCATCTCATTGTCGTCTTGGGCTTTTCTAACTTCTTTTCTGAAACTCTGCCAGTAACCTCTTGGAGGCAGCTACTGCATTTCAATATTTTTGTACCAGACGTAGCAACTTGGAAGGTTCATTGTTCCTTGATTTTTAGTTTGTCAAAAATGTTTTTATCTGAAAAGATTTCTGCCAAAATCTATTATAGTTTTAATAACTCTTATGAGTATGACTTCTTCTATATAATCCAGCCTATTATTAAAGTTTGTATTTGTATTTGCTTTGTATTTGTTTGTCTACAAAACTTGGAGGATAGAGGAGGACTATAGTTATTCTGCTACCCTTAGTGGAATGACTTGCTGTTTTCTGGTTGTTTCTTGGGTTTTATCAATAACAAGAGGAACAAGATGCCTGAAAAATTTAGGCTTGGCCCTGTGCTTTGCACTGCTGGGGTGTGTGGGGGGATGGAGCATATACTTTATATCTTCAAAGTATGTAGAGTATGTATCAGTAGGCAGATTTCATCCACATATTTGGGTATCCTGAGAACTGCTACCAGAACTGTCTACTTTCTGTTGATCCCTTTATTTGTCCAAAGACAGACTGAAATATTCCAGTATTCAGGATATCACTTACTGTAGCTTTATAATTACTGTAACTTTTATAATAAAAATAGTCCAGATCCACCTAAAAATCACCAGATCCATCTAAAAATTGCCAGTGCTGGGATTTATGTACTTAAACCCCACATAAATAATTTTCCTCTGCCTTCATTTTGCTGCTGATGTACTTACAGAAGCCCTTCATTTTGCCCTTCACATTCCCTGCTGGTCTCAGATCCAGGTGAGCTTTGGCTTTCTCAGCTCCAACCCTGCATGCTTGGGCACCATCTCTATGTTCCTCCTGGGAAGTCCATTCCTCCTTCCTTGTTTCATGTACTTCTTTTTTGTGTTTGAGCTCACTCGGGAGTTCCCTGTTCATCCATGCTGACCTTCTGCCACACTTGCTCACCTTCCCGCACATCAGAATGGACTGATTTTATTCTCTGAGGAAGTTCAACTAGCTCTCCTGTGCCCTGGTGTCCTCCATGGCAGCTTCCCATTGGATCCTGGCAAGAAGATCCCAGAATAAGCCAAAATCTGTTCTCCAAAAGTCCAGGGTTATGATTCTACTATTTGCCTTCCTCACTTCTCTCAGGATTTTAAACTCCACAGTCTCATGGTCACTGTAACTGAGACAGCCCCCAACCTGTAATAGCCTACTTACTGAAATAGTTTTCCACTTAGTGGGATATTTTAGGTTTTAGGTTCCTTCAATCCCTCCAGTCCCTCAGTCTTGTAGGGACTGAATCCACCTCATTGACTGATACTATATTTTCTCCCAGTTTAATAAAGACATAGAACAACATTAGGCAAAGAACAGATCTCTGCAAGACCTGCTAAAAACACCGCAATGGATGATTTGCAATTTACATGTACAATTACATTTTGCAATCTATTATTTGGCTAGTTTTTAATTTGCTTGAAGTAGGTTGTATTGATTTTGTATATTCTTAATTTTTATCAGAATGTCATGAATCTAAATATATTACACCAATTACTTGTATTAACCATGCTTTTAATCCCATGATAAACAATATCAGATTTGTTTGATAAGACAGTCAACAAAGCCATGTTGATTGCCATTAATTAAACACCTTCATTTAATTCCTTGCTGATTGCATTCTGTATCAGCCTTTTTGTGATTCTGCCCAAAAGCATTGTACAGCTGATGGGCCTATTGTTTCAAGGTGATGGCACTTAGAAGGAAAAAACATGGAAAGGAAAGAAGGAAAAATTGTAGCAAACAAGTATTTCACATCCAAATGTCTGTTTTCCTGCTCCCTTGGGCACTGGCTGTGTTGAAAGGAGGTCCAGCATACATGTTTAGGGCAAAACCTGTCCTAGTCAGGAAACCTCAGCAGACAGAAGGCAAACAGTATTTTTTATATTATTCTGCTGCAAAAAATTTACTTCAGTTTTTCAAAGTTAAAGGAATTTTTTGACAAAATGCATCCCCCGAACTAGCAGAACAGAAATGGCAAGGATGACGTTCTGTGCCCTGCTGCTCTAAGGGGTTATCACGGAGAGACAACTCTGTCTCTGTGAGCAGAGCTGGCTGCTTCAGAAAGCACCCTGCTCTGCTAAAGCTGAATGAGACAGAACTCAACTTAAATACAGAGGATAGAAGCTAGCAATTGCTTTGAATATAGGTCAAGTAGTCTTATTGCTTATTCATTAGGTTTTGTGTTTTTAAGTATAGGTTATTCAGCTATGTAATTGTTTAAATCAGGAAATGAGGCCCAGCTGACACTTGTTTGATTTAAGATGTTCCTCACCACACCTCTCTGTCTACTATCTTTGCAGTTTAGATTGAGCTAGACAATACTGTATACAAACACAGCTACTGCAGCCTGGCTTACTCATACACGGCCATACCAACTTTTTTCCATTAACAAGCATATTAAATGCAATACCTCTTTGGATAAGGTTGCCTTTTTGTTCATTAGAAAATTGAGCCTGAGACAGATTCTTGAAAGCTGCCAGGTTTTTAACATCAATTTTCATTGTCAGGGGACAAACATGGCAAACCGCCTACTAACTAGCTACATAAATGGGCAAAACCTGTATTTTTTAAGGTATCTTAACATTCAAATCTTTGAAAAGTATTTGGCTGGGACTTTGTGGAAACTGTATTTCAAAGTCAGGGTGGACTAGGATTCTAAGGAGACAATTTTTTTTTTTCTTTCCAGGTAAGCTTCATTGCTGATTACAGAGTAATTATTACTCTGTAATAATTGCTCCTTAGAGTAATTATTATCATCCTTACGGTTTATCAGGAGAATTTCATAAGGCCCTTTCCGAGGACCAAAAGTTCTTCACAAAAATCATGGCGTGTTAACTGGGTGGGGCTGCACACTTGGGTGGCTCCATCCACTTCCTCATGTGATGTGGCCATGCACATAAAACGCAGGCTGGTACTAATAGTCTTGCATGTACTACATACTAATTACTAACACTACATCCCCAGAACTCACCTCTTCATCYTCCTTCCTTGGTGAATCAGTGCTCACCGTGTCTATCATATTACTGGAGGAATCCTGATAGAAAACCCATGGGGATGTGGAAATGTTCTCTCAGAAGCCAGTATGCCAGTATCTCTTTATTTGGTTGGTTCCTGTGTTCTTGGACTCTCTGAAGTTACTGATGGTTTTCCACGGACCTCAAAAGGAACAGGATCAGGACAGTAATATGTACTGCATGATGCTTACTGTCCAAAAGAAGCATAAATATTCATACCACTAGTGGTACTTCTGGCAGATATCTTGTCTGGTTAGTTAGTGGAGAAAACGGCATGCAAAGAACTGTTTTGGTTGTCAAAATTGTGTTGTTGTTTTTTTTCTCTGTTCATCAGTAGACACTGTCTTTTGCCTTTGGTGAGCTTCATAGGCAAGTCCTGCAGGCCACATGTCCAAGATTTAAGACTTCCTTTGCCCAACAGTACTGCTATCAAAATCTCCTCTCTCCTTGCAGACAGCCTTCCTTCTCCCCCTGTTAAAAATCCACATTTTTCCTTTGTCTCTTATCTCTTCTGCTAGAAAAACTAAATTCTAAAAATCCATCTGAGATTGCCAAAATACAAGAGGTAAGAATTCCTGTAGAAACAAGCTATGCAGGTGTGCTGCGGTAGACCAGAACCTTTTTTGACCTGCAGAGAAAGGGGACAAGATTTCATTCTGTATTATTAGCTTAATTGACTTTAAAAAAATACTTCACTCCACTGGCATYTCATGATGTGGAAATAACATGGGTGGTTTTAGCTCTGCATGCCTAAGAAAAGCTCAAACTTAAAAAGAAAATAAGTGGTTTATTTGGCTCTCAGTGGTAGTTATTTTCAGATCATCTTGCTTTTTTTACAGACTGAAGTCACCCTTGATAACTTGGCAACCACAATTTCCAATTCTAAATTCTTTGGGCGTTACAAGAAAATTCCTGCGTAAATACCTTTAGAGAAGCTAAACTTTCCAGAATGCTGTCCATGTAAAGCATAGCAGCTCTGCATGGGTATGTATGTTAATTATCTTATTTGTTTCTTAGTGGCAATAACATTACTAGTTCTTTTCTCTCTTGCTGTCTACTCCATTGCTTCAAGCAGGTTGAAAAATAATCTAACTATAAAGGAATTCTAAACCACTCAGTTAAGGTGCTTTCCAATTTCTGATGCTTGGAATAGTGCCATTTGAAAATAAAGGCCACAGAATTAGAGGGTGTACTGTGCCTTGATGCTTTTTTTTTTTGCCTTATATATAATAAATACTTATTTCCTCCCTACTGATGAAGAGGGAGCTCAGGGTGATTAGCCCAGCAGTAAATGTCTGTATTGTAGACATCTAAAGTTAGATGAGATGAGACCCACCTTCCTTCACAGCGGAATGCTTCAACTCTGCTAGTTGAAATCTCTTACACTTGCTGGGACTCCTTCAGCAGGTCCAAATGAGATTGACTGTCCTTTGGAGACCTAACGTCTCGAGAGCTGTATGCTCAGTGAATGTCTGCAGCAAAGCAGTAACCTCTTTTCAAAGTGAGATGTTACCTATTACTCAACACGGATTTAGTGTTCGGAAACATTGGCTTGAATTTGTTTCCTTGTTTGGTTAAGAGCATCCCTTTTTGTACTGGCCAAGATAACAAATTACATGCAAGTCTCTCTAGCTCTGTCCAACAGGCCATGGATTGGATTATTCTCCCCAGAGGAGAACAAGATTCTTATAAAAACTCCTTACTATCAATGGTTTTGTTCATGTTGCAGTCACATAGCTGTCATGGGTACTGCTTTCTCATACTTTGAATCTGTTAAGGGAGGGGGCCTGGTTTGATAGATCATATACCATACCAGAAAAACAGGAAGTAAAATTGAAAAGAACTTCCTGTGTAACAAATCCAACTGCAGCTGCTTCAAGCAATAATATAACACAATCTCTTTCATAATTTGATCAAGCACCAAGCTATCGCCTTTTTACTTTGTTACTGTGAGAAGATAATTCCAGAACCTGAATGTTTTGAGTACAAA
Source organism: Phoebastria nigripes (assembly GCA_035582835.1). Classification (NCBI taxonomy): domain Eukaryota; kingdom Metazoa; phylum Chordata; class Aves; order Procellariiformes; family Diomedeidae; genus Phoebastria; species Phoebastria nigripes. The sequence goes on along the minus strand of JAYKAV010003090.1, from coordinate 393,388 downwards.
AATCCTTCTTTGAATTTCAAGCCTAGAATTAATTCATGCCAAATTCTCTTCATCTATGCTGTACTGCTGCCCCTTAGTTTAAAAAGCTCTCCTCCTACATTGATCTTTATATTTATAGRCAGTGATCATATCTCCTTCCAGCTCTTGATTTAGTGTACTGAGAGCCAATCTCCCATAGGCTCTCCATTCCCCTGATTGTCCTGTTAACTATTTAAAAAATGCATTCAAGCTTGAGGTCATCTTTTTTCCACACGGATGAACAGGACTGCATAAAGTATCCTGCATGAAAACTCACCAAACTATTCTAAACTTGCATTAATATTTGCAGATCAGAGAAAGCAAGGTTGGTGGAGATTTTTCCAGAGAGGTAGGCAAGAAGGATATATTGTTTTTATCTAGGATATATACGATAGCCACATCTGCTGTCAAAACTAAATGGGGCTGTTATAGATGATGTCCAGTACGCATTGGCCTGATCAGGAGTTAGAAATGTATCCCATTGCATATACTTTGGATCCCAAGTGATTGCTGCTGGTGCCCTCCTCAGGGGTTTTTGATATTGCACTGTGTGTACTAAATGCAAATAATAAAGGATAATAATGGCAACTGAATAAAACTTACTTTCTTTTGTGTGGAACAGAGATTTGATTAAGCACCGGAAAAGAGCTCCCCTTCACAGAAACTCCAATGCTGAGGTGGTCAAACGCTTGAACATTTTTGACAGGAGGAAATGCCGAGTCTAAAGCAAGCCAACTCCATGACCATGACATGCGTCAGAAGACTCTCAAAATTAGTAGTTATGAGCAGGATGTGTCACAAAAAGGAAATTAACTTTCACTTATTTTATTGAAATACATTGAACTGAAATCCCTGGCATCACATCTGCCTGTTCATACATGTTGATGATATTTTTGCCAGATACTGCAAAGGCTGCTGGAAAGGAAGGCTGTTAAGTGTCTTCACGGTACAGGACCTATCTCTACAAATCAATATATCTGTAGAAGGAGATCTGTGGTGTTCAGTGTTCAGAAGGTGTGGGAAAGGATAGTGGGACATCTAGATGAAATATTTTCATGCCTGTCAATCATTTAAAAAGGTAAGGGTCCAGTTGTTGGTCTCTACTGTATCATCACAGTAGCTCTAGTTACCTGCTGCTGATTCATGATACACCATTTATATCACAGTTGACATTTCTACTTGAACCACATCCAATCCATTTTATGCTTATTCCATCCTTTCCAGTACATGTCTCTGTAAGAAGTTAGCCTTTTGAGACGGAGTAGGCAGCAATACAAAAATCAATGCATAAATAATACAGAAATATCTAAGTATATGTACCTCATTTATGCCATGCAAAATGCATTTTAATTAATTTTTCAAAAAGGCAAGGATGAATTAGATAAGCGGAAATAAATATTATGCACCAAATGACATAAAATTTAGCCTATTTTATAGTCTTCCGTTTGAAATGGGTGATGGCCTTACATTTTAAAAAGCTATGATATAAATATTCCCCTCTTAGCTTTGGAGAGATTTGATTCAGCTGCAAAAAATGCAAAGATAAAATCACCTTGCTGGGTCGGAACAGTGGCTTAACAAGTCACTAGTAACAGGCAAAGCTTCGGAGGYTGATGAAAAAGTTCCTAGGATGGCCAAATATAAAGAAAAAAAACATCCACTTCCCTTGGGATTTCTTCTTAACAGCAGTCAGATGGTTTTCTCACTGGAATGTGAAGATTTCTAGACTTTATAGTCTAATTATTTCTGTTCAGTTATCAAGAGTTTTTGAATTCTGGTGAGATCTTGAAGCCATTGTTCTGAAGCAGTAACTTCTGTGGGCTAATTATGTATATGTGAAAGTGCATTAATGGGTTCCCCTTCTAGTCATCCCTAACAAATATCAAATTGTAGCAAGTTATAATTTCACAAACTTTAGTAAGATATTCTGCTGAAGCAATAAGAACATTTTATTGATAGAATAAGGCAAGAATGAAAAGTATGGAACAAGAAAAGAAAAGGAAACTAAAAAGAAGAAAAATAATTTGTCTTAAAATAATTTGTAAAGAAATTATCATTTTGATGACTTTGGAAATTTGATATTAAGTTATAGGAAGAGCAAATATTTTTCAAAATTATTACACAAGAACTCAGATAGGGATGAAAGTAATAACATTATGTATGAAAAAAGCACTTGAAGATAGACCCTGTATTAAGGAAGAAATTTGTTACCTGATCAAGAACAGGCTAATTAGAGAATGATATAACACAGAAAGTGAAGACAAGTATCAAAAGACTGTTTTAAGAAACAGCTCCTATTATATTTATGTAACTCAGACAAGAAAAGAGGGGAATCTTCAATGTAGATGGAATTAAGGCAATGAAGCACTAAAGGAGTTGAAATGGAAGAAAATTAGTCTGGCTAAAGACAGGAAAAGTATATAGTGTTAAGATTAAAAAAACAGAGATGGATTAAATGAAATACTATAGAGACAGAAATAGAAAAAATGAATGAAGAGGACATTCTTACACGGAGGATGCTGAGAATTGGGTAAAAGAGAAAGATGAAATATTTGTAATTACTGAAGTTTAAGACTGCAGAACTTCTTGGAAATAAACATCTTGAATAAAGTCTTCTCATGACTGAGGAGAAAAAAAGCAGACTTAGAGACAAATGAAATGTTGCTGGTTTAGCCACATCTCTTTTAGGCAAAAAGATCCACAGCTTTCATAGAAGTCACACTTATTGTCATGGAAACAAAACTGGAAGTGTTGCTTTGGTGAAGGGTATTTCGGGCCCAACAAAAGCAAAGATGCACATTTGCTTGTTTCAGTTATGCTAAACAGAGGAGATCTGTTGCCAAGTTATCTTTGGATAACTTTGTTATAAAGATCACTTTACCTAGTGCTTTTAATTTGTCATTAAATACAGAAGTAAGAAAGGATAAATATTAAAACACTTGATGTAAACAAATATGACTTCATTTTCATGATTTCCATATTATTTTCCTGTTGGATGTATTCAAACAAGTTTACTTTCTGGATTATTAGATTTATTTTATCATCTTACATGGAAAGAAGAGTTTAGATGTTCTTGGACTGCTGTTCAAAACTGACTATGTTGTCTTTTAGATAAAGCACATAGAAAGGGGAAATGCAGCTTTGGTTTCTCCCTGGCACTGTCCAGTTCACTGATGGAAAATATTGGGGATGGCATCTGAGGTTTCTGGCCATTCTGAAATGTCAATTGATTAATGCATTGCTTGAAACCCAAATGGTGCTGCGTAATAACAGTGTTACCTAAGAAAGAGTTATTTTGATAGTCTAAATGAGACTCTCATTAAAAAGAAAGAAAAAGAGGAAGAGGAAAGGAAAAAAAAGGGTAAAATAAGATGGAAGTGATTGAGAAAACTCTTGTTTGCCATAGATGCTTAGGATTTATCCAGGCTGGAGTAAGGTGTGCTAACAATTGTGTCCTCTTTCAGAAACGCTGAGCAATGAGATACTTTCAAAGCAGAACAATAATGACTGACATTCAAAGCATGGAAATGGCCAAACATTTAAAACTTGCTGTCCAAAACGCTTACAAAGTTGGCTTTTCAGTGAATACTCTTCAGAAAGCAATCTCATCATCTCATTAAACAATCAAACATGTCTACAGCCATTCATTTCATCTCTGATGGACTGTTCAATATCTCTTCCAAGACAAGAATAGAACTTTAAATGAAGACAGTAAGAACCTGGTTCAAAACAAAAGGTGGGGTTTTTTTTGGTGCAAGACAGCCCCAGGTAGGGAATGCTTTGCCAAAGGGGTCTGAATGTTTCCACTAATTCAAAGGGCCACTATACAAGTTAATTGAAGATAAATCCTCTGAAGGTTACAATAAGCAGAAACCATATGGAGCATAGGAAGCCCCCAAGATGGTTAGAGGCTGGTAGAGTATCAGGTGTAAGTACTTGCCTTGTTCTTATATTTTTCTCTATTTGCTTATGGTTGCTGTTGGATACATGAAATGTAGCCAGGGTGAGCTTTGGTCAGTTGTACTATGCCTGTTTTTATGTTCTTTTAGTCTAAACACTTCCTGCTCAGTTGAGAAACTTGCTTCTCGTTGGCATGCTACCATATATTTTCATCATTTAAACCTTCTAGTCACAGGTCTTGAAAGACATAATCCAGTTTGTACAGTTCTTTCTAATACCATTTTTTTGCTTACTCCACCAGATTAATTTCTTGTCCCACCTGGTTCTCTATGTCAACTATTCAGCATTTTTGGTGTTGATTCAGTAGTTTCCGTTTGTTTGAGTTACTTTCTCATTAACACTGCTGTTTCTAACACAGTTGTGCCACAGAGGTTTCTGCTATGTTGCCCCCTCTTTGCTTTTGCATTACAGTTGCCAAAACATGACCTATTCCCTAGCATTTTCAAAATATACAAAGGTCTTTATTATCTTCACTGTACAATCTTCATCTGCTGGAAGTCACGCCTCTCTGAAATCTCAGTGGTACTTGGCGTGACCGATTCACACTGAGCATCAAGAGCGCGGCAGTGTGCCTGAAGCTCTGTCCCCTTCTGGAAGCCAAGGGGGTATGGTTAAGGCCAGGACCTAGCTTCTACCTACCGGCATACCGCTTTTCCCAAACTCACATACGCATTAGCACCCAGTGCTCATCTAATCTCTTTGTCCACACTTTCCAGGCATCTCTGATGTCATTTCAGTGAAAAACTGTTTTGAATATCCAAGGGAGATGAGAGCTTGTCCTACCCTGGGCTTGTGAGGGCTCTTCTTTCGCCATTTCAAGTGAAAATACTCAGTCTGTGTACTTGTTCTGAAAGAGAAGACCAGCCCTTGCTTGTACAAACTGCCTACACGTATCAATGGTGAGCAGTGATTAGCAACGTTTTAGCCTCTCGGAGGACACTGAAAAAGACGACACGTTGGGGAGCAGCGAGGGGCTGGCTGCTCCCTCAGAGAAGGAGCTGAGGGAGGGTGACCCCAGCACAGGCTGTGCCCTCGCCCATGGGGTGCCATCCCGCAGGGGCTGAGGGTGTCGGGCAGAGCCYGGGGCTGGCAGCAGGGTCCATCAACAGCCCCAGGCATGGCAAGCAATGCACCTGGTCCAGGGTCCACCCGGGGGATCCAGTCAGGACCTAAAGTAGACAGGGCCAGAGACAGGACTGGAGACACACACCCCCATGACGTAGCTGGGGCAGGGACTGGCGGCCCYGAGATGGGCTGAAATGGGGGTGCTGGGCCCCAGGAGAGGGCTGGGGGAGGCCCCAGGGGAGGCCGGGCTCGGACGTCCAGGCCTGTCGGTGCACTCAGGGCCCTGGCACTACAGATCAATACAGGCGTTGAGTTGAAGTCATATCCACCAAATATCACAGTACTATACACGGAAAATGCCATACATTGGCAGATGTATGTCTTGTTAACTCAGTTTGTTTTTATCCGGGCAAAAAGTTAATAGAGCTTACAAGCAGATAACATTTTTTCCTCTTTTGATTGGTCTAGATGTGTAGCAGTCAGATTCTTCCTAACTAGAATATCACGCATATATTTCAGCTTTCATTACTTCCTCAGTTAGCTAATTAGTCTATAGAAAACATCTGGCACTGAATTAAATCCAAGTGGCTGATGAAAAAAATCAATATAATAAAAATGGAAAATTAATTATAAAATATTCTGTAGGCAGTGGTTTAGTTTATCAAATCCTGRGACTGCACTGAAGATTTGTGATAGGTCCATTGTAAGCACTGGCATCTAAGCTAGTTACCCTAGACTTCCTTTTTAMTCTGGCGAGACAAATAAAYGCTTCTTAGGTGTGTTCATCCTAAAGCATATATCTAAAGTTTGCCCTAAAAATATTTACTTCTCTCCATTGACTATAAAGTGTGTTTGCCACTCTCCAGTGCAAATGCTGCATAGTAGACAGTTCACCATTTGGTGAGGTGAATCCTACATTGTACATCTGAACAAAGCCTACGATATCATTCAGATTTTCCTAAAAATTTTTCTTCTCTCTTCCTGGTGTGTAAATCATTCTATCAGCAAGATATTTACTGAAGTGTGTTCAGTTCTGTCTAGCTCCATTTAACATCTGTCCCTCAGCATCACTAGAACATGCCTTGGAGAAGGAAGCAGTTAGCTAGAAAGTCATTTGTCAACTTTGATGTCTTCCTTCCAGACACCCGGTTCTGTGAAACTTTCCCTTACTCAGTTAGACTGTCACAGCTCGTTATTGTCATACTGTAACTCAATGTATTAGCTTGGCAGTCTCAGATAGCTTGATATCCATCGTTCATTTATAATACAAAATTCAAATCCCTGGGTAATTTTTTATGGGGAGACCAATACAAATTCTCCTTACTATGGCATCATTCTGCTTATTTTCTCTGTTCGCATTTGGTCACATGAAAGTAGAGACTATATGATACTTCAGTCTATTGGTCATGTCCTTCAAGAAAATTGTGACAACAAATTAGCACAAAGTAATCTTATATGCCTAATTATTTTACTTTTATTAGAAGCTTGCCTTTTTAAGACATATCTCAAAACTATGCCACAGTTAGCCCTTTCTTAAGTGAGAGCTACTTGTTAGCCTAAGGAAAGTTAAAATAACTTTGTTAATTGAAAGCAGAATGTTTTCATAAAGAGGGTCTTGAGATTAAAAAAAATTGATTTTACACAGGTCTGTCCACTCATACAGGAATTCTACAACTGGTTGAAAAAATTCTGTTGTCACATTTTGCTATAAAAACGCCATTCCATGGAAATCAAAACTTTCTGTAGGAATGGGCCAATTTTGGTGACCTTTCATGAGACAAAACCAATCCAAGTTGAAGCATCCCAGTGAAATAAAAATATTCCCGTTTGACCTCATCATGTTTCAGTTTTTCTTATTAAAACCTCTTTTCATCTCCAAATGTAATTTTTTCCATTATAAATTATAAAACATAAAATAAGAAGAAAACATCAAAAAAAACCCCCTTCATTTTGCTGAGCAAGACTGAATTTTTAAATATGTAATTTTCCTGAAATTCTGAAAGTTTTTTTCTTCATTCTAGTATTCAAGAAAACAAGTTTTTAAAATCCATTTCCCACAGAATATGAATACCATTTCCTGTACAACTCTAATCATTTTTGCGGCATGTATTTCAGAAAGCAATCCTTCTCCACTTAACATCTCTTCTAAGACAGACAGATGAATCACGCCCTGGAGGTGCCTGTTTCTTTCAGCTGGCTATAAAGGGAATCTAGGTTGATGAGTCTAGACATCGACAACCAACTTTCAGATATTTACCCTTAGGCAAGATGACTCCTTTCTATTGAAAAGATGAAAATACTATATGATTACTTTTCAGTAAGCATGATTTTTCAATCATGCTTAAGGGAATGTTTATCAACAGTTTGCCTTCTAATTATAAGCCTTAAAAGAGGTTAGCCAGGGAGGTGGTGGAATCTGCACCATCCCAGTGCAAGACCATATTAAGCACATACATACCCCTCAGCGACAGGCTGTGCCAGCGTGGTCCCCTTTGTTCAACTCTTTGGCTTGAATTATAGTCTGGGGTAGGTGTGTAGGTCACAAACAGAACTATAAAGCTCCTCTCCCCACAGTCACAGGAGAGCTGTGCCCTCCTCCCCAGTAAGCACGTCAGCAGATTGCAGGGCATGTAGAGATGACCAGGACCCTTCCAGCCATTCCAGACTGTGTGGCCAGGAACAGCTGTTTTCCTCGCTCACCCTTGCACACAAGGTCACAGCAGTAGATGCTGGGCTGGATGAGATCACTCAGCTGTACTGAGCCTTTTTGCTGGTGCCACGGACCATGTATATACACGGCCTGTGTATATTTAGTCTTGCCTCTTAATAGAAGAATGGACTGCATGATCTCTGGAGGCATCTCCTATCCCTTACATTTCAGGGTCATAGATTTGGCCCTAATGTTTAAGGCAATTCGCTTCCACTGATTACAGCTGGAATTTCACATTGCGGGAAAGCCAGACCTCTGCACCTCATACCACTAAGGATGTTGTGAAGCCAAACTTACTACAGAGTGTAAGAAAGATGAACAACCAACAGTCACTTGAGCTATGGAAGTGAGATATTTCGATAAACAGTGCAAAAGACTAAAACTGAGGTTTTTTCTGCCACTGAGTCACTTTGTATATGCTGACAAGTAATTTAATATGTCTTTACTTAAAAATTTACTGAGAATAATTATAGCCGCCTGACAGCACCTTTGTATAATTTCAAATTCAGCAGAACCCAAAATTGTAAGAAAGCTTAGGAAATACAGACAAGTTGAATTCTTCCCTGTCTCCTCTCCCCTTGGGGACGGTAGCCCTGGGAAGGCTGGGAAAAATCCCGGTGTCCTGCTCTCAATGGGAGTAACTGCAGCACTTGACAACAGCAGTGTGGGTGAGCTGTGGGTCCAAGAGGAGGCATCAGGGGATGCTCAGCGCAGGAGGAACAGGGACCCCTCTATCAGACCTTGCCATGTGATCAAAGAAAAAAAGAGATGTGCTAGTGCCTTAAGAGATACAATTACTACATTTTAGCACTTTCATGGAGAAGGGTGGGTATTATCACCTTACAGGTCTTTTTGTTGTAAAGCTTGTCAGCGCTGAAGCCAGAGATTAATATAATTTGTGTAGAGACTAATGGGAAAATGAAAAAAAAGTAGTGTTACATTGCACATTTGCATCAGGATAAAGGGGTGGGAAGAGAGGGGTGAGGTAGCCGCTAAAATTTAGTAGGTGGGGTGTACTTTTTTGGACTAGGGCAAGTCTGAGCACAGAAAACATAAGCAGCTTCTCTTTCAGTACAGTTTTCGAGACAGAAAGAGAGAAGTTGTGTGTTTATTGGGTCATTGTTCAAATAAGGTAGGATTAAGGTTATTTGAGAACTTAAAATAACTCTTCATTTCATGGTTTTCTAGAAGCCTAATATTTGTTGACTTTCCCATTCTTTGAAAGGGCACAAGATATGCCTGGGATGCGTTTACCGCCTTAGCAGGGTTTTTCAGCAGTGAATTACTTTCTTGAAGAGAATGCATTTACATTTGGTTTTGTACATGCAAGTGGACTTTTAAGCAGTTGCAGATATGCATTTAAGATGTGGCTATAATAATGCAATTTGGGCATGCAAAATCAGACAATGATTTTCCTCAGCACTTACAGGAGGGGCAAACACCACTGTCAATATTGCACAGAGAAGGAAAGGGTCAGTTCACAGGGCATGGTCACAAGTGTCCCCCCAAGGCCAGTGAGTGGCTCTAGGGATCCCACATCACTTTTCTCTCCACTAGCTGCAGGGGTGCTAGAAATGCCCAGTTCCCATCCCTAAGCTTCTGCTTTGTTATAACACAATGGAGATTACGGTTGTGTCTGAAAYACTGTATTTGCAAAGAGAAAAGAAACTTGGCTCTATAGGTCAAGATGTCAATGACCTTTCATGACATGATGGTTACAGTAATAGTAAGCATTTAAAAGCAAATTGATGTCTCCCTCTGTCATTATCTCCTTCCTCATTTCACAGTGTACAAGCTACTCCCGCCATCCTGCCCATCCAGATCCCATTCCTTTTTTTATCCCATTACAGCAATAGTATTTAAGAAGCAAAAGACATTCATGGAATCTGACAGTTGTAAGAAAGCTTGCTCTTGCTTCCTCCAAAGGCTACCTCTGGAGAACCCCAGGTCACAAATTCCCCAAAGCCTATCTCTGGACCTCCATCACTACAATGCACTCAAAATTGAGTAAACATGCAGATTTTAGAGCACTTAAACCAGCTATCCTTTGCACATGAAAAGGTTCTCTGGGTCATTCATCCAACTGCTGTCAAATGAGCGTAGGTACTCCTGGAGCAGAAACAACCTGAAAAAAACAACTCTAGCCATGTCCCCCAGGGTGAGTGGAGGAGGTCACAGATAGACCCTTTCCATGAGCTTCTGTGGGAGAAAGGTGAAATGCTTAGAGCTGCCTAGGAGATACCCTTCATTCACACACATGGGAAGAAAATGGAAAACTGGGAAAGACCCCACACTACTATCCCTCTTCCCGCTCTACCCTTTCATTCCTATCTGACCTGAACTTCACTATACTCTCTTTCCTTTCCCAGGATGATGTCCTCTCCTTCCTGCTCTTGCCTCACCCTTTACTTCACTCCTGTAACCCTTATCTTTCCTTTGTAAAACATGGAGATTGTCATGCGAGTGGCCTTACATATTGGATTCTGTTAAATTTATCTGAGAGATCTCCATGGGCTTCTATGGGTTGTTGCTTGGGATCAAAATCTGTTAGAAGTTTTAATCTTAAAACCCTCTTTTCTACCCTGAGAAGATGTGCTTAGACATCTGTTTGTGTTGCTTGGTAGTGTTTTCATCTCAGAGGAAAATTAACAGCAGGTGAAAGCTTATCAGGATTCTATGGTGAATCTATTCAATTTAAGATATGCATATTTTTTCTCTAAATTTTGTTTATGCATAATATCTATGAAAAAATAATTTGCCATGTATGTACCTCTGAAATACTTGCTTCTTTGAAAAAAAATTATAAAATTAGCACTCTTTCTCTATACCAAATTATATTCTGTTAAAATGCCAAAAATAACTAGATTTCTTCATTATATATGATGCAAACAGCTGAGATTTATTATGGGAATATTTTATCACACCTTCAGCTATGTTAATTATAATTAGAATTAAATGAAAACATTCCTATTTATTTGATTCATTTTACCTTTTTGCTGTTCCTAAATTGTCTGCAAATAGACCAAGCCTTTCTGGAACTCACTCTTGCTTTAAATTGCAAAACCAGTTTGAAAGCTTGGCATTCTGAATTCACAGGTGAGGAACTGTAACCCACTGGCGTTTAGATACAGCTCCTGATGGGTACCAGGAGGCTCGTCCAGTGACGGGATTTGCCAAACACAAACCATCCTTTTTCCTCCGACCCTCCCCAACTGAAGGGCGAAGAGGGGCAGCCACTGTCTGTGAGCCACTAGGCTTTTGCTTCCTGTTTTCTCAGGTGATTGCTCTCCCTCAGAGATACCATCTCACATGCAAGATTGAAAGGTATAAGAGTAACCCACTAATCTTTATATACTTGGTTATTTTTAATAATAATTTAGAATAGAAAGGAAATCGAGGGAAGGAAGTTTGGGGAAGGAGGGAAATCCATTTTGACATCAATCCTTTTGAAGAGAAGTTACTGCAGTTCCTTACCAGTGTTCGATAAAATATTAGGGAATCTTTAGGGAAGTCCAATAATATCAACTACCTGAAGGTTAAAAAAAAACTCAAAACAACATTTTTCCAAGAAAATAAAAACTTTTTAAAAGTCCCTAGCTTTGGTTAACATAGCCTACGTGATGTAAATTCTTTCCTTAAGGTTGAAAAGACTTTTAGAAGGCATTCCTTTTCTTTGCTTCTTGCATCATGGTAACTTCATTGAGAATGGGAGTGCACCAAGCTTCAGTCCATGCCTGGAAAGCCACCATCACCAAAGGTTGCTAAAGATAAGGCGGAACAAACATCTGTAAGGAATGGCTGAGGTGTAGCTGACCCTGCCTCATGCGCAGAGGGGTAGACTAGGTCAGTATTCTTCAGCACGTGATCTGTAAACACTAGCTGCTCGTATGAGAGCACACCACTTCCTGGGAAATGACTTTCTTGCAATGCACAAACATATTTCAAAACAAGAAAGCAAACAAAATGAGGTAAATATTTTTTTCCAACTTAAACTTCATTTTTATTTGGTTTTTAATTAAAACTTGGGCACACTTACAGAAGCTTGTATGTGGGTATTTTCATACTGATTCTTGCACTGCAAACAGTGGAGACGCACCGGACCAGACATTCTCCAAATGGCTCTCCCAACTCCCTCCTCCGTGATTCGAAGTTATGAGAACAGTGGGGCCTAGACATCACTATTTACTCCTCCCCTTGTATTTTTAAGGCATAAATTGTCTGCCCAGTGCTTTACTTTGGCAATGATGTCCTTTAGTACACTGCTGTTAGCACCTCACCATGCACAGCTCTGCCCAGGAGCGAGTGTTGTTTGCTTCCCTTATCTCCACTGAGGGCTCAGCGCTGGCTGATCTATCCACCATCAGCAACCTTTGGAAATTCTAGCACTGCTGTTAGATGATGCTGTATTAGTGAAATCTCATCACTGTGAGAGCACTTTATTTTATTAAAAGTGCAATTAAAACAAAATCAAATACTTTCATTAACTGCAACAACTAAAAATTATACTCCCAGTTGCTTTCTTCTCATTAAGAAAATTTGCATTTGAATAACTTTTCAACTGTGTGTATTTGTAATTAATGCAATTACAAGCCAGAGATCTGTTCCCAAAAGTAAAGAAAACTTCTTTATCAGTTTTACCATTTTAATTGAAATAAGATTTTGTATAGTGAATTATTTAATGTCTGTTATCTGAAAAGTACATATAGAGATAACAAGTCAGCCTCAGTATTTGGGACTGTGCCCATTTATTTTAGAGCTGGTGTAAGTCCTGGGAGCCACAGAGGATGAATTGTTGGATTCAATCCTGGAATACTGAGTATTATAGCTTTGTTGGTTTAAAACTAGGGCCTATTGTTTATTTAACTCTTTAAAATTATCTTTTTATTTTTCAAATTAATATATGATAGATAGGAAGATACATATTCATAGAAGGGGAAAAAACTTTAGCTAGGTTGAGGGAAGATTAAAAATGTTCATGGCAAAAAAGGGAAAAATTATATAGTTTATAAATAAAATAATACAACCTGGGGTTGTCACGTACAATATCAGGACTCAAGAGCTCTGGGCATAATCAAGGCGATCTCATGCTGGATGCTGCACAAACCCATGGTGCTTGGAGCCTTTGCTTCAAATAATTTATTATCTCTGTTTTCAATCCTGAAATCTTTTTTTTGCAAATTTCTCCTGGGTCTTCAGAGAGCCTCTGTCAGGCCTCGGCTTTCACACGGTCTACAGGTAAGCATTACTGCAGGGCTCTGCATCTTCATGCGTGTAAAATTCAATGATGGAGCCTACTTTGAAATAGGAGCCACAGGTGTGTGTGATCAGTAAACTGACATGGGGCAAAAATGGCTAAAAAGATATATGTACATAAAGCAGACAGTTCGTGAACAGCTTGAAAGGTTTTTAAAAAGGTGCATCTATTGTTACACAACTTAGCTATTATTGCTTGGATAATTTTTCATAGGTGCTGCAGCAATGTTCTTCTTCAGAGGCCTCTTTAAAGGAGGGAAAGATGCAGGCTGGGTTCAAGAAAATGTATGTATCACAAATACAGTGGAATCGAGCACCAATGTCTAGGCAAATGCAGCTCCAGATCAGGTCTACTGAGACACAGAAGTGAATTACAATTAGGATGGAGAGAACATATTTGGGGAGAAAATAACATATTAATCTGTTCATGAGTTCACACTTAACAAAAAATTCACATCATAGAAGAAATTTGAGTTCTACATCACAGAGGGTCTGCTCTGCTTTTGCTTCTCATTCAGCTGCTGCCATGGCCAGCTCTGTGGGATAGGGCCATCAGGCAGGGTAGGGCAATGTTCTTGACTATGAACGCATCTCTTCTCCATACCAAGCAATGGTCTAATAATCCTACAGAAGGGACAGTTCTGCACCTCGTATTTGCCAGACTGTGAGATTCATGTATTCTTCAAATGTCTACCAGAAACAGACTGACCAAAAGGAGGCAGCTTACCATCCAGTACTCCATCCTCACCACTTGCTAGCATTAGCTGGGTGCCCCAGGACCACAAGGCCAGAAAGTTCATTGCACTTTCCAGGTAATTCTACTAGGGAATTCACTTTGTTGACTTACTGGGCTAAGTATTTATCAACAGGGAATTCTCATTAAATTCCTTCTTTTCTTTGACTACATGGAAATTAGAAATCTTTGCTTAATTTTCATTTTTCATTCTGAAAATGTATACATCAAGATGTATGGAATTCCTTTAAACTCTTTCCCTCCAGCAGTGAGAGAATACCCATCTTCCACTAGTCCTAAGATACAAACACATATAGATTTTTCTTATATGATGTGTTCAGCAGCAAAACAAACCGTACAGAGAGAGCAAACAAGAAGAAAGAAAAGATACACTGAACACATCACTTTCCACATTCTCCTGCTTCCCCTCCTTTTCCTCCCTCACAAGTACAGGGCTCACATCCATGCTCTCAAACTGTCTATCTTCTAGCTTTGGTTCACTGCTTAAAGAATATTTCAGGTGAAGAACTGGAAAAAAGAAATTGCATAATGACCTGGACATCCAGGGTGCAACCATATGTACTGGACAAGAAGGAAATCTAATCCAGTCAGGAATTGCTTCAAGAATGTCCCATCCACTACAGAGCAGGTCAAACAATATGGTCACATTAGTTCCTTCAGGGTTGTATGTTGTTAAACTAGGAATTTGTTATGAGTTAACACCTTACATCTGTATAGGATTTTTAATTTTAAAATGGCCATTCCCTGGTGTTTTTCCATAAAAGAAGGCTTCCTCCTCTTCCCTTGAGAGGGACTGTTGCAGGGAGGAAATTTAACATCGCAGGAACTGAGTCCTAGAACTGATCAATTTAATTTTTCTTCATTTCATCCTCAATTCTATATACTGTTCACTGAACTACATAGTACTCTTTTTCTGTACACCATTCAAGTATTTATAAATTTTTATCATTTCTTTGTAGAGTTTTGGCTGTCACGTAGCCAAGCTGTACAAGTTCAGTCTTCCACTTTCTTCCACTTCCAAGCCATTTTTATTGTACTTGTTGTGTACTTTCCAACTTGTCAAGACCTTCAGGACACTGACTCACCCAGACCTAAGCACACTATATCATGTCCAGTTATATCACCAACCCTATGGAACTCTTCTGCTGCTCTGTGTTGTTTCCTCATATTCATCAGGTAGTTTCCAGGTCCCTGCAACAACTTTCACTGAATTTGGCTGTATGTCACAAGGATTTCCATCTTGGATCAATACTCCCATCCTCATAAACCAAGAGCAAAAATACTTACATTAATTTTTGTGGCTCCAGGCCATGGATAAGGAGTTCCTAAAAGTGCTCTGCAGGTGAACACATTTAGAATTATTGACATATTTTTTCTTACCCATTAAATGAATTAATGAGAATATTGTAATATCTTCAAAACTCACCAGATCCACTTAAAACTTGAGAGAATGATAGGATCCCATATTCCACCACTGCAAATTCTAACTATGACTCAGCACTTCACATTTCCATTAAATTTCCACCTCCGTAAGCCACTGACGGCCTTATCCCTATTTATTTCTACTGTTCTTTTAGTATTAGTACACTACTTCAATATAATACATAAACGATAGGGGACTTACAAGTCGCATCACAATCTTTGCTAGAGACTCTTCCATAGTTTCATATTATTTTACACTGTTCTCACTTGTGTTTTATTTGGAGTTTTGACGTTCAAACATTTGAATAATTCCACTGAAATAAATAACCATACCACGAAATTTATTGGAATCCATGAAGTCCAGTATCCTATAGCTATGTCTCTCAGGTTTGAGCTCCAATATGGCTTCTMTGATGGCTTTTCAATAAAGAATGCTCTTATACGCAGCCCTTCCTTCAAAGCTGCTCAAGGCACCTCCCCTCCTTGAACATCTTCATTCATTAAACTTGTAGAAAATTACCTCGAAGTTTTCTCCCTTCTCAAATTTGGCTGAAATGGGGCACTAGATTCAAAAGTTTCTGAAGGAGTAGGCATGAGGCAGAGAACAGAAAAAGAAAGTTGAGAGAAGGACACAGAGAAAACATAAATCTCATTTTCCTTTGGAAAGCATCCTGAACAGAGGTTTATAAAGCTATGTGCAATCAAAGCCTAATTTCTTCACAGTTAACAAATCACAGATTATAAGTAGATCCGCTACAGTTTCCCTTACTTGGTCTGTCAAGTATTAACAAGCATGCTGTACAAAATAAGTTGCTTTAAACCAGATCCTAGTGAGATTGCATGATATCCCTTCACTAATAGTTAATCATACTAAGCTTTCCAGCTAATTTTAAAATTTGAATTAAGGTAATGGACTATAATAGATACTTGACACATTCATGTTCTTTATGCTCTTTTAAACATAGCCATTGATGGACCATAAAATAAAAAGGAATAAACTCCAGAAACCAGATTTACAAATTTATCTGCAGATGCTTTGTTGTATCTTCAGATATCAGACAACAGTTACTTAAAGTTAACAAGAAGAGTGATTTTTTTTTTTTTATTCTGAAATTAAAAGCCAGATGAAATTGAGAGTGAGAACAAGAATGGAAAGATGCTTCTTGGTATATTAGGTAAGAAAGATGCAAATATGTTCTAGCAGAATGTAATTATTTTGAGGAATCTACTGCTCAATAGAAGATAAATGATATTTTAGAAGAATTCTATAAAAATCCAGGTACGAACTTCTAATGAGGAAATTGATGATTATTTTAACAGATGAGTCTGCTATCACTTACACATAATGGGAAAAATCTCTTAGATCTTTCTTTTTGTCTCACAGGAAATTGAGAAAAGCAATTAAATTTCTCAAATTTGAAAACTTTTTACTAATGACAGGTTTCCAATACTGTTTCACAGGCATTACTGACTGCACATACTTCAGCCTTTAACTCAAATATTTATTCCTTGTACAAAAGAGTTACTTGGGATACTGCTGCGCAAACAGAAATGATGTCTGCACTGTTTAAAGTAGACAAGGGTCACTTAAACGGTAACAGTTCGTAAGTCAAAGCCCTTTCTTAATAAAGGCTGCAAATTCATTTTCAACCCTTTTAATAGCCTATATAACATATATGCTGGCAAAATGAACTTAAAAAAAAGAAATAGTAGGTGTTAGGAAATATAGCTTATTTATCAGGGAAAAAACACACAAAAAGCAAGCCTCAAAACCTGCTCCCCAAACTATATAATGCTAATTACCTAAAACTTCCTTTCTGCAGTGGTTTTCAATGCTCTCAAAAGTCCTTTGATTGGACTGAATAGCTGTGCAAAATCCTGAGTCATTTCAGTCTGGAAAGATCTTTAGCCAGTGGATTAAAGTAGTGTTAGTGGTGTGAGGTATCTGAAAACATTACATCTGAGAGCCATCACATGAGATCAGTTCTATTCCCTTTTTGTTTGGAGACATCTTCTACACTGCGACTCCTCTGTATTTATGTAGGTGTATAACATGAAGTAGGCATTTTCTCAGTGTCTTTCATTTTAGCAAATGGCATTATCATCAGATAAGTAGAGGTTGGAGTCAGACAAACTCAAGCACTTTGAGGTGGAAATTAAGACTTATGTGCTTGTATGACACCCAGCAAAATGCAGCCTACCCTGATCGAAGATTCAGCAATGTAAAATAAAACACATTTGATCTTCCTTAAACAATCCCTCTTCAAATTGTCTCTCAAGTTCTTTTTCATCTAGACTGTGGACTGGTGAAAGTATTTTGGATCAGTGAGCTAGTGTAAAAGTACATATTTTATGCATACTCTCATTTTGCAGTCTAATCATAGGCACATTGGGGCCATAAATGAAAGAATGCAAAGTATGAACTGCCTTATGAAACCTCCTGGTTTGTGCGTAGCACGGGCAACCACCCTTCACCAAGTCCCATGTGAAGAAAATGCTGCATGTGTCCAACCAGACCTAATCATACCAGCATATGGTGTTCTGTCAGGAAAACTCTTCCACAAAACTTGTCTGTGTGGTACTCTGCTACGTTTTCTGATAGCAATCAAGTACAAGAGCACTACATAGCAGTGTTAGCACTGACTTTCTGAAGGCTTCTCTTCCACTGCCTTAGATATTCTGGACAGAGTGACAGAATGAAAATGGGGGAAAAAAGTTGATTACAAATACCAAGTGCAAACCCTATTAAATAATAGAAATCGCAGAAATTTAGGTTTGGAAATGTCCCAAAATGGGGATGGACCTGTTGAGACAAAATTCAGCATATCAAGACCAGCCCTGAAAGATATTTGGGTAACCTATTTCTAAAATTTTCCCACAGAAATGTTAAAGAAGCAGCAAAATAATAGAGCTTGTCTCGCTTTAGACAGAAGCCCTTCTTGAATATAGGTTTTGATAAAAAATGAAATTGCTATCTTCTTGCTCAAGTGACAGCTCCTGCCTTTGTAACAGCCTTTTACAGACTGGAAGAGTTAATGTGCTTCCCTTAAGAGCATTCTTTATATATACATAGACATATACATCTACATCTCATTAAACACTAAATACTCTTCACTAAACACATATAGCTAAAGTGCTATCCAGACATCTAAATGAGAGGGAGAGTTCCCCACTCCCTATTTCTACACTGCATTCTGCTGTCTCTTATGGGTCATATTTTCTAAAATGTTTGTATTTGTCTAAAATGTTTGTCCCCATATGCCGTAAGAAGAACGGGCGGGGAAGATGACCGGCCTGRCTGAACCGGGAGCTCTTGCTGCGACTCAGGAAAAAAAGGAGWGTTTACCACTTGTGGAAGAAGGGGCAGRCRACTCRAGAAGAGTACAGGGATCTCGTTAGGTCATGCAGAGAGGAAATCAGAAAGGCAAAAGCYCAGCTAGAATGCAAACTGGCCACTGTCGTTAGAGACAACAAAAAACGTTTTTACAAATATATTAATGACAAAAAGAGAGCCAAGGAGAACCTCCATCCATTATTGGATGTGGGGGGGAACGTTGCCACCGAGGATGAGGAAAAGGCTGACGTACTTAATGCCTTCTTTGCCTCAGTCTTTAATAGCCAGACCAGTTATCCTCAGGGTATTCAGCCCCCTGAGCTGGAAGACGGGGACGGTGAGCAGGATAAACCCCCAGTAATCCAGGAGGAAGCGGTGAACGACCTGCTATGCCACCTGGACGCTCACAAGTCCATGGGGCCGGATGGGATCCACCCGAGAGTGCTGAGGGAGCTGGCGGAGGAGCTTGCCAAGCCACTCTCCATCATTTATCAGCGGTCCTAGTTAACGGGAGAGGTCCCGGACGACTGGAGGCTTGCCAATGTGATGCCCATCTACAAGAAGGGCTGGAAGGAGGACCCGGGGAACTACAGGCCTGTCAGCCCGACCTCGGTGCCGGGGAAGATTATGGAGCGGTTCATCTTGGGGGTGCTCGCAAGCCATGTGCGGGACAACCAGGGGAGCAGGCCCAGCCAGCACGGGTTCATGAAAGGCAGGTCCTGCTTGACCAAYCTGATCTCCTTCTATGACCAGGTGACCCGCCTGGTGGATGAGGGAAAGCCTGTGGATATGGGAAAGGCTGTGGATGTGGTCTGCCTGGACTTCAGTAAAGCCTTCGACACTGTCTCCCACAGCATTCTCCTAGACAAGCTGGTGGCCCACGGCCTAGACAGGTGTACTCTTTGCTGGGTTAAAAACTGGCTGGGCGGCCGGGCCCAGAGAGTTGTGGTGAATGGAGCGAAATCCAGTTGGCGGCCGGTCACGAGCGGTGTCCCCCAGGGCTCCGTTTTGGGGCCAGTCTTGTTCAGTATCTTTATCAACGATCTGGATGAGGGGATTGAGTGCTCCCTCAGTAAGTTTGCAGAGGACACCAAGTTGGGTGGGAGTGTTGATCTGCTCGAGGGTAGGAAGGCTCTGCAGAGGGACCTGGACAGGCTGGATCGATGGGCTGAGGCCAACTGCATGAGATTTGACAAGGCCAAGTGCTGGGTCCTGCACTTCAGCCACAACAACCCCATGCAACGCTACAGGCTTGGGGAAGAGTGGCTGGAAAGCTGCCTGGCGGAAAAGGACTTGGGGATGCTGGTTGACAGCCGGCTGAATATGAGCCGGCAGTGTGCCCAGGTGGCCAAGAAGGCCAACGGCATCCTGGCCTGTCTCAGAAATAGTGTGGCCAGCAGGAGTAGGGAAGTGATTGTCCCCCTGTACTCGGCACTGGTGAGGTCGCACCTCGAATACTGTGTTCAGTTTTGGGCCCCTCACTACAAGAAGGACATTGAGGTGCTGGAGCGTGTCCAGAGGAGGGCAACGAAGCTGGTGAAGGGTCTGGAGAGCAAGTCTTACGAGGAGTGGCTGAGGGAACTGGGACTGTTTAGGCTGGAGAAGAGGAGGCTCAGGGGAGACCTTATCGCACTCTACAACTACCCGAAAGGAGGTTGCAGCGAGGTGGGTGTTGGTCTCTTCTCCCAAGTAACTTGCKATAGGACGAGAGGAAATGGCCTCAAGTTGTGCCAGGGGAGGTTTAGATTGGACATGAGGAAAAATTTCTTTACTGAAAGAGTGGTTAAGCATTGGAACAGGCTGCCCAGGGCAGTGGTGGAGTCACCATCCCTGGAGGTATTTAAAAGACGTGTAGATGAGGCGCTTAGGGACATGGTTTAGTGGGCATGGTGGTGTTGGGTTGACGGTTGGACTCGATGATCTTAGAAGTCTTTTCCAACCTTAATGACTCTATGTGTTGTTGTCCTCTGATTCTCTCTAAGTGTGTTGCCCTGTAGTAGCCCAGCTGATGCCAAGTAGGGTAGATAGCTACCTCCAGTGCTTTACATATGATGTTTATTTAATACACCACAGAATAAGCTTTGCCTTTTCAACAGCAGCATCATATCGTCAACTTGAATTAAGTTTGCTGTCCACAGCGGTTTCTGTTTCCTTTTGTTGTCCCAACCTACTGAGGAGGAGGAAGGTGGCAAAGGTATTATTCTGATACAGGGATCTGTGGATTGGATGAGATATTGTGAAGAAGAAGAGACACTGAGAGGACAATAAGAAATCAAAGCTAAATTAGAAGCTTGACTATTTACTTACCGAAAACAGAAGTAGATTTTATGTTGGAGGAAAATTGCGTATCTCATGCAGTGCTTAGTGTCGAAGGCTTTATACTCCCTTTGAATTTATCTTTATGCATATTTGCATGAAACTACTTGGGAAGTTTTATTACCATATTGAATAATAGAGTCCAGAGCTGGTAGGAACCAAAAGATGTATCTAGTCCCAAGGCAGTATCTGTTATATCTGACAGATATTTGTCTAACCAGCTCATAAACAAGCAGGCAGAGAAGCCTCCACAGTCCCAGTGCTTTCAATATGCCTAGCGAAAATAATGTAACGATAATATTTAGCCTGAAATTTTCCTATGATTTAAGCCCATTTTATATTTTCCTACTCCCATTAGCCCACAGGACAGGTTATTCTCTTTCTACTTTCAAGTCTTTTAAATATTTGGTATTTGTCATGTGTCCCCAGCATGCTTACTTTTTTATAGTAACACAACACTGTTGACTCATACTTAACCTAAGTACTACTATCCATTCCTCATACTACGTTTTAGATAAGAAATACCATCTAAATAGAGCAGTACTTCTGAACTGCATCATGATTTTCTCAGACTATTTCTCCACATCAATATTAAACCTCTCTTGGGCGTATTTCAGTCCTCCCAGCTTTGAAYTGTCTGTAAACCTAAAATACCTGTAATCAATATTGAGAAACATAGCTTATGGATATTACATATCTGCAAGCCATTGCATACAGGATATTTTCTGCTGTTTGAGATCACTGTGAGACAAGAGTAGTCACACCAAGCACATTTATTCATAAATGGAAAACAGTGGAGAAGCGATTCATGTAAGCAACACTATCCCTAAGCAGTTCTAATTTATGTATCTTACATTTACAGAACACGGCAGAAATCCACACTTCCCCAGCTTTAATGGTATGCACATCCATATGGAAACCTAGCCTTAACTAYGGTCTTAAATCTCTTTTGTACAGGTGTTTTAGGAATATTGAATATTTTGTCCTTTACTGATGTTTAAATTTAATAATTAAGCCACTGGTGTAGTTTCCAAATACAATCCAGCTAATTATCATTTCTTGTTGCTTTAATCAAATCAGTAGGTACATGTTCAAAAGATACACTAATAAATCACTAAGGCCTGTTCTGTATCTTCCCCAAACCAAGGTCCATCCCATGCTGCACAGTTTAAGGCTTCTATTCATCTCTCCAACCATACACACACACAGACTCAGCCATCTGAAAATGCGCTGTTTAGTCCTCATACACTGTTTTTTAGTTTGCACTTACCCTTTACAAGTTTTTATATAATCATCCCAGAATGCTTTTACTTTTCATTCTGTGAGATAACCATGGAGACCTGAAAGGGTTGACGTTTCTCAGCAAGGAGGAGTAAGGCACTGCTGCAGAGTCTTTGTAGAGAAAGTAATCTAAAACTAATCCTGTTTATTGCAGCAATAGTTGTTCTACAGCCTTTACCAGTCAACCTTGTTCAGAATTTTTAGCACATCTTTTTTTTTTTCCTTAATCTGGAAGTGGTTCTAAGGAAAAAAAAACCAGAAAAATAGCATTTAATTGTTGTGAACAGCGAGCAACATGATCAGCTATGTCAGAAAAACTGCAACAGCAGCTTCATGTGTTGTTCCCAGGCGTGTTAAAGCAAGCTAATTTTAGCAATCCTTATGTATTCTCAGAACATGTGTTCATTCTTTATGAAATTGCGGGATGTCTTAGTAGAGGGATTTCATGTAAATTATTTATGATTAATCCTGTGGCTTGGTTTGGCTTATGTCCACTCTCAGTGAAAGAACTTTAAACTTCTTAAGTGGAAGCACAATGTGAAATATTAAAGAGAAATATTTATATATACATTCTCTTTCTATCTATGGATTTCAGACATGAGATAAAAGGTTTCTATTGTTGATTATTTCAGCTCTCTTGGTACTACTGCAGAGCACTCACTGCTGAGCTCGAAGCTACAGCTTGGGGATTTCAAACTGACAGAGAAATGCTCCAAACTAGCAGTCTCCTTTTGATTTGCCAAAAAGTCTTCTGAGCTAGCAACAGCAGTATTCTTCTGGTACAAAAAAGATCAAATATAATGAATCACATTCATCACCCTCTGGAGAAACAATTACATTTCTCTATTAAGTAACAGCAGTTTGTATGAGGTAATGATTTCAGGAGTCCACAATGGAGTCCTACCTGTATTATGCATCACTTAAAGTTTTGCCCTAGGTAAGGGAGATGTTAGCTGACAGCACAGTAAGGTTTATATTCAAAACCAGCAAACTTCTCACAGTTCTTTTTTAATAGATGCACTCAGATACAAAACTTACCATGCTGTCCAGCCACTTGTTATCTTTAAGTAAGAGTATGTTTAAAATGAAAATTAATTCAGTAGCTGCACAAGTAATTTCCATTACCCTGTTTAATGCTCCCTATTATAGACAAATCTTCTTTATGGAACCATACAGTGACAGATTGGTCTTCCTTGTTATCAAGTATCTAGCAAGTGAGCCTCATCAAACAACTCTGGCGACTATAAATGATGTTCATGTTCCCCTGGATACACCCTTGTGTCCTTTGCAATTTTACTTTCCTTTGTCTTTAAAAAAAGAATTACCAAAAAGTAGAATTTGAACTTATCCAACAGATTTAAGGTTGTTTATTGTCTTCGGTGAATGCATTCACTATTTCTTATGGTTACCATATTAAAGTAATTTTGTCATCTAAACTCCTTCACTGTAAGACAATGCCTGGTGTACAGCACTTACAGTTGTCGTTTGTCTTTTGTAACATGCCTCCTTTTCTCCCTGAAAGTCTGGAAACTCCTTCTCCCCCAGGCAATAACGTAATATCCTATATCATGCTATTTTCTCTCTGTGTGCACTGAAGATTGATCAAGGCTGGTCTTTGTTCTGTGACTTCTCTTCACCCCTCCCTGATTTTGTGCTTTACCTATAAACTTGGACTTCCATATTAAAGGAAAGGAAAATCTACAGATCTCAACTTACCATGTCAATACATTCCTAAACTCTATAGATGATTTTTCAAAACATAGCAAATTGGTTCAACTCCCTGAATTTCTAAGCTCTGTACAATCTGCATAAAGCAATATATAACCAGTTATTGTACTTTCAAAGCTATAGTAGGAGTGTAGTGCTTTAGGTAAAGCAGCTATTGACCAACAGAAGAATATAAAAATTAATTGGGCTGTTTGATCCAAAGCATTGCATTCTAACACTCTGAATGCAATGGTAAATGAAGAGGGCCTTACGGTGTCTGTGCCAGCCAGCAGCTCGGTACTCAAGGCCTTGAAGACACAGGAGAGATTAGAGTTGTTTATGATTCAACCAGAGAGCACACAAAATGAAGGCAAACTTTCTGAGAAAACCAAATGGATTTTGCTGACTATCGTGGGCATGTGGGGGGTGCTCGGTCACTTAAGTCACAAGAGAAAAAAAAGTTTAAAACTGAGCATACTACATACATTACATTACATACATACTACTACTACTACATTACACTACGTACTACTACATTAACATTACTGAGCATACTACATACATTAACCATGCAGCAGCCACTTTTAATGCAAGCTAAGCCTAACATTCAGAAATATATTCTAAATATATTCAGAAAAATATTCCGCTCTGAGTTGACAACGTATTACTGACCTAAAAATTGTGATAGGAAACAATAAGGGAAGTRTTCATGTTGCCCACTTTAACAGCCTACAAAACCGGGCTAGGCTTCCTCCACAGTAAGTAGAGAGGGCTAAGCGTCTCAGAGGTTATTTCAGAGGATTCAAGCTCAGCAGCAGTGTAAGTCCTCTGGAGGGCAACCAGAGCACTAACCTCCTGCTTACCTTAGTTGCTCTGAATTGCTCCCTGGAGGTGCCAACTCTTCTCCGCTGGTTACAGAAGGTGCCTAGACTCCTTGTTTAGAAACCTAATTCGGTATCTAAAATCGTACGTTGTGAATACTTCCTGAATATTCACTGAGACCTCGTAATTTTCAAATTGGCCAAGTGACAGGTTTTAATTACATATTAATGAGTTTAAAGCTTAATTTTTGTAAGTTCTGCAAAAAAGTGCATCTGAAGCAGTAACCAGTGGACAGTGAAGTTAATGTCATGTACATTCCCCTGCAGACCTTCAATGTCCATGCTGTACTTAAGCAGATACATGCTAACAACCTTCTAGTATATAAACACCAAGCGTAATGGATTTTACATCCAGTTCCACTGGTATAAACACAAAGCAATTTCAATACAAAGCAATTTCAATAATGGAAACTGATGCAGAATAAATATCATTCCCATTGCTTCATACGTCTGTGTAATGTCAATAACACTTATCCCTTTCCAGTGGGATTTTTAAGGTGAAGAAACATCTTGTTTTCCTCACCTTGATATAGATTAATTTAGCAAAAAATAAAATCAACATATTTATGAAAGATACAGCAGGACAGCAATGCAGGTCCACCTCTTTTTCAGCATATACTGCACGACCAATGGTCTTACAGACTTTTTCATAATGACTGCATACTTGAGCCTCTTTTCATTAAAAGAGAAAGACATTGGTGCTGAGCTCTCTCTCATATTACTTACCAGTCCAGAATTTAGCTATCYAGGGTAAGTTAGTCATCTAGGTCTCCCTCTGTCGTCAGTAGAGTGGCAGGTACTTCCAGAGGATGAGTCATCTCGTCTATTTTAGACACGTATCTTAGAACAGTATGAATCACTCTGAAAACCCCTCTCCCCACGGCTTGCAGAGGAAGCCTAGACAACTAGCTTAGCCAGGACACCTAACTTTTTGCTATCTAAGGCAGGTGTCTGCTACTCAGTGTTCTTGCAAAAAGGATGTCAGCTAGAAAAGAGTGTTTCTTCGAATGTAGATGCGGGTCAACTGATGGCAATATAGAGACACATTCATGCCGAACTATCAGACCATAACAGCATTAAATCGTTATCAGCGTGCCTTGTTTCTGACCTTGAGGTGAAAAATTCCCTATTCCTCTGCCAACTTTTTGTGCTAACTAATTCACGTTCGAACACGTTGATAAGGCAGGTGCAGCTGGGCAAATACCCTGGCAAGCAGCAAGCCTCTAAATTAGTGACTGGGGAGTAAATTTTTTCTAGCCAGTTCAGGTAGTCTTTAATCCCTGTTGGTTAATACTACTTATTGTTTTTATATCCTTCTGATTTAAATTCATACAAGAATGCTTTCATACAAACTGCACTCAAAATATGCAATTAGACCCAGAAAAGAATAAAGGGTTATCACAGTGGTCTATGTCTACTCTTTTTTCCCCCTTCAAAATGGGCTGGATACAGAAAAAGAACTGCTAATTAAATTACAGAATTTTGAAGAGGTCAAAATAGTGTAGCACACACCAAGCTCTAATTCAAAGAACACAGGAAGCAGTGCAATTAGGATTTGTCATCCTTTGACACAGATTGTAACAATATAGTCAGGAGTTTTAGAGAAACACGCATCTTTGTCATTCTTTCTCCCCTCCTGGGGTCACTGCACTGTGATTTATTTTTACACAGGGGAAAAAAAAAGAGTTTTCATTGTTAAAACAAGTGGGATGCTCCCGTATCTCATATTCAATCAGAGAGCATTTCAGAAAGCCTAGTGTCCTCCATTAACCTGCTTTGAAGCATTTCTACTGGTTATAGACATCATTCATCTACAATATTGTAACCATAAAAACCTTTTATTTTTTTAGAAGTGGGGGAAAAATTGAACTTATGAATAAATGACTTATGAATAAATACTATTGAAATATTTTCTTTAAAAATGCAAAAGTTAGAGAAGGAACAAAAGCAGCAGAAAAATAATAAATCTAACTACATGCCCTCAAAATTTTAGAGATACTGATGTCCAGATGTTAACTACTTTTCCTTCAAATTCTATCTTCAGTAAGGTTTGTCTCAGGAATTCCTCTGCAGAAATAGCTCACCAAATATGATGAAACTCATACTATCTTATGTTCTTGAATTTTCCATCAACTTGAAATACTAATTCTGCGTTGCCAGTTTCTTCATTAAGCCCACTGTACGAAAAAGGAAATTCGGAGCGGTAGGGAAGGGAGGTGAGAGAAAGATGA
Source organism: Phoebastria nigripes (assembly GCA_035582835.1). Taxonomy (NCBI): domain Eukaryota; kingdom Metazoa; phylum Chordata; class Aves; order Procellariiformes; family Diomedeidae; genus Phoebastria; species Phoebastria nigripes. Next base: position 366,456 of record JAYKAV010003090.1, on the reverse strand, counting down.
AAAAAGTGCAAGAAAGAAAACAAAAAGGGCAGGGACAGCAGTTGTCTTGGAATTGCCAATGTCTTACTGATTACAGCAGGAGACAATTTTGTGTTACCAAACAAAAAGTTTAGTTACAAAAATACAGATCACATTTCATCCATGGCATCTTAAAGATGGAAGACAATCTCCATCATGGTTACAGAGATTCCCATGCACTCTCAAGGCTCACCAGTGTGCTAGCTTAGGTCCATGCCACAAACCTCATCCTTTCCATAGACTGGTCTTAGTTCAGCTCCCCTGTATGAAACATCCAGTAGTTGTAGAAGACCGCATTTTGTAAGAGTCTCCTCTCCCTACCTGTAACACTAGAAACTATCCGATATTCAACATCAGAGCTGTTTTGTTTGGCCTTGCCTCTGCACATCGATCACAAAGCCTATTCCCATTCTCTGGACAAATGCGACACTCAGAACTAAGTTTTTAGTTCCATGTTGAAACCTTGCCCTTGAAAAAATATCATCCGATAATCTCCAAAGTTTTGCTGTTTTCATGAACATACATGCCAGGTAAGTTGTTTATTAGATGTGCAAACATTTGGATGAGGAAATAAATCTTTCTTCCCTGCATAGCCCAGCAAAACCCTCAATATAACTTCAACATGTGAATGCCCTTAACAGATCTGTTTCATAGTATGCCAATTAATACCCAACTGAAGGTGGCTACTGAATGTAAAGATATGCATAATGATTTATTTCAAAGTTTCCTTAATAACATTTTAAATTGAGACTATATTATGAAATAATATTAAAATAGGGACTTATCAGAAAATATCAGTGGTTGTTCACAAGTGTATGAAGTAAAGAAAAAGGAGAATTTGTGATTGTAAAAGAATTGATTTGCAGTTTACAACTCCACCCAAATCCAGCAAAAAAAGCTTTAATACTAGGTATCATGTTTGTGTTCACCTCATTTCTCAACATATATTTCAGTGCTGAAAATAGTAGAATGCTACCAACATTTTGATCCTTAGCAATGCTCTTTTCTACACTCGATACTCATCTTAAACCAGTCCTAATTACATTTGTTCATTTGTTTGTTCATGTGTTGCTAGTACTGCAGTAGCTTTAGTCTCTTCAGTAAAATACACTGTGAATCCACTCCCATTCAGTTATCTTTCCTTAAAGATCAGTTGATGAATTGCCTCCGTTACTTTAGACTAACACTTAATCATGAGTTTTCTTTTCATATGAGCTTATTTAGAAATTTGCTAGCACCAGTGACGTGATCAAATCTTCAGGATGACATCTAGTTTTGAAGGCATCTAGCAGTCCAGCGTGCATGTGTAAGCTGCATTTTTGCTTACTAGAAGGCAAATGAAGTCTGCTGCTTTCAGCAACTTTAGGAAGCTTCCCTCATAACAGTACCAAAATAAACAATATTCCCCACCTATGATCAGCACAAGTGACACTACAGAATTCTCTGTACCTCCGGTCTTGAATTCTTCTCTAAGTTCTCATGAAACGATCCCTTTCTGTACCGCAGTTGGGAGTGAACATCCCTGCTTTCGTTCCCATGATTGAGGAGAAAGTCACCATACTGCTCCCACTTTCAACCAATTCCACTGGTTCCCCATTCGTATCACAATCAATTTAAAAGTGTTTTTCATTTCCAGAATCCTTGCATGGCTTACCCCAAGATCTCCCACCTGTTACACTGCATTTACAGCATCACCTTTGAGCAATCTGACATCAATTCTCTCTATAACAGAACTATGGCTATGAGGCAGACATCAATTAGCTATCTCATTTAGCATTCTCATTTTTAAATATACCTTTTCTCTTTTCCCCGCTTGATTTGTTTTCCCTGCCACCAGCCTTATGACTGACTTATTTGGTTTATACTGGAGAATTTTCTGTTAGCATACTATTCATGGCCTACTTTGTGTAGTGTTCTTGCATTTTATAAATAATTTGGTCAACATCTTAAAAAATCCAACCTTAAATCAGACTTTCAGAGTGACATGCAACAAYGTGGTCTTCAGTTATTTCACTCAAATTGGGGTTCTGACTCAGGGATAGAAGAAAAATAAAAGGTCAAGGTTTCAAAGTAAAATGCCTTAGTTCCTGACGTTTCCCTTGTAGTTATTTTCCACATTAAAAACTACAACCACAACGATGTTTTAACTGTAAGTTTTTCCAGGTTAATTTTTGATCATTTTGAGTATTACAGATACTGTATTAGTTTATACTTAGGTGGAAATGATGAAGGAGAAATGCAATTCCTTATTATTAAAAAACAAAACCAGATGTTTGCTCAAAAACAGCCTGGCAGCAGCAAAGGCATATGGAAAAACCCAAAATTTTCTTAAGAAATAAATTGAGGAAAAACTCTGGAGAATCACCTTTCTAAACATGCCTTTTGAATCTTGTTTTATGTACATTGCATACATTTTTTCTAAGCATTTCTTAATGTTAATTACTACTCTAGGATATACTTTTATTGGATACATAAATCATTTTAATCAAACTGACTTCATCACTTAAATTTTCATGGTTCTGCTACTGTTACTCAGCTTTGTACTTCATTACACACAAAAATAATTCTAACAAATACACCAAACATTTGAACTAAGCAAAACTATCATACCTTTATTTTCCTTTCTAATGGCCACACACGGTCATTACAATCCTCCTGGTAACAGCGTAACTGCTATATATAAGCATACCTGCAATGTTATGCACTTATGCCCAGCAAACTTCTAAAGCTTAATTTTTCCCTGCCTACCTTTCTGCAAAATTAAACCATCTCCACATGGTCAACTGCAGGTAATGATGATGACCCCCTGGAGCTGCATTTACTAAGTTTTTATGATTTGAACCCCATTTCAAATCATGAGAGGGAATCTTTGATCCGATACAGGAGCCCCATGATTCTCGCCAATGCCTGGCAACTTGGTTAAGACTTTAAGTTACTAAAAATTAATTATTTTAATTCCATGACTGTGCCCCAGCTTAGTTTCATTTTATTCCTATTTCATCTGTCAAGTATGAAGAGTATCTCAAGTATCTCTCAAGTATCATATATACACTTGGTATGTATCTGCCATGCTGATGCTCTTTTATTTCCTGCATTCTGTGATATACTGCGTTCAGGGTCACTACACGTCCATACATTTGAGTGACAAGAAGTTGCAGAGAAAGAACGAACTTTGAAAATTAATAAAATGACAAATGAAAATCTGTCATTCTGCTCCAACTGGGAGACAGGACAATCCTCTATGAATTATTTTGAACTATTTTGTGCTAACTTTTCTCCCCAAGGTGTTCTATATATTGACAAGGCCGCCTAAAATCTTTACCGTGGAAACTTCTATCACCCTCAGTAAGATTATACACATGACAAAATACTTAGAACTGAGCCTTAGTTACTGCTAAGGTGTATTATAAATTTCCCTGGAAATTCCTGGAGTGTTTGTAAGTTTGAGGCCTTATCTCAAGCAATATTTAAGCAAACGTGTTCTAATGTATTTTAAAAAGTAATGATGGTTTTGCCTATAACGTGGGCTAAGCTAAAATCTCTGTTTTAATTATAGCCTTTAGCATGTTAATTGTATATCATTAAGAACAAAGAGAACTGCATTTTTCCTAATGTAATCAAAATTTAAAGACAAAATAAATGTGAGAGGCATGTAAGAGAAATACTTCCTAAATCTTGGGGTTTTAAGTGCCTGCAATTGTTGCATATCTCTGGAGTTTGCAAGTGGTTTTGGCTACAGGCATGGGGTTGAACCAAAGCAAGTACGGCTCTTGCCAGCTCTGAGGGTGCCACCTTCTCTGAATGGATCGATCCAGAAGTCCCCTGCACTTGCTGGGAAGCTGTAAGCTTCTGTTAGACATACAGACAGGTTTTCCAACATGCTGCACATATGTACTATGCAGATTAGCCAAAACAAGATGTCTGAAAGAGTTTTACAGAGGGAATGTAAAGCTTGGAATAAACAGAGAATTGAAAATCATCTCCAAAAATTGAACTTGATCTGCCTTCTTTGAAGTTAAAGTGATTAGAATGGAGCAGGCTGGGATTTTTAGACTTCACAGGCTGTGGGAGGGACTTCAAAAGCACAGAGGTGATAGATGAACATGTTTTTTCAGACATGCAGTGACAAAAATGAAACATGGTTTCAGGGCTCTTTTATAATAACAGGAAGAAAAGAAAAGGAAAACAAAAAGTTCTAATTTTAGTCTCTGCCAGTCATCCATGTTGCAGTTTGATTGCCTTGTGCTGAGGACACTCACCTCGAATGCACCTTCAGCAGAGCACAAGGCTGATAAATATTGATAAATTCTCAGTAAATACACACGACACAGAGACAGGAACCACCAGGACCATTTTTAAACTTTAGCTTTGAAAACTGGTCAAACCCACTCCGTGCTCGATTCGAAACTAGGATCTGAACTGGGATTTCCCATGACCAGTACTGCAGCATATGCTGCTGCGCTTTCTCCCCCAGCACACAGGTTTCTCAGTGAGCCACCTACTTCCATCTCTCTAGTAGGACCATCCCACCGTGTACGAAATACTTAAATACTGGAGCAATAAGATGCTGTTAACTTCTTGTTTGGGACAATCTGCTACATGAAGGACACCTGAGTTCTAGGGTAAAATCTCCTCAAAGCAGGAAAATGAACCCATCTCCAATTTAATCTCACTTCTGGGCAGAAGGGGAGAAAACATCACTGCCATTGGTGATTCTAGCCCCGCCACCCAGGAAAATATTTCCAGCTAAACTGTTCAACATACAACCCATTAATGAATTTGAGTTGATCACATCTGTATTTTAGTGAATACCACATCTACCATTTTCTGTCTTACTGCTGCACATTTCACTGCTGATCTTACCTGAAAGTAACTTTCAGAAATATTGCAATTTACATAAAAAAATTAAACTGATTCTCAGAGGAACTGGTGTTTCCAGCTTCTCTAAATGGTAGCATACTCTTTGCAACAAGAATATTGCGAAGAAGTGGGAAGAAGTGGTTTACAGACTTAATCAAATTGTGCACATGAACGAAGTTATTCAACACACATGTTTTTGCAGAGCATGACCTGAGCATCCTAATGCCGCAGTGATCTCCACATGACAGTTCTGCCTAACATAAAAAGATCCAAGTTTGCAGACTTTTTGAATTAGTATTGTGTTTTTGCATGCTTATGACACTTGCTTAAGCAGTCTTAGCCTTGATCAACTCTGCATGCTCCTTATAATCCAAGTAATAAAATACAGAACACTGCTTTCTGTTCTACATCATGTTTTGAAGATTTTAAAATAGTTTATGGATAACAGACAAGATGCTACATAAACATTTACTCAAAAAAGAAGAAAAGATTTATTATGCATATGCGTTAAAAGAGTTACTTTTACAATATATTTCACTTTCTTTGCTGGTTCCTAAAATTAAATTTTCAAGGAGATTCTAGGGGAATTCTTTCTCTAGAAGCAGGGCATGCCCTTAATTATATGGGTTCTGCAGGAAAACAGAAGGCACAATTATAGTTGTATTTTAATCATCTGAGATGCAGAGTAGACCCTACGATATCAGGCTATTCTCACACACACGTTTCCTATCCACATGTGGCAAAATAGCTTACTTCCCCGCTTCAGCCCTCTAGCCCTTACTTACCTGTGGTAACACATTCCCACCTCTTTCAAGCATAGCACATTCAGTTTACAAGCAGAAAAGCTAATCTCCACGAGGCTGCACATGCAAAAGAACTGATTTATTCTGTATATTTTTAAATTTGCTTCTCTGGCAATTATAATATGCAAAGCTCTCTTAAGAAAATTAGCAAGAATGAAATCAATAGGTTTCTACAGTAATTATTTAAAACTTATCCTAACAGTTAACATAGCTTTAGGACAGATTCCTGATATGCAATTCAATATGTTGATTTTAAAAAACTACATAATAGTTATAAAACTAAAAATAATACTTTCCAGTAAGTTCTGAGAAGCTTTACAGCATTTTTAAAAGAACATAAAAAGATTTGACCACAATGGCAAAGGCGGTGGCCAAAGAGGGCTTAAGGTAGAAAACTGACGTAGAAACAGATTATTCCAGTTTTATTAAGTGACACGCTTGTTTTGTTGAATCGTAACAACGTCWGACTAATATTAAAATTTCAACTTAAGGTTACTATATAAATTTAGTGTTCAGCTGTCCATGCAAACAATTGAAATAATTCTTCCAAACTATTTAATCTAACTAGTCTCAGTTTCCTGGTTTGACACTACCTCTGAAAGCAAGACAAATATTCTATAAAAACAAGAGGTACTCTCAAATAATTCACATACAAAATTTAAATTCCTCTTTGTTAATCCTATCAGTGACAATGAAAAACCACCCAGAGTAGTTCCTTTTAATTAAACCACACTAATTAATTTTAAACCAAATTTCAGGATCAAAACAGATCTTAAATTGAATGACTGCACATTGCCATAAATCCTTGTCCTTTTGCACAGCCATGTCACCCTGACTCCTTGCGTGGCCACAGCAGACTGCATTCACTGGTCTCCCTGCAGCCTAGCCTATAGCAACAAAACGGAGAAAAAAGAAGCAAAGAGGTGGTGAGTTAAGCAGGAATGGTCAAGGAAGAAGGCCAGCTGCTTGCTGGGTAGAGTTTGTATACGTTTTGAGAAATTTTTGTTTGTATTTTTTACTACAAAGGTAAGGAACTTTGGAATTTTTTTTTTTTTTTGATGAACTCTATTTTACAAATAYTTTTCCTTTTCAGGAAGAACTTTTTTTAGTAGCTCTTTTTATAGCAAACAACTGTTTGTTCCACCCGCAGCCTATAATTAAAAAAATATTAATAATAAATAGCAAGCTTATTTCTTGCCTTTGCTGTCTATTTGGGATCAGCGTGGCCAGACACAGCTTATCCTCACCTGCTCTGTGCCAACCTGACGGCAGCCTGGGACGCGTGATGATGTCTCCCACCGGCCCCAGCCGCCCCGCGGCCGACAGCCCCTTTCAGCTTACGCTCCGCAGCCCGGGCTTTGGGAACGGGAATAACCCGGCCTGGTCAGGGGAGAGGGGAAGGGCGGGCACACGGGACGTTCTATTGGGTTTCGATGTGGGTGAGAGGTGCCATTTTTCTAATTTAACTCGAGGGGATATGAAGCGGTGGTGGGTGATGAGCTGGTGTCACATGGCAGCTATCGCCTTCCACAGCGCGGCGGCAGCAGCAGCMGCMGCCGCCCTGCCCCGGCCCCTCCACGGGAGCGTGCTGCCGAACAACTCGCTCCCCGCCCGCCTGCGGCTGAAGGGGGAACGAAGCCGAGAAAGGCACGATGCGGCAGCACCCCCTACCAGGCAGCCCGGGGCCGGGCCGCTCCCGCCGTCTCTGAAACAGCGGCGCCCGGCCCCCTGCCACGGCGGGCGGTGAACACCCGGGCGAGAATGGCAGCAGGCCGCCATCTTAACTGCGGGCATCCCTCAGCGCAGGTGGGGGACGCCATGTCTGCTGAGGGCGGCTGCCTGCAGCGGAGTCGCCGGGGAAAGGGCTGCCCGCCCGCCGCCGCGGTGCGCGTCCCTTGCGGCTGGGCCGGCCGGGCTGACCCTGTGCTGCCGCCGACACCCAGCCGGGAGTGCGTCCAGGGCGCCCCTTGGGCACTGCGCTCGGCTGCCGCGGGTTGCTGTGGGGACGGGGCGCTGCAGGTGGGCTCCGAGCCCGCGCTCTCGCTCTCCGCGAGGGCGGGTGAGGCTGAGCGAGCGCGGGGGCGCCGGGAGCAGGCGGGCAGGCAGGCAGCCCGGCGGGGCGCGGGGGCGGGCCAGGCCCTCCCCGGGCCGAGGCGCCGCTGCGATGCCCGGCAGGGTTTGATCCGCGGCTGAGGAGAGCCCGCGCTGAGTTCCTCGTCCCCAGACCCTGGCGGAGGAAAGAGCGTAGCTGCCGATTGAAATAAAAGCTGAAACGGTCTCCAGGAGAAAGGCCTCGCTTACGGGATCCTCGGTGATAATCGAGACGTTTCTGCCCCACCTCGGGCTGTAACGCCCAATCAGCACGGGATGGGTCTTCATCTGGTGCGTTCCCGCTGCCATCCTGGCAAGCGGGCCCCGAGAGCAGTGCCGCTCCTGAGGCTGCGGGAGTGCAGGGGAGCGGGCCGTCAGTAGTCCAGGACTACGGGAAGACTCTGGCTAAAGGGTTTGCGTATAGGATGAGAGAAAGGCTGTTGGATTTTGTTCTTCACAGCCTCCAAAAATAGGTGGCCCTGAGAAACTGTTTTCATGTGGAGAGTTTCCTCTGTGAGGTGCCCTAGATTTCGGTGGGAGATGAGGCTGCTTCTCCTTTGCCTTTTTCTGGAAACAAAAACATGAATGCTATCACCAAGGATGTGTAGCAACACTCTTTTTGTGCTCACAGGAGGCCGTAAGCAGTAACAACAAGCTGTTGACTGCCAGGTTTGAATGCCTTGTTTTCCTGCATGAAGTACAAAGTTTTGCAAGAGGTCAGAGGTTTGAAATCCAGGCAGTAGAGTTGGTTAAGCTGTTAACTCGGGTCGGGTCAGGTGCTTTTCTTTATTGCTGGTTATATTATTGTATTTAAACAATGAGGCTACCTATCTAAGGTGAAGAGCAGTTAGCAGGACCAAGAGTCACTCAGGTGCTTTTTTCTTTGTAACTTGTAATATCACCAGACAGGCTTCATGCTACATGATAAGATCATAGAGTAACTTAGGCTGGAAGGGGCCTTCAAAGCAGGGCTGACCTCAAAGCTGCACCAAGTTGCTTGGGGCCTCCTCCAGTTGAGACCTGAATTAGGAGCTCCTTTGCGTGAGTACTCAGCACTCAGCTTCCTGAAAGGTAAAACAGTTTCAGTCAAACTGACCTTATCTGTTAACTAACTCTCTCCGTGTAGAAGGGAGCACATGCTAAAGGCTCTTCTTTCCAAAACAGGCTAATTACAAGTAACCTGTGTGCACAGCTGAAAGCCTTGGGAGGAATTTGGCAGGATGAAGCCTGTCGTTGTGGTGCATGGTGGAGCTGGCCGGATCTTTAAAGAACGAGAAGAGGGAAGTCGTGCTGGTGTTGTCAGAGCTGCGCTGCGAGGTTATGGTATCCTGAAACAGGGAGGCAGTGCCTTAGATGCAGTTGAGGAGGCAGTACGATCAATGGAAGATGATCCTCATTTTAATGCAGGTAATTTTTCAAGAATTAAGTGGGTTTAGAATTATCATGTATTTCAAGTGTTTTGCCCTGATGCTTCTTAAAATGCTGGTTTGCATTTTCTTTGAATTATGCACATTGCAGCGGACTAAATACTGGTGTCACAAAATAGTTTATTTTTCTGTATAATAAAATAGCACGGTATGTACCATAGTTTCCTGTGAGCACACTTAGGCAGATGAGTTACTTTTTTCTCATTTTCCAGTGTTTTATACCTGCTGTTTCATTCTTGTGCTGCAGTATTGCTGTTCTGTATATCTCCTCCTGTTGCTGTGCTGTGTCTTACATTTCAAGACATGGACTCCTTAATGCAGTATATGTTTAGTTAATGTTCATGTTTAAGGCACTTGAACATAGCTTGCAGCAATGTTTAAGCCTTAACACTTGACCTGTACCTGTTGCCAGAGGAATACTGTTCTTGGAGATTGTAGGTGCTTTTCTCCTAATTAATGATTGCAATTGGTGCTTTTGTAAATAATATTACAGAAGTAATGCAGTAACAGTATATGAGTCATGAATTTATACAGTAAGGGTTCATAACTGGATTTCCTAACCATTAATGTTAATGTCAATAGTTGAATATTTTTCTTCTCTTTGTATGACCTCACATTTATTATTTTGATGAATTTCAGTGAAAATATTTCCCCACCCCCACCAAAGTATGACAGGAACGAACATGGAAAGAAAGACCTGTAAGTGTTCAGTGTTTTAGATAACATAGTTATGTGCACGCTTAGTTTGCAGAGATTGACTTGTTCCTTCTCACCTTGTAACTGAGAGCAAGGGAGAGCTTTTACGTCAGATGAAACTCTCAGTGTTTTGTTACTGACTGGGGTTGAACATCTTGATTTTTAGAGGATTCAGGCTGAAATCATGAAGTGGACTTAGAGGTGTGGCGTGTACTATTATATAATTAATATCAGGATGGCATTCTCTCATTTAACTTTTACTTTTCTTCACCTGTTCTCTAAATCAGTCACTAGCCTTTAGGACTTTGTTTTGCTCAGGTCAGTAAATCAGTATCTAATTGGCCTTTGGCTCTCTTTATGCTTCTGAGTTATGTCTCAAAATATCTCTCTGGTGAGAGAATTTAGATTTGCTATTTTAAAAATGCCAGCTACTTCAAGGCAGGAAAAAATCCTAATTCTTGAAAAGCATCCTTCAGTGATGTTCTGCCCGACATTAGGTGTCCAGTGTTAATGTGCAACTTCAATATAAATTTAAGCTTAAAGATTGTTTATATCTCTTTCTTAATCATTCCACATAAACACTTGCATACTTTCTTGGTTTCTTATACACTAGTTTTTGATGGTTTTGTAAATAAAAATTATTTAGATGGGAAATATATTTTAGCTCAATGTGACTCTCAGTGGTGAAAGTTTACTTAAATAAATGAGCCTAAACAGATCATTATTAACTTGTTCACAACAGTCTGAAGCATTTGGGCACTTATTCTAAGCAGGATCACAATAACAATATTCTGTGTTTTGCGTACAAGCTGCTTTTTTTAACCTTTATGTGGGATCTTGTCACTAATACTGCTTTTTCTGAGCCATGCTCTCTCATAGTGTGCCATCATTGAACTGACACCTGTGAGCAGTGTATACTCCTCTAAAAACGATCATACCATTTAAGGATAGGACCTTAGAGTCTACCATATCCAATGACTGATACACAGTTATAACTTAACATTTTCCTTAACGTACAAAGTGCAGTATGTGTTTGTGACACACTTTTTCATGCTCCGAGGTCACATTTATCCTTCATTAAATATATGTTGAATTATTTTTTTTGTCTAAAGGTGTTTACTTCAATTTGTTATAACAATATTTATACCTTGTTTGTAGTGTATTACATGAGCAATTTTTAGCAAAATTTGCTTAAACTGGACTTGAGCCTTAAGCCCTTGTTCAAGTTCAACCATGCTGATCTAAATGGCAAGTAGTGTGATAATCACTTACAGATACATCTAATTGTATTAACACTCATTAGATACAGCTGGTCTCAGTAGCTGGCAAAAATGAGCTGARAGCTATGTGAAGAGGGCCTTGATTGGAGTGGCTGTTTAAAACTCACCATGTGGTATTTATCTTTGTAAAAGAAAAATCACTTTTACTGTAATATTTTCTAGGAAAACAGAGACATTGCTAAGAGACAACAATAAAGATTGGGAAGAATGGGCATAATGATCAAGTTGTGTCCTTTTTGGAATGATAGGGTTTAGCCATGTTGTGTAGATGCGTCTTGATGTAGGCTTCATGGAGGGGCTCAGAAGGTATGCAGTTGTCTAAAACTACCATTTGAGTGACTTCTGCAGCATAATGAAGTCATCAAGTTCTGCTTGTGATGAGGAAGTGGTCTTGGTTGTATTTCCTTCATTTGATCTCTTTGACTAGTGGTATTACCTAGCTTGGTGTGAATACTCCAGATATAAGAACTATCGTTATAGTGATCCTTGCACACTCTTTCCTCCTCAGCCTTTGCAGGACAGAGGACAGATCAATCTATCTGTAGATAGAGGGAATTGGAGTACTCCTCTCAATACTCCTCCTGTGATTTGGCTAATGTCAGACACATTTGTTATTTGTGTCTCCTTAGATTTTCTGTCTTCTGTTGTCTCTTTTCCCTGCCTTGGCTTCACAAGTGAGTCAAACTTTTTTTTTTTCTTCAGTGTTACTGCCAATGGATAGTGTGGCCTCAGAGGCAGGTAGTCCCTACCTATTGTGCTGGAAGGCAGGTGAAAAGACAGTCTGTAACCACAGAAGGAAGGATTCATCCTACCTCAGATAACCTGAAGTTTAGTGTCTAGCCTTGCCATGGTGTATAGGCTTTCACAGTGGTCAGTGGAATGAGAAAGGATGGCTATACAGCTCTCTAAGGCAAGTGGGATGAATTGTTCTTAGAGGGCACCTCTCTCTCTTCRCCGACTGTAAAAGGAGGCTTTTGTAGGAAGTTGCCTTTGTTTACAGGATCTGTCTGCAACTGTGTTCTGCTTAGGAAATTTTAGGAAATACTAAGATGTATCCCATGAGAGATGCCCAGTAGACATAGGATACTATTAATGCAGTGATGAAGGGGGCTGGTAGAGCTTCCTCTGCAACCATGGTTCTGGTCACTGATACTTGAGAAGGAGGTATCCTAGTTCTGGTGGGAATTTGGTGATCATGAGCTAGAGAGCCTACCTTGTCAAAGGAAGCTAAAAGGGTATGGCAGGGCTTATTAAGAAAACAAAGAAGACTTATTCCTTACACTAGCATAAAGGAGAAGCTGGAAGAATGATGTTAACACAGGTGGCACAAGGAAGTTACCTATAAGCTCTCCACATATCATAGAATCATTAAGGTTGGAAAAGACTTCTAAGATCATCGAGTCCAACCGTCAACCCAACACCACCATGCCCACTAAACCATGTCCCTAAGCACCTCATCTACACGTCTTTTAAATACTCCCAGGGATGGTGACTCCACTACTTCCCTGGGCAGCCTGTTCCAATGCTTAACCACTCTTTCAGCAAAGAAATTTTTCCTCATGTCCAATCTAAACCTCCCCTGGCACAACTTGAGGCCATTTCCTCTCGTCCTATHGCDAGTTACTTGGGAGAAGAGACCAACACCCACCTCGCTGCAACCTCCTTTCAGGTAGTTGTAGAGGGCGATAAGGTCTCCCCTGAGCCTCCTCTTCTCCAGACTAAACAGTCCCAGTTCCCTCAGCCGCTCCTCGTAAGACTTGYTCTCCACACCCTTCACCAGCTTCGTTGCCCTTCTCTGGACACGCTCCAGCACCTCAATGTCCTTCTTGTAGTGAGGGGCCCAAAACTGAACACAGTATTCGAGGTGCGGCCTCACCAGTGCCGAGTACAGGGGCACGATCACCTGCCTACTCCTGCTGGCCGTGCTATTTCTGATACAGGCCAGGATGCCMTTGGCCTTCTTGGCCACCTGGGCACACTGCCGGCTCATATTCAGCCGGCTGTTAGCCAGCATCCCCAAGTCCTTTTCTGCCAGGCAGCTTTCCAGCCACTCTTCCCCAAGCCTGTAGTGTTGCATGGGGTTGTTGTGGCCCAAGTGCAGGACCYGGCACTTGGCCTTGTTGAATCTCATGCAGTTGGCCTCAGCGCATCGATCCAGCCTGTCCAGGTCCCTCTGCAGAGCCTTCCTACCCTCGAGCAGATCGACACTCCCGCCCAACTTGGGGTCCACTGCAAACTTACTGAGGGAGCACTCAATCCCCTCATCCAGATCATTGGTAAAGATATTGAACAAGACTGGCCCCAAAACTGAGTCCTGGGGAACACCGCTCGTGACTGGCCACCAACTGGATTTAGCTCCATTCACCACAACTCTCTGGGCCCGGCCACCCAGCCAGTTTTTTACCCAGCAAAGAGTACACCTGTCTAGGCCATGAGCCGCCAGCTTGTCTAGGAGAATGCTGTGGGAGACAGTGTCGAAGGCTTTACTGAAGTCCAGGCAGACCACATCCACAGCCTTTCCCATATCCACAGGCTTTCCCTCATCCACCAGGCGGGTCACCTGGTCATAGAAGGAGATCAGATTGGTCAAGCAGGACCTGCCTTTCATGAACCCGTGCTGGCTGGGCCTGCTCCCCTGGTTGTCCCGCACATGGCTTGCGAGTGTCCCCAAGATGACCCGCTCCATAATCTTCCCCGGCACCGAGGTCGGGCTGACAGGCCTGTAGTTCCCCGGGTCCTCCTTCCAGCCCTTCTTGTAGATGGGCATCACATTGGCAAGCCTCCAGTCGTCCGGGACCTCCCCCATTAACTGGGACCTCCYCCRTTAACCAGGACCGCTGATAAATGATGGAGAGTGGCTTGGCAAGCTCCTCCGCCAGCTCCCTCAGCACTCTCGGGTGGATCCCATCCGGCCCCATGGACTTGTGAGCRTCCARRTGGYVTAGCAGGTCGTTCACCGCTTCCTCCTGGATTACTGGGGGTTTATCCTGCTCACCGTCCCCGTCTTCCAGCTCAGGGGGCTGAATACCCTGAGGATAACTGGTCTGACTATTAAAGACTGAGGCAAAGAAGGCATTAAGTACGTCAGCCTTTTCCTCATCCTCGGTGGCAACGTTCCCCCCCACATCCAATAACGGATGGAAGTTCTCCTTGGCTCTCTTTTTGTCATTAATATAGTTGTAAAAACCTTTTTTACACATCAGTGTAGTCTAGGAACTAGCACGTTGTGAATGATGCACGACTGAACTCTGGAATAGCTTATGCAGTCAGGGGCATAAAAATAACTTTTTAGGGGGAGAGTTCAGGCGTGTCTGTGTGTGGCAGGGGGAGTTTTGRAGATTACAGGAGGAAGATTACAGGATTTTGTTGCCTCCTGTAACAGGGAATTTAACTTCATATATTCAGATCTGAAGTACATTGGTATAGAAGTCTTATGTCAACAATATAAACTGGTTTCTGACCTGCTTTAATGTTGTTTTAACAGAAATAAACAAACTGGTTTAGCTCTGTGCATATTCAAGTCTTTCTACCTGAGCTACTGTGTAAGTCTGCCGTGTTTTGTTTTGGGTATTTTTTACTTCTTTTTAAGTTTAGTCTTCTCCATCCTTATTAGCAAGGCTTGTGCACTCGATGACTTACAACTGATTATTCCCCCGTGATCCAGTTATTGGCATTATTAAAAAAAACCAACCTATTTGCATTGTCTCATTTTGTATCTCATTAATTTTCGATTAGGTTAGTGATAGCACCGGTAATTATAAAAGAAAATAACTACCTAACATTTTTTTACTTGATATCTTTTTTTTAATTCCTTCATCTACTGTTTTTATTTGGTAATGAGGAACTGGTTATTTCAAGCTTTTGTTAYACTAGTGAGTGGACACTTTTATTCTGCTCCATCAATTTTGGCAGTTTCTTGGAATGCTATGTGACGTTAATCTGTTGATAGGATTGAACACTGCTATTTTCTTGGGTTATGTTGTATCTTCCTTTGAAAGAACTGTAAAGGTAAAATAGTTTTATGTGCACTTGAAGTGATCTGGGGGATAAAGAATTCTGTTCATGGTTGTTTGTCGTTTTAACTTTTGTACCTAGTATATAATTTCGGATGGGATTGGAAGTGTGTTTTTCATCTTATAAAAATAAAACTCAGTTTTAAAGTAGACATTGTACCCTGTGAGACTTCTGTTAATGATTGGATTTTGTGGTAATTCTCAGCAGTGTTTCTGCTATTTTGTTTGTATTCAGGAGATACTTTCAGTAAGTCAGACAACAAACTGGGAAAGAGAAAGTTTGCTTGATGAGATCTAATAATTGAATCATCTGATAGTTATCTCTTAGTGACTTTCTTTCTCCCTTCCTCCCTGATTATTTTTTTTTTTTTTTTTTTTTTCTCCTTCTTTCTTTAGGCTGTGGATCTGTTCTAAATGAAAAAGGTGAAGTAGAAATGGATGCCATTATCATGGATGGAAAAAATTTAGACTCTGGAGCAGTGTCTGCAGTTAAATGTATAGCAAACCCAATAAAACTCGCTCGACTTGTCATGGAAAAGGTATGCCAAATATGTACCTGAATATGAAACATTTTTTCCCTCAGAACTTCATCCGGTATATTGATACACCTCAATGATGATGTTTGTGTAGTGCTTTAAAGCAGGAAAGAAGGGAGAAATGGATGGTAGTGTTTGGAAACTATGGTCATGACCATGAAGAACTTTTATTTTAAGGGTTTTTGAGAGGTATTTATTAAAAATAGCATTCTAAGGAAACATAAGTTCTGCCATGCAATTGGAAGCTCAGGGAGAAATTAACCTATACATGTTGATCTTCTGTTGCTCCACAGCTGGTGTTCAAGATTTTAGGTTTTTTTTTTTGTTCACTTGTTTTTTGAAGAGCTTTTATGCTGTCACTGGGTCTTCTGCTTGATCTTGCAAGATTAAAGTTGGATAATGTACTGTTGACTTTGCAATGACATGGAACTGAATTAAAGGACCCAGTAACATATTTGGCCACGTAATGCAGTCTTATGTTGTTCTAGGTGGCCTTCTTCATTGTGACCTAATCAGATGGTAGCCTTAGTGCAAATTCGTGGTCTTCCAGCAGTAGAATAGAATAAATAGACTATTTCAGTTGGAAGGGGCCTACAACGATTATCTAGTCCAACTGCCTGACCAATTCAGGGCTGACCAAGTTAAAGCATGTTATTAAGGGCATTGTCCAAATGCCTCTTAAACACTGACAGGCTTGGGGCATCSACCACCTCTCTAGGAAGCCTGTTCCAGTGTTTAACCACCCTCTTGGTAAAGAAATGTTTCCTAATGTCTAGTCTAAACCTCCCCTGGTGCAGCTTTGAACCATTCCCACGCATCCTATCAGTTGATACCAGGGAGAAGATATCAGCACCTCCCTCTCCAGTTCCCCTCCTCRGGAAGCTGTAGAGAGCAATGGGGTCGCCCCTCAGCCTCCTTCTCTCCAAACTAGACAAGCCCAAAGTCCTTAGTCACTCCTCATAGGACATTCCTTCCAGCCCTGTCACCAGCTTTGTTGCCTTCCTCTGGACGCATTGAAGAACCTTCACATCCTTCTTAAATTGTGGGGCCCAGAACTGCACACCGTTCTCAAGGTGAGGCCACACCAATGCTAAATACATCAGGATAATCGCCTCTCTTGACCGGCTGGTTATGCTGTGTTTGATGCACCCCAGGAT
Source organism: Phoebastria nigripes (assembly GCA_035582835.1). Classification (NCBI taxonomy): domain Eukaryota; kingdom Metazoa; phylum Chordata; class Aves; order Procellariiformes; family Diomedeidae; genus Phoebastria; species Phoebastria nigripes. The sequence continues at coordinate 349,575 of JAYKAV010003090.1, read as the reverse complement.
GTGGTTTGCCCTCTTGGCTGACAGGTCACGCTGCTGACTCATATTGAGCCTGCTATCAACCAGCACCCCCAGATCCCTTTCTGCAGGGCTGCTCTCCAGGCACTCCTCTCCCAATTTATACTTGTGCCCRGTGTTACTCCATCCTAGATGCAGAATCCAGCATTTCGACTTGTTAAATTTCATCCCATTAATCATAGCCCAATGCTCCAATCTATCTACATCCCTCTGCAAGGCTTCTTGTCCCTCAAGAGAGTCAACAGCACCTCCCAGTTTGGTACCGTCAACTAACTTGCTAATAGTGCATTCAACTCCTGCATCCAGATCGTTGATAAATATATTGAACAGGTCTGGCCCTAGAATTGAACCTTGAGGAACACCGCTAGTGACTGGTCGCCAGCCAGATGTAGCCCCATTCACTACATCCCTTTGAGCGCTGCCCTTCAGCCAGTTCTTCACCCAGAGTACCGTGAACCTGCTCATCCCACAGTTGGACAACTTGTCCAGAAGGATGCTGTGAGGGACAGTATCAAAAGTCTTACTAAAATCCAGAAAAACTACATCCACCGCCTTCCCTTCATCCACTAGGTGGGTGACATTATCATAGAAGGATATCAAATTGATGAAACAGRACTTTCCCTTTGTGAACCCATGTTGACTGTGCCTGATGATTGCAATGTTCTTTAAATGCCTTTCAATACTACCCAGTATAATCTCCGTAATTTTTCCAGGAACTGAGGTTAGACTAACAGGTGTAGTTCCCTGGGTCTTCCCTCACACCCTTTTTGTAGATTGGAATAACACTGGCTAGCTTGAATAACATTGGCTAGAAGATAACATTAGCACTATGTGATGGTGACAGATTTTCCAAGAGAATCAAACTTATCAGGGCAGCAAAGTTATTATTACTTGAACTTCTACGTAAAATCGGTCCTCCCTTACTTCACTAAGAAGTCCCTCTAATATCTGCCACAGCGGACATCTGTCATTTTTCAGAAATGGTGCAACTGATATGGTTCAGGATGGAGTAGGTCATTTGTGTGATATGTGCATTTGTTTTACCATTACTAGACTCTGACAGCGATCAAAAAGTTTGTACTGTCTTTGGAGTTCACATTTTTCATTCTGCTAGTGCAGCTGCCCCATTGTTGAAAAGGGTTCATATTTGCAAGAACACTTATTAACAAAGAGGATTTATGGGTTTTTTTAACCTTTCCAAGTGACTTTTGAGGAAACAAAACCTCTTTTGGTGATCTATAAAGATGATTGAAATGTAATTTGTCCTCAACAGCCTCCAAAGAAGATAGGAATTATTTTTGCCCTTAATTGGAGGATAGTTTTGCTTTTAAAATCAGAACTTTTCACTGAAGTATTTAATATAAATACTTTTAAAAATGTATGTCTACTAGAAAACAATGTTAAAACTTGTGATGAATAAGCTTTTTGTTCCTTCACGTGGAATTTATTCTGTCATTTAACTAGAACTAATAAATAAGTATAGCTGGTAGCTTCACAAGACCAAATTTTTCAAAATTTGAGAATGTAGGTAGAAGGTTGAGGGAGAGATGTCTTCTAGCATGTTGGGGGGAATGTTGTGGGGTTTGTTTTTTTCTTTTTTTT
>JAYKAV010003090.1:315175-346261 GCA_035582835.1 Phoebastria nigripes | reverse complement strand
TTCTTCTTCTTCTTTTTCTTCTTCTTCTTCTTTTTCTTCTTCTTCTTCTTTTTCTTTTTCTTTTTCTTTTTTCGGTCGTCCTTTTGGATTACTTTGTATAAATGTGTCCCAGAAAAATTAGACACTTAAGAAAGTTAGCAAACATATTCATGAAACTGTAGAAGAAGGATGAAACAGAAAAATGTGCTTTTGGGTTGTTTGGCAATGTTCTACCAGCTCTTTTGATTGAAAAGGTATATTGAAGAGAAAAAAAACCCAAATTCTGCCTAAGATACGTTCTTTTCAGTGAGGACTGAAAAAAAAAAAACAAAAAAAAAACCAAAAAAAACCCCAAACAACCAAAAAAACCCAAAACCCCCTATCATAGAAGCTTATTCCTCTATATGCAAGTATTTTTTGTTGGTGCAGCTCAGGAAGGTGGGTATGTTATCGGAATCTGCATAGGGGAGGGAATCCTTTGAAAGAGTTTTAAGAAATAACTTAAATTTTTACAATAAAGCTTTTTTTTTTTTTAAACCTATTTAAAGGATGATATAGAGTCTTAATTGCTGAAGAAAGCAAGTGATGGAGGATGGAGGACACAGACTTCTGATACAGATAAAGTCAAAAGAAAAGTATTTCCTTAAAAAACAAACAAACAAACAAAAAAAAACCCAATTTGAATTATTGGATCATGTACTTCTGGTGGTTTAGTGGCAGTGGGGGGCAGTATTGCACAAAGAAGTTGGCTTTCAAGGGGAAGAACACTAGCTTTGTTAGAAATAGGTAGGTCTTTTATTGTCTRGTAACAATCGACATGTAAGCCTGTTGTCCACTCTTTTGCATGTACAGATGACTTCTTCCTTGTAACCCTTATTCTTGTTCCCTAAAGCAGTACTCTCATGAATTGAGGACTTAATTTGTCAATAAAAAGGCATTTAAATTTTCAAAAATGTTTGATGTCAGGGCCACTACATCAGGAATGTGTCTAAAGTGTAGTCACATTTCCCGCTTCTGTAACTATCTGAAGGGGTTAGTGCACAGGCTGTAATAGGCTTAAGTAGAGATCAGTGTCCATGGTTTGGGAAGAGGTTCAGCTGGAATCCTTTAGAACAATGCAGTGCTRTGGGTTGGTCATGGTAGTGATTGCTTGTCATTGCTTTAGAAATCAACAGAAGTTGATGGTCTACAACATCTTAAAAGTCTGAAGCTTTGAGACTGTAAATGTCCTGCGGAATACAGCATGACACAGAAATACCCAACCTCTGGCATCCTCGCTTCAGGCTGAGAGCCGAGTATGTGCCACTTTGGTGCCCTGCAAGGCTCTGCAGGCCTGCTGCCTCCAGCATCACGTGGTTCTACTTTTTGGACCTCCGCCGGTACCTGTGTGCTGTGCTGCTGCATGGACATAAAAGCTTGCTTGAAGTTAGGTGCTGTGCTCTGAAATGACTCCGTACTGTATAGTCAGACCACTGTTCCTCCAAAACCTTCTCGGGCTCTGATGAGCAATTAACAGCTGTGTAGTGGTCCAAGAAGTTGATGCATATTTTTGGACACAGTTTTTTTTTTTAAAAAAAAAAARAAAAAAAAAAAAATCAGATTTTGGGGCTCCTACTAAAGTATAAGGATTAATGAAACAAATGTATCTGCCAAGTTTCTCTAAAATATGAGTTAACCAAGCTGTACAGACTTTGAAGCATGGATTTAACTAAGGTTGTTGACTGGTCTAAGTGCTTTGCTAAATAAAGGAATCAAAATAGAGCTTCTGCAAATGTCGTTAGAAGAGAGCAAACATTTTTTGGTCTAACCCGTTAGAACAGTATCCTGTTCTTAAATTTGAAATTCTGGGTCTATAAGGGTAGCAGCTAGTTGAAGGAAATATTTAAAATAAAATGGTTCAGCTGATGTTAAGAAACACTTTAGTGTGTGATATTTACATTTTTTGGTTATTTTACTCTTACGAGGTACAATACCTTCAAACAGAACAGGAATTTATTTACCATTCTTTCCTTCTGAGTAAAATCCTTGTAGATCTCTTAGTTAACTGGACAAAACAGTTAAGTAGTGATTTGGTGATTGACTGGAAACAGTACAAAAAAGTTGCATGCAAATTAGCAAAAGAGCAAATTTACGAATTTTTTTTCTCCCATTATAGTAAGTATTAAACAGATAAATGCAGTTCTTTTCTACTAATGATGAAAGTTTGTATTTTGGAGAGCTGAAAATTTTTTTCAGCTAGTGGAAGAGGTGTAGGCATAGGAATCTAGAAAGTTTAAAAATAAAACAAAATTTGGAATTTTCTTTGTGTGGATACATCTAAAAATAAAGAGTGATTACACAGAACTGCTCAGTACAAGGCCAAACAAGAATTGTCAGTGAATCTCTTGTCTGTCTTCTGCAGACGAAGCACATGCTGCTGACTGATCGTGGTGCACACCTGTTTGCTCAGGCCATGGGTATTCCTGAGACTCCAGGGGAGAAACTCATAACCAAGAGATCCCAGGAGAGATGGAAGAAGAACCTTGAGCCAGATTCCAACCCTGAAGAGTTTCAGAAGTAGGGTTTTTGTAAAATATTTTTTCTTTTCAAATTCAGGTAATTTAATTTGTGCTATCAGTTAAACAAACAACCAAAAAAACCCAAACCAAACCAAAACAAAAAAAAAATCACCAAAGCTTGAAGGCCTGTATTCAAACTTGAGAATACTTCAGTTGCGAGTGTTACATGTTTTGATACAGTCTTCACAGTACATCCTCAGTGAAAATAATGAAAAATCAAGGTTGCAATGAATTTGCTCAAGTGTAAGTGACTGGAACAAACTTGAACAGACTTGTTGATGCTTAAGAAGATTGTCGGTCACTTTGACATAGCATAGGTTTTGTGGCATTAATGGAGGACAAAGTTAGAACTTGTTGTTGCTCTTAAAATCACCAGTTATAGAAGTGCATAGAGCAGCTTTAACAAACAGCAGACATCACTTTGTGTAGTTCTTTTCCGTGGAGGAACTGTGATTTTAAAAAATCTCCAGTCCATGTTTTAAAACAAGTCCATGGAAGAAAAAAAAAAAGGCTGATCTTGGCTAAGTAGATGATCAGATTTGCCTTTAAACTGGATTAGGTGGTTAAACAACATCAGATTTTGACCAGTAACTCCTTCTGAGTGCTGATTGTGGCTGTTGGTTATTGTAGATAGGAATGAAAAAATTGACCAAGAAGTTCAGTGTAGTGGTGGGTGTGAAAAGAGACGCTACTGGATGGTATTGCACAACAGCAAAACAAAAGTCACTTGAAAAATAAGCAAGTCTCATAAAAGTAGAGAAGAAGGTGAGGTGGATGGGAAGGGAAGGAAAATCATCAGGTGTCAAAAATGTTTTTTATGCCTGTGAGGTAGGCATAAATACTAAATTGTTTTGAGCTTCCATTTGTATGTCAGTGGTTGTGGCATAGGAAAACACTGTATTACATTACATAAATGCTGTATTGCATGTTGTTAGTCTGTTCTGTGAAATAGTAGTAATGAGAGAAGCAGAGCTGAAGAATTTGTAGATCAAAAGGAGGAAATTTCTTCTGTGGGCACGCTAATTAAAGTCCATGAAATGAGGCTATAAACTACAAGCTGTATGTTGCTTTCAGTAAATTGCTAGAAGGAAAAAGAAATTCATGAGGCAAGTGTAAATATGGTCTTGTAAACAAAGTGAAGTTGTTCCTTGACCGTAAGGTCTCAGCTGTAGTTCATCTTTGCTCAGGCCATGGGTATCCAACAGAAGTTTTCTTTTGATCCATGGTCTATCCAAGGACTGTGTGGTATTATAATTCATTACGAAGAATTTTGAGGATGGCGTAGCCCCTACTGCTACTTGGTCTCCTGAATATGTAAGTTGGAATGGCATGGCATCTGAATCTCCATTCATTCTTTATAACTGCTTAATTATTTTTTTTCTTATAACAGTGTTAGGCATCTTCAATTTCAGCATTGTCTTGTTCTGGAATATCTGATAATAGAAGGCTTGTGTATTTCTGAAGGGCTCAAGACTTTTTCTTGTCTTAGCCACACTATTCTTTTTCTGACAACCAGTGCCCAAAACATCAGCACAAATTCACAAAGTTGAAAACGGGTCTTTTTTTTATGCAAGCCCATTTGTTCGTGTATCACACGTGGAATGTTTTTTTTATGTCCACAGTGATTATGCAGAAACTTGCCTGAGGTGAACAGACAGAAGGTGAAGTAGTATTAGTCAGAGGCAACATAATACCAGATCATACTGGGAATTTGAAGGTTGGTGTGTACTTTACTTCCAGTCCTCTGGTCCTAACAATGTTGGAAACCTTGGGGGTTCACAGCTTTCCAAGCAAAGTTTGGTGTCTTCAGAAGAGAGACTGTTCTTTTCTGCTGGTTAGAAGCCTGCATTCATTTATGCTAAAAGCTTATGATTCCATTGCACGTACAACGTGGCATCTTGTACACCCTTTGCTGAGAATAAGGTGTGGTTTGTTTTATCTTCAGTCTCTCACTCCAAAGATTCTGACCATACCTTTGTCAAGAATTGCTGGAGATTGCCTGAGAACCCCACAGAAAGGGAGCTGGGTCCAGCCATAAGGTAGTAGATGGGCTAGTAGCCCCTCTGTGAATCACAGTGCAAGAGTAACTCGAGGAGGTATTAATTAACAAGGACCCTGACAGCAGTCGACAGAAAACACTACTACTGATGCAGGGCTAAGAGACGAAATAGTAGATGCCTTATTAGTTGAATGGGGATAGAGTAAGTACATCTAACTTCATGGGTACTGGATAATGAAAGATTTAGACAAAAGGGAATGAACAAATCCAAGTGATCTATTCTGTATCACAGTATATGCAGTACATAAGAATAATTCTTGATTGAACAAAATCATTACTACTAATAGCATCCTCTGGTATACTACAGGTACTTGTTGAGGTTCTTGCTACTGTCACTAGCTAACAATAAAGAGATGATTATAATATGATATCTCTACTTAGACAGTTTTGCCTGCCTTGGTAATGTTTCTGAGTCAACTAGCTATGCAACAGATTATTTATATCTTCTTTGCCTTTATTCTGAAAATGGACAAAGAAAACATTTGACACTGAAGCAGTGAAAAAGTTTAAAGGGACAGTAAGAAATAGAGTGTAGTTGTCCATTTGCTTCACCGCAGATAAGTTATGTCGACACATTCACTTTGTTATTTATCGTCAGTTGAGCTCTTGTACCAAAACAGATAGCTGCTGTGTATGTGATCTGTGTACTTTCATTATTCTCACAGTTGCTTAAGGTAAATACATACCTAGGAAAATGTACATCTGGATGTACCTTTCTTAATTTCTCAGGAGGATCTAACTTTAGTTGGTTGAAGGGTGCCACGTGAGTGTGTAAGGGAGTACTGAATTTACTAATATTCTTTTCAGCAAATCATTTGTAACAGATGGATGGGTGGGAAGCCCATCTGCGCCATCATATCAGTTTGAGATGAAGTCCGTCTCCACATAAATGTCAGAGCAGTTTGTAAGGCCTGTGATTCATCAGTCAACTTTGAATTGCTGTGAATGAAGTGTAGGGACTGACAGTATGATATTTTACATAAGCCGGAGGGAACAGGAAGTTGGTTCTCTGAGAAATTGACTGTGGGTTTCATGGTACACAAAGACTTTGTCTGACTTAATTAGCTTAGATTTTGTGGGGCTATAGAGAGATCCTCACCTGTGCCCAGGCAACTTCCAAAGGTATTCCTGTTCCAGTTGCCTGTTGGGCAGTTCCTTGAAGGATTGTTTCAAGTTCTTTTCCTATGTGGAGGGATTTAGATTTTTTTGGTATACCTCTCCTAGCCAGATACTGKTTTATATTCCTACATGAATTGCCAAGATTGGAATATGTGGACACTCAAACTGTTGCTTCTCAGTAATGTCTTGCTTCTCAGTGCAGCAACTGTTACTGTAAGTTACAATAGCCTTTTTTTCTCCAAGTATGAATACACATGTATATTTGAAGCAGCCTATTACGTATGACTTTTCTGTGCTGAAGAAATAAAGCAGTAGTTGAGACTTCTATTTTCTTCAGTGCATGAAGATTTTTAAGCTGATGTGCGGTTTCAACAGATTCTACTGGCCAAGTGATTTAAACCTCAAGATTGCATAGCTACAGAGTACAAAGACGAAAATATGTATTAATGATGCGTTGTGAACAATACTAGTTCAAAGGCACATAAATAACTTTTTTTTTTTTTTGTGGCATTCAAACATTTAGGGGAATAAGGAAGAGGAARGAGGAGGAACAGGAAGGAAATGATTCAGTGCATGCATAACATTATTGTCCTTTTCTGTATTCACTTGTTTACGTGCATTGTCATTAATAATTCCAGTTAACCTCCTGTTGAGACAGTGGAGACAATTCTTGCGTCTTTGAGTTGCTGTTTAGGGGAAAGTTGTGTGTCAGGTTTGTCACAGCCAAAAAACTACTCCAGAACTATGACGGCTAGAAATATTTCTGCCCCATGTGCTTTTGTTCTTTGTGCGTTTTTTTCCCTCCCCAAGTCGAAGTTTCCATGCTATGAAGGTAAACAAGTCATGGGGGGAGATAAAAAAAAAAATGAGTGTTTTCTACTCTATTAAATATAAAGCTATGAGAATTGTTGCTTATTGCTTGTTATTTTTGTAATGAGAAGCATGGTAAAAAATAGCTTTATGATGAGCAGTAATTTTTTTGCAGTAATCTTTTTTTAAAGCTACCTGGAAAATAAGTGCAACATGCTTTGGCAGGTATGCTTTAATTCTACCTAATTTTGTGAACTGTTTTTCTTGGCAGAGACCTTGGAACAGTCGGTGCTGTTGCTATAGACAGTGAAGGAAATGTAGCTTGTGCAACATCCACTGGAGGACTCTCTAATAAACTGATTGGCCGTGTTGGTGACACAGCATGCATAGGTATGGGGTGTGGGGTCTTGCCTCTCATTTTTTGGAGGTATCTCATTTAAAGAAAGAAAAAAAAGAAAAAAAAAAAAAGTATTACACATTCTCCTTTTCATTAGTGAAATGAAACATAAATACTGGTACATCTGAAATGGAGGTCTAACATTCAAATGTATCAAAGCTCAAGCAGCTTAACACAACATGGAGACTGCAAGTAAGGATTGGGAGTAGAGGTGTAGCGCTGTCATTATCATCATCATCCAACACTTTTCTCTCTGGAAAATGGGGATGGGAATTTCTTTTTTCTGTCCTTTCCTGAATGCTAATGTTGTTTTTTTTTTTTCTGTGTTTCCTTTCAGTTCATTCTGATAAAGCTCTCCTTTTGTACTTCCATGCTTACAGCTAAGTCAAAAAATGTAGCCTGTTCCATACTAAGATGCTGTTTTCGTGATACTTAAGGAAGTTGGTGTAATTGTAATTACTGTTCATTGTATCAGTGAGCCAGAACTGTAAAATGACTGGCAACTTTGAGTAAATTCCTGTTCTTAGAGAGCCCTGATAAGACTGCCTCAGAGCCTAATAGATGCGTTGTGGAATAAAGGAAATATTTTAAGAGATCTCTTACCCAAGTATAAAGAGACACTTGAAATCCTTTCCCCAGACTTCTTCCTCTTGTGGGACAGACTTGCCATTTGATTGCTTCAGGGTTCTACCATACAGTTGCAATTTGGAAAATAATTATTTTTAGTAAAACATGTTCCAAACTCAAATAGCACTGCTGTTGGCAGTACATGATTACTATAAAACTAATACTAACTTTCTCTCGCACCCGAAGTTGCTAATATTTTGGTACCCTCTGCATTTTCACTGTGATTTTCAGCTTCATTTCTGACTGCAAATACCCTTCTCTTATGTTCAGGGCTGCTATAGTATGGGACATAGGTCTGTGAAAGACAAATGAAACAGGGCACTGTTGAGCATATTGCTTGCAACTTTTGCTCTTACTAGACATCTGCAGAATTGGATACAGAAATGCTAGCTGTCCTTTTAAATATTAGAGCCTTTTGAAAGGGGGCTTTGACAAACATGGTGGCAGTGGTTTTCCACGTGTAAATTGGGGTCCATTGAAAAAGGTCTGATCTGATCAAGAAAGTACAGAAGGGAAGAAACTTTCATTGCTCTTCTATGCCTCTTTCCCCTCCCCCAGTACCTTGTTTATAATGCTGTGGTATGTTCCTCCCCAGCTCCTGGGAAATATTTTTCTTAGGAGATGTGCTAGAAACATGGGTGTTGAGCAAGCAGAAGCTTGGTGGAGAAGAGGGGGTGGAATGTGCCAGCAAAACAAGGATGGGAGGGGAAAAAATAAAGGGGGGGTGGGAGTTCAACAGAAGAAACACTCTGCTTGTGGTRAGGACTTGCAAGATTCTTCAGGGGTGCTTTATGATGCTTCACTAGAGCCCAGGCTCTTCAAATCTCTTACCTGCTTTTGCTCTTGCGGGTAAGTTCCCCTCAAACTTTGGTCAATTCACCAATGGCCTCACATCTTCCTTCATATCTTCTCGACTGGTAATGTTGCGTGACCTGGCATTCTGCATCCCATCGCTATCTTGCTGATCCTCAATATACTGTCCCTTGCTGTTCTGGAAAATATTTTTGCCCATCCCTGTGAAGTGTTGGCCTGCTTCTGCTTCTTGTACCACAAGCAGATCACTAGTCTTCCAGCTCTCTCAACTTGGCAACTGCCTTCATCCAGCTGTTGTTGATGTCTTTCATATATTTTACTTTTCAAACTGAGGCAGAAATGAGAAAGAAGTTTGTTACTGACACTTTGCTCCCAGAAGTGCACAGAACTGCTGGACCTTTAGGAAGAAATGTTCGGTACCTATTTTAAACAATGCACAGCTTGTAAATTGTATTACAGAATATTGCCGCCTTTTTTTTTTTCCCTCTGAAAAGGAAGTGGAGGTTATGCTGATAACCGTTCTGGTGCCACTTCAACCACAGGACATGGGGAGAGCATTATGAAAGTGGTCTTAGCCCGACTGATCCTCTATCACATGGAGCAAGGTATATTCCAAACTTCCTGTAAGCTGAAATAATGAGGATAGGAAACGTTGCCTAATGAGAGGTTTCAGTTTATGTACTATCATCCTAGAACAGTTGTCAGAAGAGTTGCTCCCACGGATATGTGGATGGGTCACCTCTCTTTAAAAACAAAACAAAGTGCTAAGTATTAATAAAGCTAAAATAGCCTTAAGTGGACAGAGATATCTATGCTGCTTGATGTTTAATCATGCTTTAGGTCAATGTACATTGAAAGACATTATTGTCTACTTTGTTTAACTGAAGTTCTCTTTAATAATTTTTTCCCAATTTTAAACTAAAATTTTGTGAACAAAGAAATAGAAAACAAGTAAAAGCAAGATATATTTAAGGAAGCAGTAGGGGAGGGGTAGAGGTAGACAATCAGAGCTGAAATAAGAAAGCATAGGGTATCACCTTTCTAATAAACCGTAAAGGTCTTTATTTTAACAACTCTGATTATAGCAACAGAAACGCTTTTAAGACATTTTAACTATGATTTAAGTTTTCATTTTGTTTTGGAAAATATACTAAACTGACTGGGTAGGTATGTGGTAAACAGCTGACACAGTATGTCTTATGTGACTGTAATATAATCTGACTGTGGGATGACCCTTTGGAGCTTTACCTTCATGAGTTAGTCTGTCATCTAAACCCTTGATTATATTACAGCCTGTAAACATAGCCAGACAACATACTTGTATTGCATGCAGTTGAAGAATGATTAATATAGATATCACCATTATTTTTAGAAAGCCATAGCTTTTAGGCAGTACAGTGTAACTTGCTTTGAGATCAACCGAACTGGAAATAGTTGGAAAACTTTCAATTTACATTTTCACTGTAGAAGCAGTAAGTAGAGAGACAAGTAACAGCTGAGAATATTTTTGTATGCTTTATAGAGCTGTTTGCATATAATGGGTGCATTTCTCTGTAAATCTCTTGGCTAATGTGGTAGTTTCAGCATAAAATACAACCTACAGATTATTTCCCAAAGCTCTAACACATTACGATCTCCCCTTACTCTCTATATTATAGCCCTAGCTATTCAATTTGTGAATGGCCTTCTAAGCTCTATTTAGTCTAAACTGTGTAAACCGGTTTCTTCTCTGGCTTGAAGTTAACTAACTGTGTTGCAAAACCTATGCATTGATAGCAGTTATCTGGCTTGTGATAAATCAGTATGAAAGGCAAATGAGGCTCAAATTAAAAAGTTTTCTAAAAAAAGAGAAAAAGAAAAAAGAAAATGAACCCACATGTGTGCATGTTTAATTGGTTTGCACTTGTTCACCCTGCCCGTGCTTGTTCTACCTTCATTCATCCTGCCCAGAAGTATAACTCAGCTGCCAGGAAAATACGTCAGCAATAGACTTCCCCCGCCCCCGTTTCCATGAAGGCACTGAAAACAAACCCTCAAGTTATTATAACTCTTTGAGTCCTTGAATGGTCAACTAAAGTTGCATATTTAAGAACAACTATAGAGCTCTCTGATAATTCTGTTCAGCGCTTCAGGAATTCACATAGTAAATATCTTCTTTTGGACCAATGCTGCAAAATTTACTTTCATGTTTCAGGAGTGAATTGCATTGCCAGTCTTAACAGCTGTTGGAATCTCTGTCTTATGGTGGCAGCTGTTGTCTTGATGAAAAATCAAACAGTGAAATACTGAGCCTTTGAAGTCAGTGCCACTGACTTGAATAGTCATAGTGTCACCCGTAACGTCAGAGAAAGGAGCTTTATCCTGTCAGTCACCAGTGCTGTGAATAATTCTGACTCTGCTGGTTTTGTTTGGTTTTAACTCAAAATTTGCAGGGAAGGCATGAAGGTCAGTTTTTGTTCTGCAACCTAAGCTGCATAACATTACCAATGGTATGTATCTTAGAACAATTAGGCTGAGCCAACTGCATTCCTGAATATATATTCAAACTTATAGTGAACAAATATTCTGCAGCTATTACAGGCCTGTGTGTATGATGTACACGTTAACTTTGATTTATTTAGAAAATATTCCTGTTAATATGAATAAGTGTAATGAAAAGATAAAGTTGCTTTGCTGGTCCTTTCTCTGATGTCTAGTACATTGAGTCCTCATCTTGCCTGATACTTTCAGAAGTTTCAGGAAGAGTAACGATGATGTCTGCTTTTGATAAATTATGACAATGTGAAGTACGTGCTTTGAGCTCCATTGTGGCCAGTGGACTTGGAACATAGATGATGATGACTGAAATTTTTGATTGTTTTAATGTGGTTTTTTTCAAATTGTAAATGCTTTAGACCTAGCTTGTGACAAACCTTTGATGGAAAGCTTGCAGATTGGCATTTTCCCCTTCAAATGGTCGCATAAGAAATGTTGTGTCTTGAACATAGAGTTGATGAGTTAGTCTATATCAAACACTGAAACTGAATTACAATCTGAAGCTATTTAAATCCTGTCTTTTTAGCAGCACCGTAACATAGCAGCTATTAGCAACTGTCCAGAGCCTTCCTATAAACACTTCCTTTGCTATAATGGAAATTTCTTGCCGATTTAGTTGAAGGAGGAATTAGATTTGGCTGGCTCCATGGGGAGGGGCGAAACTTGAAGGGAATTTTAAAACTTATTTCAGGACAGATACCATGAAGTTATCTTGTTCTTCTTTTCAGGAATGTCACCAGAGATGGCTGCTGACACTGCATTAGACTACATGAAGACACGAGTTGGGGGCTTGGGGGGTGTCATTGTTGTCAACAGTTCAGGAGAGTGGGCAGCAAGGTTCTCCACCAAGCAGATGTCCTGGGCTACTGTAAAGGATGACCAGCTGCATTATGGGATTTATGCTGGGGAGAGGCATACAAAATCTGTTGATGAAGCACTTACATCTGAAAGTGAGGGATTCTGAGAATGAAGAAACATCGACTGAGGAAGAATGAAGRTCTCCAATTTTTGCCGGAGGGCAATGACAGTTGATTTCATCTTTCTGAAAGATCTGTACTCTTTTGATTGGTTCACAGGCATTGCCACAGTTACAGTCAAAATGAAATCTGGACATAGTTCTTCAGTGGTCCTGGATATATGAATAGTATTTATTAATACCTTTGGGAAGTCAGGAGATCCTCCTTTTCTAGATAAGAAAGAGAATGGTCAGTAGGTTTCTTGGTTAGCATGCCTTAATCCTACATTAAAGGGAGCCTGAGTTTCAGTATTAGAGGAACACTTTTCCATGCCCATTCTCAGAGACTGCTGCCAGGATGATTTGAGAGATGAATACCTGTTAATTAAAAACTGAATTTTGAAAATTGCATCGCTTTCCAGAGTCTTTTGAGCAGTCATCCCATGATAACAAAGTGCTAACTGTCAGTGAAATACCACCAAACAGCAGTGAAGAGTTAAGACTACGTCATTGTCACAGGCTTGAGGTAACTGTCAGGGGAAGTAATAATGAGGTAAAGAAAATAACTTTTCTCCAGAGATGGGAGACGTGATGCTTTCTGAGGAGTCCTATTTTATTCCATTCATTGGCATCAGACCTACAATTAAAAAATGGAGACCACAACAAAGTAGGCTACAATATTTCGAAGTATATGTGGATAGTTAACAGGAAAGATAATATTGACTTAATGTCTGGGGTAGTAATGAAGAAGGTCATGATTTCAATAAATATAAATAAAACAGCAATCTTTACTACTCAAATACAAAGTCTAAACATGAGACAGAGAGATGATGATGAACTGGAAAAATAATTATATAAAATCAAGTGATAAAAGCAAGCTGTACTAAAACAAAACTGCCTTTTAAGGTGTGTTAAGTCTGTGTGTGAAGTCTGAAAGGTTTTCTGGAGAGGTTTTCTTTTTTAAAAAGAATTGATGTTCTGCATTACCTCTAATACAGTTTCTTCATTAAGATTTTGTATTTTTAAAAGAAAGAACAAACTTTCTTTTTCCTGTTTTCTGACTTAACTACATAATTTTTTGTGTTAAAACTGTGTAATAATTTTATGGATTTTAGCTGGTGACTAGGTTTCCTCTGCAGACAGATTTGTATGTTATAATTGCATGCCATCATACTGTGGAATGTTCCCTTTACAAGATAACCCAAATAAACATAGCAAAAATCTTAAATCATAGTTTGAAACTACTCATACCTGTGTCCCAACTACAGTAAGCCATGTTATTGAGTTGGCTCATACAGAACGGTAAGGTTGCCAAGGCTGTCTAAGCAGCTCTCTACTTTGATCTATGGTTTATTAGATGTTGCAGATGACTGGATGTAGACAGCGATGGTTCAACAGTAGATGGCTCATGCAAAACGTAACCATGGAGTACTTGTGTACTCTGTTCCACAGGAGATCGTGTAGAAAATGGCTACTATCTGATCATCAGAAGTTCATGAAACAATAACAGTATTTAAGATGTGCTCATTTGTAGAGAGAGGTGGTCTTCTTCTGAGTAAAAATTAATTCATTTTGCCTTCTGTGCATGAGATAACAATCTTACAGGGCCAGACTGTTCTCTGGGGGGAAAAAAAGCAGTATTGTCTTAGCTTCATTTCCAGAATATCAAGGCAATCCAGGTTTTTGTGGTCAAGGATCTGCTTTGTTTACCTCACCTGTCCCTAGTGCAAGATCAGATTCAGGACAGGCAATAGAAAATTGCCTGAACTCCACGAGTTCTGCCAAATTTCATTTTGCAGCATTGTTTTCATGAAATTGCTTGTTTGTTTTTTTTTTTGGTTTTTTTTTTTTTAATGAAAAAGAATTGAACTTGAAGGATGGTTTTTACAGCTAAATGGTGATACATAGGCATGGATGTAGGCTGTACACAAGAGAAGAAGAATACAAATATCTTGTCTTATACCTGCTTTATCAGATTAAAGACTCTGTAGAGGGCATGTTCCTAGTAACCATTCCTTTGCTTGAAGTAGCTGGAGGGAGGAGCATTTAACCCACTACCACTGCAACACCTGGTGTATCATCTTTGTCAAGCTCTGGTTTTGTTGTGTTTTCTGAGTGGATGCAAGCCTGGTCTGGTCTTGCTCCAAGTTGACCAAAACCCAAGTGATGGTTAGCATAGCAGCAAGCATAAGCTAATATACCCACTGGGTGGTTTATTGGGTAGGGTTTGGCACTACACTAACCTGGACAGTTGGCTTTTGGTTAGCTTTGAACAAGTTCACATCTGCCCAGAAGGTACCATCAACCACAGCAGCAGTACAGATACGATCTCAGGGCTCTCAGAAGGAATAGTAAATGGTTGCTGTGGTTAATTCACCTCAGCTGTTCTCAGGAATATAATGTAATAAATTGCTGGCACTTAAGAAAGAGCATTATCCTATATATCTTCTATCGCTCATCACCAGACTAGCTGGGCACCTTCCAACAGTGCATTAAGCAGTGTGACTACCATCTGGTCTGTATGATTTGTTCTGTCTCACCTGCTCCTTGGTAGTGTGCTCTATATTCCTGTGTTGTGAAAAAGTATCTGGTTTTCAAAAACATGCATGTGCTGTTACGCCTTTGCAGTTGAAGCAGGGCTGGGAATGAGGAACTGTGCCTTGCATATGGATTGACCACACTTGGATTGATGACATTTGATAATCCTGAGGCTGTGTGGAGTTTGCTCCGCAGTTCAAATGATGACAGCTCAGGCAAAGCACTGGTACCAGCGGTCAGGGCTACATGCTTTTCTTCCAGCCAGCTGACCGAGTCAACGCTCCTCAGAAACATATGCAATTTCCACACGTAACCTGGACAGCAGGTAGACCTCTGCTAGGACAGTCTTCCCCTTCCTCATAAGAAGGTGGGACGACAGGTCAGGGATAGGGTAGACCTAACTTTCGAAGAAACTGGAGAGCTGGGGTTGAAACAGTTGTTTTCCTTCTCTCTCTCTTTGCCCTTTCAGTCATGTTCTTTAGCTGGCACAGGACAAGACGCTGTTGCTGCTGATGTAAGAAGTTGCTGGTGTTGCACAGGGCTACCTAAGTTTTTAATATGCTTACATGTCCCCTGACCTTTGTGAATATTGAGAAACTACCCTTTATAAGGGCTTTAACATTTAACAGCTTTTACAATTATAAATATAGTTGAAAGATGCTGAACTTCAGGGGGATACTGACAGCAGGATGGGAAGTTGTGTGCCACTGCCCCACACTGCTGCTGGAAAAGAGCCTCTCATCCAAATGGCTGTGACCTGGATATCAAAGAAGGAAAATTAGAGGTCTGTTGCCAAGCAACTGAGTGTCCTTGGCACGTAGCAAAGCAGCAACAGAGTTTTAATTACCTAATTAAAGTGTGGCATCCCATTATTTTATATCTTTTAGAAAGCCAGTTGTCGATGTTGTCCTGTTGCTTTCTTACTAGTCTGTAGAAAGGGTCCCTGACCCGAGCAGGTAGCCACGATGGGCGACCGTATCAAAGCCAAGTTGTTAACAAAAGCAGCAGAACAGTGATCATTGACTTTGCTCATATATGTCAGTTCTGTGCAGGTTTTCCTTCTTAGTCTTTTCAAGTTATAAGTAATTAAAGATTGTTCTGTAGGACATCAGTGTTTGGAAATTTGGTTGGTTTTTTTTTTTCAGTGTTCTACTTTGTCCTGCATTTTAGCTCTGTCTCTGGGGTGGTTTTCATTGACTTTGAAATCTGTCTTGGCAAAGTTTAATGGCACTTGCTGTTTTGCTTGTTTCTCTTCTGGTCTGCTTTTCCTTTGATATGCTCTGATAAATATTTGCTGTGGGACAGATTTCAATCTTGGTTACGTCAGTATAAATGAAAAGCACAGTCACTGAAGTCCATGGTTACACTAGAGGAAGTGAAATCAGACATGGGCTCGCCTGTCTGAAGCCGGTAGCTCTGTGAGTATTCAAACAGCCTTTGCTGACGAGGGAGAGAAAAGAGAGAGGACAGAGAGCCTGCTGCCAGCAGCCACCGTATGAGACGGGACTCTGGTCTCCGGCAGTGTCAGGGTGAAGATGATGCCCAGGGAAAYAGTTAAATATGCAGACTAGGAAGTAAGTGTCAAATGGTTCACATAAAAGAATCTTAAGATCACACAGACAGGGCGAGCAAAGAGTCGTTTTGTTTTAGACGTGTAAACCATGAAGGAGGGGAATCTCATTTTCCTTTCCACTGCACTCCTTACGCTCAGTTTATTGGGGGCACGTAGATACCCCGCAGCCTTTGTGTAGATGAGCTTTGCCAGACCTGCTCACATGTGCTTTAACTTCAATTATTTCTAATATTCTTTCCTTTTAGCCTTTAAAATTCTCCTTGGTTGGAGTGAGACTCGTTTTCTCGCGGTTCCTCCCTAAGTCCTTTTCTGCTGAGGACAGGATGGGTTACGATGCAGTCTGCGTGGGCTTTAGCCCTCCAGCCCTGCACTTTTGACCCTTTACTGCTAGGGCTTTGCTACAACTTAAGCTATGTAAATGCATGGTAGCATGCAGCTTATTTAAATACTCAGCTGCTTCCAGACTTAATGGCTCTGCCTGGTCCTGCCTGCTTAGCGGCATAGCAGGCTGCGTGCTTAGCAACCCAGGCTGCCGTGAGTGCATCACCCCCGTGCACYGCTTTCCCTACTGCCTCCCCACTGAATATAGCGAACATTTCCAGTGAACATAGCTTTTTCTGATGGCACCCAAAACCTTGTCTAGGTTTGGGTGTAGCTACCACCTGCCAGCCACAGCCTGTGATAACAACTGTATTATAACAGCACCACGAGGGCTGACTAATAYGGGAGACAAAACCCAGGGCCGTTAGAGGCGCTGGACTCATTTCTGCAAGTACTTGTGACTGTAAAGTATACATACCAGTAAATGTAGACCCTATTGTTTTAGCACTTGCTTTTTCTTAGCAATTTCCAAATGTCCACTCATAAGCAGTTTCTAGAATAATTAACAAACTGCTGCTCTTTTGGGCTGGAAAAGTGCACGATTTGCTGGGACGTGGGTACTCGCATCCTCTGTTCGTGGAATTCATTTGCTGCACGGAAGAGGGATACAGCCAGTATTCCTCTCCTTTCCTATATTAGAGAAGATAATTTGTGGTGGTGTTGGTTGGTTGATTTTTTTTTTTGTTTCGTTGGTTTTGTTTTTTAAAAGCTGAAAAAGGTTATTGTGGCTTCACTCAGGCATTTTTACCTATCTTTTGTCTCACCTCCGGTAACCCTTCTGAGATCCTTGGGGCTGAGTGCGGCTCAGCTAAGCCTCTAGGTGAGATAATCACTCAGAAATGATGATATTAGGGAAAATGAGTGGAACATGAAACTCAGCACGTTTTCGAGTATTTTAAGCCAGAAGGAATCACAATTATTATCTAGTCTTGCTTCCTAAATAAACAGGCCATAGGTCCTTCCCTCTGTTATTTCTGCATTAAGCAAGTAACTTCTGTTGAAGCATGGTCTATTCCTGCCACAGACAGAATGAAAATGAGGACGCTCTCTGAGAGAAAACACCTGAACCATTTTTTAAATAATTCTGTTTTAACACATTTAAGAAAAAAAAAAGATAGTATCATGGCAGATACCCTGGTGGCTTCTGTGCCGCCACCAGGCTGTGCTTGAGGTCTCCATGGGGTGAGGGGTCTGCTAGAAAATAGACCTGAAATTTCAGATCCAAAGATATGTGGTACGTATTTTCCTGGAGACAAACCTCCAGAAGTCCTGCATGTAATGGTAATATTTATATAACAATTCAGGTCTTCAGAGAAGCACACGGAAGCTGTGAACTGATCTGCACAGCTCTTCAGTGGAGTTTATTATATTTGAACTGTTTTATCTCTGGCGAGCACGCAGGGAGATTAAACAACTACTCCGGGGCCACCAAATGCATCTGAGGCAAGGCCAAGATTAGAATATTGATTTCTGGCCTCCRCAGTCCCAGGCTCAGTTCACTACATTATGTTGTTTTTACAGATAACGTTTAGACAAATAGATCTTGACATATCAAAAGCTCAGTAGCCTCTCAGTAAATTGAGCAGGGCTTTAGCTGTTCAATTCCTGTGATTTGTGCGTGCCTCATGCTTGGTCCCGGTGATCTCAGTAGCTATTTTATATTTAGAGTGAAACCCACTTCTAGCCTGAAGCATACTAGACTTTTTTTTTTTCCTCTTAGAGTAGAAATAAGCCTAATTATGATACATTTTCTTCTTGTCAGATTGAGATCTGCAAATATGTTACTTCAAAGAAATTCTGCTTCAATCCTCTTTAAAAAAACCCCACATTGGTGGAGATTCTAAGTCCTAACCAACAGTAGCTTGTCACTCTTTCTAATTCCTTGTTTGAGTAAGAAGTCAGAACAATGGGAGAAGTCCCGTAGACCCAAAGTTCAAATCCAAGTGCTTTTAATGAAATCACCACACATCACCTGCGGATACGCGGTTTCTGATATCTGAATGCTGAAGAAAAGGCAAGTATGTACTTGAAAGCCAAAATAAATTCTACACAGAGAACAATTCAGGTGTATYTGTAGCAGAAAACTGGTCTCCCAATATGTACAGTGGTGTAAGAATATTGCCATTGCTGCAACCCAGGAAACCTCCGAACTACCTGAGCTTGCCGAGATGTAGACCAGAACTTTCTTCCACATTTCTGAACGCCAGGTATCTCATCTGCAGCTAACAAAGGACCCTGCTTACTCTTACGGAGCCTCCTTGAAGTTTGGCAGACCTACAAAAGCTGTACTCGTGTTTCAAACACATCAAGTTATCTAACAGCCTTCTCCACCCTTCTTTGTTACTCGGTGCAGTAGCACGATGTCATTTGTCAGAGCGCCAAAACTGGAGACATGCTGAATATGTGAATACCAAGGAAGTGGTTTCCTTAGCAATAACAGGCATGTGAAAGTCAAAACTTCCTTTCCTCCTCATGTGACCTTTTTCAAAGCAATTCAGCCCGGGGACAATAGGAGTGAATTCCAAGCACCCGCAGCGTTCCTGTGCCGGCGGGCAAGGATCTGCCAAACGGCCAACTTATCTTACCTTTTTATTAAGGTAAAATTGTATTTCTCTTTAGATGTTCTCCACTAGGGATTTGGTGTGTTTATGCGTATGGTATAGTGTTTCCTGAAAGCAAAATTGCCTAATGCCATAGAAACGAATATATAGAAGATTGCTAAGTAATTTTCTTGCCATTGTGGACCAAAACTTTTGTTATGCGTAATATCCAAAGTCCTTTCTGTCAAGAGGAAATAAGGGCATGAAAACTCTTACCAGCTTGTTTTAGTAGCTGGACCTCCCTGATGATACTTGGCCCATTTTATATAAGGTGAAAATCACCGCTTCTTATGAAAACCCCTGAGGAAAAAAAAGAGAGAGGGAGATGGCTTACTGAGGCAAATAAGAGGAAGATGACATTCATCTCACCCATCCTGCACACAAGTGCAGTATCAGTCCTCTGTTGCTATTCTTATCCTGAATATTTGGTACAGCCTTTCCTCATCCCTAAGGAGACAGCAGTGATAGCCAGCAGTACTTACGCAAAGCCGCCTGTCCAAGAATCCTGAAGTATTTTCTAAAAGCAGCCACTAAATTTAAACCTGAGCTTCCTACCGAGTTAGGGAACTGTTCTCCCTGGTTTTCCAGCTGGGGAGGTGATACAGCAGATAGTTGTCAAAAGGGCAGAGAAAAATCCTGTTGGAGCTGGAAATGGTCATTCAGCATCCTTTCTGTATTGCAACGAGTGAGAGACAGGCTTGGATTTCAGAAACTCAAGGAAAGCTCTGGTGATACAGTTCTCCCCGGCTTCAGTGTTTCTGGGCCGCCCGTACACAGCCCCTTGCTAGCTGCCTTCCTCACCACTGATGGGGCCTGCATTCAAGTCCCTGGTAATTAACAGAGAAGGGATTTTCCGGGTCTCAGGGACCACTGATTGTCACCTTGCTTTTAGTCACGCATGCTGTGGTTCAGGGTTTTTCCCCCAATTTCAGCATTTAGTCTTAAACTCTAGAGGAGCAGAAATTTTCAGAAACAAACTATGCAATGTGAATAGCTGAGTTTGGAGCCGGTCCTGCCAGGCAGGAGAAGAAATTTGACAAGAGACGGTTCCTCTGCAGCTTTCTGTGAATCTGGGGAAGGGATGTGGCATGGATTCAGAGCCTTAATGTCTGGAGGAAAATAGGCAAGCCATCTGCTCCCGCAGGCGCTGGCGCATCGGTGCTTTGTGCCAGTTACACCAAGGTACAACTTCTTGTCTAGCCAAGCATTCGTGTCCAACAGAGTGTGTAAGCACCTGTGGTGAGTTGTCGTATGAAATCCCAGTCCACTCTTGGCAAAATGTCATACCAAGCATGTCCATGTTTAATGCCAGTAGTCTTTCCAGACACATCTGCCCCGCACAGGGAATGAGGAGCAGAACCAGGACCATGCTTCCCGTGGGGCAGCGAGCGAGCAGCAGCCGGGTCACCGCTGCAGCAGCACCACTGCAGCATGGTGCAACGTGGAGCTGGGCTTTCTGCCATCAGGAGGCTTAGCAAGTGATGCCGTAAGCCCAAAGTACCACATTACACAGGCTGTGTGAAGTAGGTACAGACTTGGGACAGCGGCGGAGCTGAAACCAGACAACCAAGAGCTCCCAGCCAGTGCCTTGGTGTAAAAAAGGAGTCAGAAAAAGGCCTCTGCCATTTTTTTCTGGTGTGGCAGAAAAAGGTCAGAGAAAAGGTGTAGGAGCAGCCCAGAAAATGCTCTCCAGCAGAGGGAAGACAGCAACGGGCTGCCCACAAGTCCCCCTCCAATTGTAACTATACAGACTGGGTCAAAGTTGAGCTGGGCACCACGATAACACCCCGTAAACTATTGCAGTACCAAACAATGCTGATATTATTAGATGCCAGTGCCTGAACGAGTATTTCAGGATTTATTCAGCTATCTCCATGTTGCTGCTCTGTGTGCAGCACTTTCCAATCCCCCTGTCAAGCATGGGGCCAGGGGGCAAGGGCTGCCGCTGGCTCTGCGGGCCTGGAAAGGCACTGGGAGATGCTGAGATGGAAGTGGGCAAGGTGAGGTTGTATTGGGGACGGGGTTCCCGGGAGCYGCGGGAGGACATGGGCGCTCCCCTCCCAGCAGGGTCGGAGCAGAGCAGAGGTCCCCCCGGCCCACAGCCTGCTCCACACTGGGGGATATCTCTATGGCCAGGCTGGGGATTTAGGGAGGTACAGATCAGCAAGGGGAAAAAGCAGCTTTGGCCAACACTTCAGCTCCCTCAGACACTGCTGGCCCACTACCATCCATGTGTCTTGATGTCAGCACGTGAAACATTCAAATGCATTTCAAAGGCTAGGGGGGTCTGCGGTGGGCTGGCCGTGAGGACCAGCTCCGGGTGGGGAGGCAGTGCTGCGCACTAACGACCCCAGACTCCAGGAGGAAGCACAGACTGGTGCAAAAGCACAACAGCAGCAAAAAAAATGTGAAAGACAAGAGAGGGGTGTGCCTGGGGCTTGGAGTCTTGGAGGAGCAGAGATGGCAAGGGAGACTGGCACCAAGCTGCCTACATCGGGCTACAGCGTTAACTGCTGGGGCGCAGGGAATCGTTTTCCTGTCAAGGACTAATTTGAACATACAGGCTCAGTGCATTATAATTACCCAACACAGAGCAGACTGCAGGATGTGTGTCACGTGCTGTGGGACTAGGCACCATTTCCAGCGATCCCATAGAAGTGTCATAGGACGATACTCTCAGCTACATGTTCCTAATTAATAGTTTTTTTCATTCTGTTTTCCTTTGTTCATGTTAAGATAGGCTTTCTCTTTATGTGTCATTTAGCTCGATAGATCTATTTGAAAAATTACTTGACAAATGTTTAAGCAAAGATTTTTTCTAAGTATGTGTTCCTTTTGGAGAAAATCTGGCCAAATATCTTCCGATCTGTTCCTTCATAGGAGAGAGAACACAGTCAGGATGTGCCAGCTCCTCCTGCGTAGTCCAGTTGGTTTTTTCCCTTCGTTCTTGCATGTTTCAGTTTTACAATTGCTCCCATGGGTCATAATAAACCAAGATATAAAGAAAATACATTCAGCATATTTTGAAAAATAACAAGCCGTATCCTTTACAGGAAATGTGGGTTGAGGCATACTATACAAACTTTTGTCATGTCCTTTAATCTCACTTAACAGGGACATAGTTCAGCCATGCTGGTTTCTTCAGAGCATGTGCTGATAGGATTTAATTAATAAATCAGATTTCAGATTCTGTGACTGCTAGAAAATGTTCAACAGCAAAGTCATTTTGACCAAGCTGCTTTTCAACATATTATCCTTCTGCTGAAAGATCCCCCAATGAATCCAATATTTGTCTCAAGCACTGAGGAGAGCAATGACCTACTATAAACAGCACTGCCTGGCAGGCAGAGCTTGTCATCATTAAGTTACTGCCACAGCAGCTCATTCCCAACCTTGGTGAATAAACACAGGTATTAAATCATTCAGCTGATGGAGAAAATGCTGATTCCATTCAAATCCATGTATTATCATGTTTCTAGACTTCACTTTTCAAGTAGTGTGTTTTAACAAAACTCTGGCTTCTAGGAGATGGGCGTGCAAGCTAAGGCAGTGCTATATGCCTTAGTACAGAAATTTTCCACCTATTCCAGCACAACAGTGCTGTCAGTTTAGTGCACTTTTGAAACCCGCTACGAAATGACTATGAAAGTAATGAGAACCAAGCAGATTGTTCTGGATCTGGAAGAGCTGCCTCGGATGAAACCCCCAGCGAAAGGAAACCTTCAGTGACCAAGAATGAGGGCAGGATGCAGAGATGAGGGAGGGATGCAGAGATGAGGGTGGGATGCAGAGACGAGGGTGGGATGCAGAGACGAGGGTGGGATGCAATGATGAGGGTGGGTAAGGGTCTGAGCAGACACGCAGCTCAGGTGAAAGAAGTCTTTCACCAAACACTGGTTGCATCCTTCCTCCCAGCACAGACACACAACCTTGCCTCTTCACAGTGGATCTCTAGGCCCTTTAGTGTCTGAGAGCCATCAGATACCTACCACGCTGACTAAATTAAAAAGCGTCTCTGCAGGAAAGCAACAGTGTGCTCCAGAACTTTTCTGATGATTAACGTGAAAACATGCAATTGCCCATAAAGCATATCTTCTGTTGTGGACAGCGGAAGGACACACAGAAATTCAGCATCTCTGCTATTGCAACTACTGAGACCTGAAAAACAGGTTCATTACCAGTTCTACAGGTGTAACAGGAGGATATGGATCTCGTATCTTTGGTTTCACTTGTTCTTGGTGCTTGTCACTCTATGAGGCAGATTTGTTCCTGTTTCTGGTTCATTCTTCCTTTGCTCCGATCTGTCTCACAGGCAGTGTTTGGGAAGAACACCTGTCTCTCCAGTACCATTTTGCATCGGCAGATTTCCAAGAACTTTACAAAAAGAAAAAAAATGGAAGGAATGAGGCAGATTTGGGGCAGTTGGCAGGGGCGGGCGGGTAGGGAAGTGCTGTGGATCAATGGATCATCCTCGAGAGGAGCAGGTGGAAGAGTCGTCATGTGAAAACACAGTGTGGCAGGTCCTCGAGTGATACCCAAGCTCCCTAAATCCTCTGTGGCTGCCGCTACTGCTGAAACCCACCAAGCAGACCTGTTCTCGTGCTGGTCCACCTAGAGAGAATAAGCTACTGCTACAGGCAAACACACGCTGCTTCAAGTGGCTGTGATTTCTGCTGGGAACCTAAAGGTTTCAGCCCCAATGTGCCAATGTCATACAGGTATCACTATGATGCTTTGGGGTTTTTCTCCTCCAATTTTTAAAGAAAGCTACTTATAAAAGCTACATTAAAAGAAAGCCATAAATTCAAGCACTCACATGTTAGGAAATGTAAGAATTACAGTTAGGCTTTTTATTTCAACTCTTTTTTGTCCCTGCATGATACAATCTTTAATTACATTCCACCAGCTAAACTGTGAGAAAAATGCTACTGCTTACTTTTACTGGTAATGTACTATAGAAAATAATATGCTAAACATGAATGACATGTTCAGTGATTTAATATTACCAAAGTAATAATGCGATAATATATTGCAGTGTTACCTGTTTGCTCCTCATACTGTACTTACTGTGCAAATGTTTTAGTGAACAGCATGGAAAGCCTGGAGCTTGAAAGTATCTTTTGGCAAAAAAAGACTTTTAGTCAATGAGAAAAGTTATCTCAGAAAAAAGCGAAGGATGGGGACTAATTACTTTGCTTTCTTGTCCCAGACGTTCAGCTAGAGAAGAGAAGCTTTACGAAACTCATGTGATAAGTGTGAACTGAGCAGCTTGTATTGCAAAGCTGAATTGTTCGTTCATGCTGTTTGATGGCACCTCCCCAACATACACAGGGCCTTGATCCTTAAAAGCTCAGGCACAGCATGTCTGTTAAAGTTACACACATTTACCATCACAAGACTGTCCAAAAATGAGTAAATGCCAGTTCTTGCAATACAGTATTTCATGTTCTCCCCTCTTTTGTTTCTGTATTCACCTCTACTCCAAATTTTATTTTGTTAGGAAATTATACTCTTAATATTTTCTGGTCTATTCCTGGTAGAAGGTGCAAAGAGCTATAGACATTTACTGTCCTCTCACAGTATTACAAATATAACTTGGTTTGATTTTAAATAAATATGTAAGAACTTGTACCAGGAGAACTGCGGTCTGTGTCTTCAAGGCCATTTATTAGAAATATTTCTAGTTAAAACCTAATTGTTTGCCTCTGAGTGTTAGATTTTTTTGCTTTTTACTAATATCAAGTGGTACTAACTAAATTGTCCTCTTGTAAGATGACTTAAGGAAAAAATTCCTCTGATACCAGAATGGCAAAACTGGGCCCTTCGTTCTTTAAACAATGATTCAAAGTCACATTGCCCTTATTGTTGGCCTTCGGTACTAAAGATTTTTCCTCATGCCTAGCTTCACTTTGACTTCATGGCTAAGGTTTCAGCTAATGATGCTATCAGACAATAGCGGAACGCAATTCAAAACAACTACTGGAAAAATCCCTACCCTCTTCCAAAGCTGCCAGGTTAGGACAAAAGAAGAGCTGTAATACTGTGAAGCAAACACAAGCATTGAAGCTATCAGGCCTATGCCTGTACATAGGTTTGCTCACTACTCATTTAGGGTTTTATTGTTTCAAATGTAAGTTGCAAATGGTTCGATAGCATGGCCTGAAAACAGATAAAGCTTCTGCATCTTTTGAGAATCGGATATGGTATCATTTTTTTTTAAGTTTTTTCAACCACAGCATTTCTTTGGAATTGCAAGTGATCTCTTAGTACATAGCACACCAGCTGTACCAGAACATGTTTTTTCTTCTTGTTCTGGGTAAACTCAGCTCATATAAAAAAAAAACCACATAAGTCACCTAACGTGCATCCAGACTAAGCAATGAATACACGCTGTGGCGCACACCAAGGTATCCATCATCCTAGTTCGGAGGCCTTCCATCTGCTTTGCAAGCCTGGATTTTCTTCTTGTAAAAAAAATGAGCAGGAAGATGTATGAAAAGATGTCTGAGAAGATCTAATTCCTTTAGACATAAACACTAAAAGTTGGGGAGGGAAGCAGAAAATTACCATTTTACAATTGAACTTTTATTTGGATGGGACGTCCCTGCTGATATAACCTATTGGCATAATTCTTATTAAGGCTTAGAAAAAGAACAATTGCTTTCATCGTGTTCTTTCCTCAAATGGGAAAATTTAATATTATCATTGTTCAGCAGTGAGATTYAGGAGGTGGGTAGCCTTGACGGATTTCTCTTTCAGGCACTGGATGATTAGTCCTGTCTGCATCTCTCTTACTATGGCAGGTATATAAAGTAACCCTGATCACTGGCAGAGGGGTCCTCTGAACTTTACCACCAAGCACAGCAACCTTCAATACCTAAGGACAGTGAGTTTGTGTTTGGCACCAGTGGGATGGCAGTCTCCTCTCCTTATGTGCCCAGGCTAAGTGATATGCCAGGCACAACAACATGTGATCTAAAGTGAACTATTTGTGAAAATCCATTWAAAAAGATCAATGAACAAGTACATAACTCATTCATGTGAGATCTGTTGAACAAGTGTGGCTCAGGGCAGACCTGAAGTTTGGTTCTACACCTTGAGAAGACTGTTGCACTGTACAACCAAACTCACCAGTGGTAGCAAGCATATGTCATCATGGTCAATACATCATATCCAGTCATTTTATTAGGGAACTTTGGTCTTTATGTTAGCATATACTTGTTTTACTAAGCTGTATGGAATTAAACCATGGTATTGATAATTATGGAGAGAGAAGAGGGTAACTGGTAATACTGGGGATATTATGGGCATCCCTGTGAGGCACTAAATCGAACCATATGAGTCAAGAGGAATATTTTGTTATAGTTGAGATGTGAAGTCTAAAAGTCACTTTTGATTAAATTGTAAAATGTTTTTTTCTAAGCTGTGTTAATTTTACTTTGAAGTCCAGAGCAGCAAAAATGCAAGACAATATTCCAGTTACTCTGATCATCTTTTCTGAAGGTTAAACACTACCTACTGCTCCCTACCTGTAACTCACTGTGTGCATGGTAGAAGTACCGAACCGGACATCTGCTGCTGTCCTCTTTACCAGCGAGGCCACTTTAAAAAGCTGTCTGCTGTGCTTTCAAAGAAACCCATCGCTGTGTTCCAGTGTTGAAGACAATAGCGGAGGGCAAAGATCTAACCCTTCTTGCCCAAATGTTATATATTCACATTACATCTCCTGCAGATGAGAAACCATCATTTAAATGAAGAAGAAAACAAATTTTGGAACAGGGTATTTTTCTGAATGATACTTTCAATCAGAAATGAAGTGGCAGAACTGCCCAATCTTAGTATTATTTATTAAGCAGGTTCATTATGGTTGTATCTATTAGCCAACCCCCATCAGATCCTCTTGTGCTAGACATTATAAAACCAAGAGCTGTACTGAAAGTTGGACCATGCAGAAAATCATTTTGTACCGCTGAAATGTGTTGCTTGGAGGAGTGCCTAACTTTCTAACTTTTTTAGTACAAACATTTTTGGAGTAAGAAAAATGGCATAATATTAATTTCACCCAAAAGCTCAGACTATATAGGCCATGCTACTCAGAAATGGAACATCAGCCAGGACATGTTGCTTGTTTGTGACTGGAAACAGCCAGAGAAGAGGCAGAGACAAGCACTCACAGCTGCAAGGGAAGGGTGGAAAATGCCAGCCTAAGAGAAACTTGAGGACTCTTTCTTTCTGGTAGAAAACAGACTGGAAGAAAGCTAGGAGTACTGAATAAATATCGAAGAAGGTATGTTCTTCTACAAAGAACCAGAACTTTGTCAGTTCCACTCCCAACTCTACCCTTGACTTGGTTTTCTGGCGGAAATAAACTGTGAGGCCATGAGTATTGGCTCAAAAGGGATCTGAGCCACATTTCATGAGTTTGGATCAGAAAAGGCAAGAAGGTATCACTGGTTTTGCCCTTAATGTTGCAGTGTGTTTGTCCTTCATTAAAAACTAAAATAAAATGACTGTGCTTTTTCTTCCTGCTAGCCTCCCACACAGCAGCTCTGCTGCARATCAGATGCCATGTAGGGTAGGTGCCTCTTTTTTCCAAATGTCTGATTTAATCTTCTCCTTCCCTTCTGTTCAGCTTCTCTTACAGTACAATAAACCCCAGGCTTTGTCCACTAGTCTGTGTGTATACATTAGGTTCACAACCTTGTTTGTAGTTCTGATGACCTCTGGGGAAAAGATATCAACACTTTTTCATCTCACTACAGCAGTGAAAGTGAACAAAACACAGTTGTTTTGTCTTTGAGCAATGGATTTGATGAGGAAGTTATCTTGGTAATTAAAAAAAACCAACCCCCAACAAGAACTCTGAATGGCTTCTCTATTAGTCACTACAAGGACACCATTGACTTATTGCGTTTGTGAGAAACATGCCCGTAACAAAGTAGACACAATTTATTTTCTAACTCCAAGAGCATTTCATTTGGCAGAGTCTAATGGCTTTCCCTCACAGATATTACAGTAATAAACTGTGACTGAAAAAAGTTAGTAAATATAACCCCGCACATCTTAAATATATGATTGAACTTCATATGTTTACCAAGATATTTTAAGTGTAAAATAGTAATGTTCAGCTCTTCCAAGAAGATTGGGCTAACCCAGCCTTCCGATGGATCCATCTGGGTGTTAAAGCCTGCTGAGAGCTCACCAGTGACGGAGTTACCAGACATCAGCCGAGCAGCAGTGCCCATCCCTGCTCTTAGCCCATGGCAAAAGTGAGATGCGATGCTAACATAAACCTCTTCCCCTGTGAAAGCAGCTTAGGAAATGTTTTTCTCACATTTGAAACAGTTTATGAGCAGGAACATGGCCGATTACCACAGCTCAATCAGTGGCAGCTCATAAAGGCGTTGCAAATCACCTATGTATCTGCTGTGATCAATGGACATCTTATTTTACCCACGTATGGGGAAGCTGGACATGGCTATTGCAGGAGGGATTTGTGGAGTACGGATCTGAGTGACTCCAAAATTTTTGCTCTGCTGTTGAGATTTGGCTGACTCCTTAGGTAACTACTCCATGTATAAATACTAGTTGTCATTGTTCCTTCAGCATCTCTTGTATCCTGCCCAACTTGAGCTGTGGGTTGTTGGGGGCAGGGCTGTCCTTGGCTAGACGTTTGTACCACAATGGCATGCCTGGGCTCTGTCCCTGGACTGGTCCCCGGCTGTGACAGAAATACAAGCCTTACAGACAATAATGACACCTGAACGTCTGGGCTAAAACCCCCAGACACCAGAAAGGTACCAAGTCTGCTCAGTAGGTCAGATCTTCATTGAGAAACAGAAATGCAGCAAAAAATTGAAGCTAAGGCTATATTTTGAGACATACAGGAGAGGATGCTGGCACCAATGTGCTTATGCACTGATACTCAGCTCTCAAGAGAAAAGGCTGAGAAAGAAGGACCCCCATGCCACCACATACAGGAGAAAAATCCAAGTTCAGCCAAATCTATTTTTGTTAATTGTAATATTGATGACATTCCCATGGCCACAAGACGCAGTGCATGGCGTATGAGCTGGAATTAGCCTCTATTATTCTTATATCTATGGCATGGGACTCCTACGATGGCAATCCTTATCAAAGGGCAAGAGTCACAGAAGATGTTCTTCCCAGGCAGGGGGAAGCCCACATGGGCTAGCCACCAGCGCGCTCTTACTGTCAGCGTTCAAAATCAGCAGCAAGCAACTGCAGACTACTTGTCTGCCACCATTAGTCACTAAGGAGAGAGCAAATGTATAAGGAAAATGTAATGAAACAGGTGGAAGTAAGTGGAGAGGGATAAAACGCAACAGTGCTTTGCCAAAGGTAAATTTTGCGAGGCAAACCCAGTACCCTCTGTGAGAAGTAAGGTTCCTGAATAAGGAGAAGGCAGGAGATCCAGCATCACTAGACCTCAGTCAGCATTTGGCACGATTTCACAGAAAGCTGTTACAGGGGTTGGTGAGGTGCTGCAGGGCGAGTAAGAAACTGGCTAAAGGGAGATGCTGCAGAGGGAACACTCCCCTGCAGAAGGAAGCTCCACAAGGATCAGGCATTACACCAACCTAAAGTTTAACAGGTTCATCCACGACCTTGGCACTAAATTACGGAGTGTACTGGTGACATTGCCTGCTGGYGGGGCGGGGAGGGACAGCCAGAAGAAAGAAGGATGAGGATAGCCTAAGAAAAGATTTGCCTGAACTTGAGGACTGGAATAACACGACAAAGTTCAAGCAACGAGCGACAAGGTTATGTATTTTGCGATTAAACAATAAATACACACACTTTTGGGGTGCGTAACTGTGACTTGTTGGGTAGGACTGAGTGGACTATACTTGTGGGTCACCAAATGAGCATAACATAGTCACGGGAAAGGCAATGAGATCCCACGATGGTGACTTTCACCTCCGATTTATTATTTTTGTTATTTCTTCCGCTCACTCCTTTGGTGTATAACGGACTTTGTGTTCTTTACACTCCAAAACTGATGGAATGACTAATCAGAGGAGGCTTTCGCCCGTGGCAGAGACAACAAGTAGAGATAACGCTCCTCAGTGTACGACGCTGCTCTGGGGGCTACCAACCTCTCCCCTCCCCAGTCCCAGCAGGGATATCGCTCTGCTTTTTCGCAAGCCCTTCTTGCCTTCTACCCCTCCCACCTCACCAAAAAGGTATCTGGGGAGGCATGCGAGGCAGGGCTGCAGAGCCGGGGTGCTGACGGGGGCCAGCAGGCCCTGCRGGCCCCGGTGCCCACCGGCCGGCCACGCCGCTGAGGGGACATCGGCCAAGGCGCGGCGCGGGCCGGCAGGGCCTGGCAGGGACGCGCTGCGGACGTCCCCCGCTCCTTCCCGCTCAGCACACCGGAGCTGTGTGAGCCGACACCGCCTCTCGCAGCGCCGGAGCCCCGAGCCCGGCCCGCGGCAGCGGCGGCGCTGGCCCCTCTGGCGCTGCCGGCCAGCGGGCGCCCCGGGTCTGCGCGCCGCGCGGCGGGGAGGCGGGCCTGCCCGCCGCTCCCCGCCCCATTGGCTCACCCTGGGGGACTCTCCGAGCTCCCCGGCGCCTCATTGGCCGGGGCTGCCCCTTTCCCCCTGAGCTAATTGGCGGAGTGGGACGGGATCCCCTCCGGCGGGGGGGCGGTGCTCGGGCGCCGGGCGGGGGCGGCCTGTCGGTCACCTGTGGCCGGGGCGGCCCCGCTCCTCCGGCCCCGCCGCGGCGGGAGGGGAGGGCGCTGGGGAGAGGCGGCGCCGCGGGGCCCGCGGCCGTCAGGGGGAACGGCCGGGGAAAGCCGGAGAAACAAAGAACATGGCGAGGGGAGGAGGAGCCTGCGCCCCCTCCCCCGCCGGGAAGGGCGCTCCGGGGGCGGACAATGCCCGGCCCGGCCCGCCCCGGCCGCGGCGGCGCCTGGGGGCGGCTCGCCTCCCCACGCCCCCTTTCCCCGCCCCTGTGGCAGGGCCCGGCGGGGGGCTGGGCCCGGCCCCCGCCCCGCGGGACGGGACGGGACGGGCTGGAGGCGGCGGCGGCCGGGAGCGGGCCCGCTGCCTGCCGCAAGTTTCTCCCGGAGTGGGAAAGTTGGGCGCGGCGCCGCGGCCCGGCGGGACCCGGCCAG
>JAYKAV010003090.1:273904-314973 GCA_035582835.1 Phoebastria nigripes | reverse complement strand
GGCCGTGCCGTGCGCGGCGGGCCCCGGGGAGCCGGGGTGGGGGCTAGGAAGCCCCCGGGTCTGGGAACTTTTTAGAAACTTTGAACGTTGCCCGCCCTGGCCCCTGTCTGTGGGAGAACTGCCGCCGTGCCGCTGGCCCGAAACCCGGCGGGGACGGTGCCGGAACGGATACCTCCTGAAACACCCTTCCTAAAACTGCGTGGAGTTACAAACCTACCTGTGGAGAAGTGCTGGGACCGCTGCCCTTGCAGAAGGAAAACTCTCCAGCCCGTTTTCTTCTTGCAGCCGCACAGAGTGCGACTCTCTGCTGGTCTTTCTCAGTCCTCAAATTATTTTTTAGTTCTGCGCTTGAATAAATAGTGCTTATGTCAAAGTGATTATAGTAGTGTTGTGAGGCCTTGGTCAGGATTTTGATCCTTTCACTTTGTACTGAGATGGAGACTTTTTTTTTAAAACTAACGGATTTGAGCATCCAGTTTGAGAGGTGATTTAAATGGATCTGTGCTGAGTGTTCAGCTTTTCAGCGTCAGTTTTAAGGTGTCTTGAGCATTCTGAAGTTTGGATTTCCAGAAATGTTTAGAAGTGAAAAGATACATTGCTGGTCTGACTAAAGTAATGATTAACATGTTCATAACTAATTCTGCTACAATGCCCCCCCCGTCCCTTCCTCCTCCAGTTTTACATCCAGGCAGCTCAACTGCATATCAAAAGCCTCTTCGCATTTTCATGTAGAAAATTATTAGACTTTCAAACTGTTCTTGCTCCTTTTCTTCTCCCTTCACTCACACCCTGAACAGTTGAAATGAAATTTTGGGGAGAGGGAGAAGAGCGTCTCTGTGTACTTGGTTAGGCACAAGTAATAAAAGACAGCTTAGCGATAGGAAAGCCAGGGGCGTAAATAGCCATTATTTTCTATCAAAGGTTAATTAGTTATTATCTTTATATCTGCACATGTGAGTATAGGATGGGTAGAATTTTGAGGTGAAAGTGGCACAGCAGCTTTGGAAGGTACTGTTACACATCGCCCCAACTTAAGAAGAATATCTCTTTAAAATGTGTTGACATTTAATTGACCTTTGAAAGTTCATTCTGTTAATCATACTCAAAGCGCTAAAGCTATGGTTGACTGATCTGGTGTTCGTACATTCAGCCGTGCTCAGCATATAAATTCTGCAGCATAATTGCTACTTATTGAGCAAGAGTTTCTTTTCTTCTCCGAAAATGAGAAAGTTTTGCTTCGCCTCCAGCTGGGTGCTACGGGTAGAGTTGTGAATCCAAATGCTTCCCCGCCATCGGTTGTTGTGGCGGGTGTGGCCTCCAGCCAGGCAAGAAATTCCTTTGCTGAAACTGTGTTTTTTCTCCTTCCTGAGGCCGCAAATAGGGCAAGGTAACCTTGAAGGTTACTTTTGTGTCTACTGTGAGTCAAAACACAATGGCTCACTTTTCTTTTTTCTTTTAAGCTCTTCTAAACTCCAGCTGTTTGGATGGAGAAGGCTGAGTTTAAAGAGGTCGATTGCAGAAGATAACAACCCCCTCCAAAAAAAAAACCTTGGCTCTTAAAGTCAAACCTAATACACCTGTGTTAAAACGCATGCTACCTGCTTTATGGCTGTTGCCATAGCTTTGTTGTAACCAAAACTCATATAAATACCGAGAATGGAAGCGTTACGTATGAGGTTGCTATTGAAAGATCTGGGTAGAGATTAATTTCTATTATGTTCACTTTCTGAAGGATAGGTTTCCCGGTGAGGTTAGTATCACCAGCAGTATTTTTCGTGTGTTGAGACCTCTTGTGTTATATGTTGAATTTATAAGTCTATCTGTTTCCTCGTGTGAAGCGAGGGAAATACTGAATGTTAAATGCAGTGTCTGTGATTCCTAATAGATCATTAGCTCTTTGCTGTTACCATTGAAAACTAATTAATAGCTCTTACTCTTAATTATAAAGTGACTTGGAAAGTTAGAGCCCTGACAGTGCTGCTGTACTTTTCCAACCTATTTTCTCAATACTGCTTTTGTAGCTGGAAACCCCTTCCCTAACTGTGAAGTCAGAGGTGATGTTCAAGCTGCGTTTGCAGTCAAGTAACTGCCCTGCAGCTCCCTAGGGTTAGGAGCTGTTAAACCCCGGCGGGGTCACCTGGGGGAGTGTTTTCATCAGGGCTGCATCCACCAACATGCAAGTGCTTTGAATACTAAAAAGAGATCCTGAGGTTGAGTTTTGTTTATTTTACTACAATAGATACAAGTGCTGCACGTGATTCCTTTCACTGAATCTTTAGAAAGCTGAGCGAAGATAAATATGCCAACAGCATGTCTGTACTTTCTGTACAGTTGACAGAAGGAGGAGGCAAAAAACCCAAGGTAGTTTAGGGGCTGGAGCGTGCAGATGCCTGACCTGCAGCTGCTCTGATGCCCGGTAGCCCAGAGTTGGCACCTGCTCTGTCTGTATGACCTGCAGGGAAAGGTCATGCAAGGTGTCCTCTGGCCACCTCAGAGGACAACAAGCAGAGCGCCTCAGCTGACCAGTGGGACACGTAGAGAAAGATCTGCTGTGCGGGTCAGCTTTTATAGAGGCTTAGGTCTTGGGTCTAGCTGGGTGAAGGTGTTGATCCATTCATAGTATTTGCAGTTGCAAACACTGTCCTGGAATGAGATGCCTGAGCAGAGTCCCCTTTTCCAAAGGCTCTTTTTTTAAGTCATCTTGCTGATTTGGAGGAGTGATTTGAACATGTTGTGCTCCTGGGTGGCAGGAGCTCCTGGGCTGAGCCTCTCCTGTTGAAATCTCTGGACAAAGCACGGATGGCATCACCACAGGGGCATAGGCATTCAACTGGGGTAATGAAAGCCAAGTTTTGGTTTGTGGCCTGAGGCAGACCTGGGGGGGATTTAAACCCGAATGCTTCTTGTCCTAGTGTTTGTATTGTACAAAAAGGTTTCTGGTGCAGCCGATCCATTCCCAAACTCCTGATTTTATTGTTGGGATAAAGGACAGCTCTGGAAGTTGCACTTTGAAAAGCACATTCCTGCATTTCGGCTGTTGAGGTGTGACAGGGTGAGCAGGGGATTTGAGAACCGCGTGGAGGTTTGGACGTGCGGTACTGGTTCAAGCAATGTTACGAAGGCTTCAATGTCAGTACACACACCCACTGGCAGAAAGTTGTGTGCTTGAAGGGTAGTAGCAGCTGAGCACGGATGTTTAAAGTTTTATTCATATCTAAAACTCTTATCAGGCGCCTAAACCCTTGAGGGTTAAGAGGGAGAGTCTTATGAAGGTGATGGTTGATGTTCTTTGTATCTACATTCCTAGATTACTCTGAGGAGGATAATGTGAAGTCATTCACTGAAGATTATGGCATTGCATGAAAGGAACATAACATCGGGCCGTAAATTAACAGAAACAGGAAAAGCTCATTCTCAACTCTGGTTTGTTAATCCAACTGTTTGCATGTATAACCCTTTGCACCAAGAACTTGTACTGCATAAATGTACCTTTTATAATAACAGAACCTACCACAGCAAGTACATTTTGCAAAGAAAAGTTCCCCCTTCTCTTTTAAATTCAGGTGTGTAGAAAAGAAGTTATACATTATTCTCTAAGACTATTTTTGCTTGTAACACTTCATGTTGAATAAAACAGGACGACAGCATGGGCTTGATCAGCATTACTCCAACAGATGCCTTTCTTCTGTAACCATTTGAAATTTAAAAGAAGCAYGAGTTGGAGTGCAAATGTAGACGGGTTTAGTTGCATTTTAACATACTTGCCGGTCAAGGTGAGCCCAAGCCGTCCTAATGTGACATGCTTGACATAATCCGAAGGGGATTAGTTATTAATACATTTGAAAAATAAAGTCTGGTCTTGCTTCAGTGTTTTTCTTCAATGACACGTTCAAAATCAAAGCTTTTGTGGCAAGTTGATTATAAACTTTCTATGAGTCTAAGCAACTGAGAGCTGTTCTTGGAGCTGTCAAGATACGTTCTAATAGCTCTAATTTTTAGCTGACTACGAAAGCTGTATTTATCCACTGGAGATTTTCTTTGCTAATAAACATCAGAAAAGTTTTCTGGATAGGAAACCATTTCATAGGTGTCCTCCTGTCCCCTTTTCTGTTCCTTTTCTGCAACTTCTGGGCACTTATTTCTGCTGATCAGGAGCAAAATGCAGTTACACCACTTGTTTGCATCTGTAGAAGGCTGCGTGGGGGTAGCATTTAGAGTAACTTTCTGTGACTTATACTGGAAATTTTGGGGTGAAGGTGAGGAAGGAGGATAATTTTGAGTTCCCAATGCCTGAAGCTAACGGTAGGGTTTCTTCTCTCTTTGTGCCCTCTTCCTACCTGTCTCTGGTCTCTCACGTGCAGCTGTGTTTTAGCCGTCCCAAACTGGGGCTCACTCTGCTTTTTCCTCCTGCGGGACTTTCCTAGTGTGTGCGCCCTTTGGCATGTCAGTGTTGATTTCTGTGTAGTAGTTTCCTGAGCAGTTTGGTGTTTCCACAGTGCCCTAGCTAGGACACTGATGCTGGTAAGTCCTCTCCCCTTCCTTAGGTGGTCAGTCTAATGCTTTCTTCTCTCTTCATAGGACTGAATTGTTTCTCTCTTTAACTTGGTGGATGTTTTTTCCATGTGCATATTAGTGTCTTGGAAAGCTGGGAGGAAAGACCTTTTCACACTGATGAGAATACAGGTTAAGAGAAATTTGAAAGTGTAACATTAACAGGATTCAGGTTCATGGCTGTGTCAGTATGATGTCAGCATTTTATCTGATAGGTCAGAGTATTTAATTACAAACTGTGGGAACAAGCAAGCGTTTAACTACCTTGAGGCTGATGTTCAGCCTCATTCTATTCCCTCATGCCATAAGCCTGGTCATACCCAGGGAAAGGGGAGGCTGTTGGAGATAAATGAAGAACGGGACTTGAGTAGATGTATTGCCCTGGTCTGTATGTGTGCAAAGGTTAATGCATTTGCTGCACATGAACTCTAGTTTTGTTCTTTAAATGTTGCTGTTAGGTTTTACTTGCGTAGTGCTATGAAGAAAAAAGTGTTTTCTAAATTACTTCAGCATGTGGTGTTGTTAACAAAGTTGCTTTCTGCACACTCTTAGTGGATGTGTTCCTTAACATAGTACCCAGAAGTTCTCTTGTGTCTAGCACTAATTTCTGGTAATGTTCAAGTATCTTCGGGACAAGAGTAATCAATGCATTGCACAACCTCATGAGTAAAAAAGTGTAAGCTGAAGCCTTGCAGACTCTTCTGCAGCATCTGGGGCTTGTGCAGTTCACTGTGGAGCACACTAAGTAAAAATAGTCTTGTGGTCAGAGGCTGTATTTGTTTTGATCTACTGGAGATGAAGGACAAACATTATGATTGTGCTAATTATTCTGAGTCTTTATGTCCTGATTGTGTGTTTGAGCTTTGTACAAGAGAAGGAGTGATGGGAAGAGAAAAATGGCCTTCCCTGTATTTGCAAAGGAGTTGGGATGGGTGCTGTGTCCTGGCTATGGGCAAGCAGGACCGACTCCTGCATTGATTACCTGACCCTGCAATCAGAAATATGAGGGTAAACTTGTAGCATGTGAGGTGTGGGTCACTGGACCAACACAAGGATCAGAGTTCAAGTCCCTGCTTTTCTTCAGGAGGACAGCAGGGTATAAAATACATTCCCTAGAGATGTGACTTCAGAGCAAATTACATGTCCTGAATAAAGGACATAAGAAATGTGAGTTAGGAGACAGTTTGCAAAATACAGGATGAAGGCATCCTAGAAATTCTTGGGGGATGTTGGGGCAGAGTTTTGTGTTTGAAGATGGTTCTGGTCAGCCCAAACATATGTTCGCTCCTGGGTGCAGGGATCTCAGATATGGACCACCTGCTGCCTGTAGCGTGTCCCCTGTGCCAGAGTCTTGTTCTCACTGCAGCTGTACTTTCCCTTCCCTTTGAATACGGACAATAAGGCTGAATAAGTTATGTACTATAGGTATTTTGTTCACTCTATTAAATCTAAGTAAATGTTCTTTGCTAAGCTTGGGATCTGGTATGTTACGCTCTCTTGGGTAATGCTTCTCCCAAATAACCACGAGAAGGAGTTATTGCCATTGGGGGCTGTTTTCTTGTCCAATATGCACACTTTATTCTTGTGTTGACCCAGTACAGGGTCTTTGTATTTATCTGAAATAGAAAACCACTGACTTAAGCGTTCTGCATTGGGAACTGACACCGCGATGCATACTTATGCACAGCTTCAGGCTGGTCACCTGCTCCGCTCCGTGGTGGAACAGCAACCAGCATGGCACTCGGCTCTGCCAACGAGTACAGTAATGCTCTGAACCACCTGGGTGTCACCCACTTCTGCCAGCTGATAGGAAAGGACAGTTGAGCCTATCGCACCTTCCTTTCTGGCCAGTTCTTAAGGTTTATGGGCTTCACAGTGATGCCCTCGTGACGCTGAAATGTAGAGCAGAAAACACCACTGTATTGTTCACTGATTCTATAGCAGAGCATAAATATCACTGATATCCCTCCTTAGCCTTCACTTGTTGCTGGAGCTGGTTGATTGACAGAGAAGATGTGTTTATCAAAGGCATCCTCATTTCGTGTGGTCACATACAGAACTGGTTCACATACCTACAAAAGGTGTCAGGAGTGCAAATCGATATATAATATATTTTGAGTATATACATTTCAGTTAATAAACCCTACTTAGTGCATTTCTTTTGCTTTTGTTGTGTGCTCATAACTGAGATTTCAGGACTGTCATGTGTGTATTCTTCTCCTTCTACAGATTGGTTTACTTTAGTTCCCCTTATTGTGTTGTTTTCACGCTCTTCTCTTCCCAATCTCTATTTCTCTATTTCTTTGGTTTTCTCCTA
This sequence comes from Phoebastria nigripes, assembly GCA_035582835.1. Classification (NCBI taxonomy): domain Eukaryota; kingdom Metazoa; phylum Chordata; class Aves; order Procellariiformes; family Diomedeidae; genus Phoebastria; species Phoebastria nigripes. Next base: position 308,105 of record JAYKAV010003090.1, on the reverse strand, counting down.
ATAATCTTGTTCTGTGTTGTGTGTCTGTCCATCCATCCATCTGCAAGGGGGTTCTGTATGTCCCTTTTCCTCCAGAATGATTGCATGAATAAATTCCTTCTCAGTCTTAAAGGCTTAACTAGGAGGACTCTGGGGATTTTGCTTTTCTAAAGTGATGCTCAATCTCAGATTTATTGTGTGGTTGGTTTTGGTTGTGTAATCTGTACATTTCTTAAGATAATAAACAAGAGAGGTCATTATGCCTATCTCTGGTGGGAAATTTAACTACTTCAGTATAGGTTCTGAATACTTAGCTGCCTTAGCAGTTAACCTTTATCTCCTCTAATTGAGAGACAGCTGCATTCAGGAGTAATGTGTCACTTTAAACACATTCTAAGTTTTAAATGACTATACCGGAAAAGGACACGATTTTAATAATGGTTGTTAAAAGCTATCTGACTTCTTGCAGACAATCCTAATAATGAGAACTATGTGATCTGAACTACTGAACTTCTGGAATTACATTAACTTCTGTTCATGTGTGTGATACAGATTCCTGGAAATCTGAGGAGTGGTCTTCGGTGGCCAAAGAATGCAATTCTCCCCAGAGGTGTGGGTATCTCGCATGAAGGGGACTGAAGTAGGATCAGCTGGTATCCAAGAAGTAAGTTCTTGTTTTTTCTCCAGATACATTTCTACTGAGGTGCAGCGTAGTATGCATTCACCTAGATGGATTAAAAGCTGGTTAAAATCCCCAATGATTAGACATTGGGGAGATACTCTTGGGAAGAGGCTCAAGAAAATGCACTACGTGTTATTCATACTTTTACCAATAGTTTTGACATCTCATTCCCAAAGGTTTGGATTTTCTGTATCTCATTTGGTGTGTAATTTCAACTGCTTGTCTGTAACTGCCTGCTCAGCGCAGGGGGAGCCTGCTTCTTCAGGCATTTTAGAGTGAGTTCAAATGCAGTTGGGAGAACTGGATTCATCAGCAACAGTTGGAGATACTCATGCTGTATCATAACAGCTGTGAACTTGAGTTCATATAAGTAGTGTGTGCTTAATCTTCCTGTGCTGTCAGTGACAGGAAGAGGAGGAATAATTTTTTCCCATATTTAATGATGATCTTAAGGTTTTTGACAAGCAAATTTGAAAATGTGTACTACAAAGCAAGTTAGGAAACAATTGCTACGAGTTAAGGTTTTTTTTAAGTTCTGTGCAGCTTTGAATTTGCATTTTTATCTGTTGGTATTCCAGTGTTATTCCAATATGATTAAAAACTAATTTACCTGTGTGAGTTTGCATATCACCTCATCTTTATGGAAGGTGATGGAAAATGCGGAAGCCCTGTTTTTGAATTCTAGCAGCACTTGGAAAATTTTGGTTTAGTTGCCTTTTTTTGTTTGTGTTTTTTTTTTTTTTCCCCCTCTATCACTGATAATCCATTCATCTGGCTTGGAAATTTCAGGAGAGTGAGAGAACAACAGTTGAATTTTTTTTTTTTTTTTAACTGAATAGTGCTTAAGTGCCACCAGTTTGCCCCTTTCTCCTTCTGTGACATGAACTGTAAATTCATGAAGACATTGAAAAGTTAGAATGTTGTTCCTTTTTTCTTACCTGTATTTGTTCAAAACCTTATCAAGACCAGCATGTATCAAGCCCTGTTAATTGATATTCGAGTCTTGGACACTTTCTGCCTAAACACCTCTATAAGAATACTGTACAAATTAAAAAACAGAGCAGTAAAGATAACTGATTGCATTCTCTTGCCTAACAGTCCATACTGTGTGATAAAATGCCTCACAGTTTTAGATTGACCTTGCCTTGACTTTCATACAGATATAATCTGTTTGATGTCTTTTAAAAGTGGAAAGGAAGCCATACATGGAGTAGAATTGTACATTGTTGCTGACGTAATGTCCTTCATCTAATTAATTCAAAGTAGTAGGATTTTATAGTCTCCCTACTTTTTCACCCTTTAAGTTGTAGATATTATGCTGGCACATTTACAAATGAAAGGCTAATCTCTGTTTCATGACCAGGTGTAATTAAGCTGAAATATTTTCATTCTGCAATCAGTGATTTGCATCTAGGGATTTTTTGTTGCTTTCTTTTTACAGTCCAATCTATAGATTGGCTTGCAAGGTGACTATTTGTGTTTTTCTTAGCTGGCTTGTGATAAACAGGATGGAACTTGCCAGAAGAAGAACTCTTCTTTTCCCTTTTTTCAAAACTGTCATTATAGGAAATATATTTTCTTACCCTCCTGTCCTGTGGTAGACCTCACGCGGGGATGTCGGTACCTCCTCGTATTGGCAACTTTGTGAAGTTGGGCACCTTACTGAGAGTTTCATAGCTTGTCATGGTAGCTCTGCTAAGGAGAGGGCGAGTGGATCCCATGGCTCTGGCGTGGTATATAGATGCCAAGTGCTAGGAATTCCTGGAATGTAGAGTTGTGCAGCACTGATAAAGTTTGCTTTGTTTCCTTAGTGACTTGACCCATTGAGAAAATGTGGTTCCCTAGGAAGCTTTAATAGCTCAAAGTTGGTATTGAATAAAGGGAAAGGTCCCAACATAATTCTGCTTGTTTTCACCTGCTGCCTGAAAGATTAATTTTCTTAACCTTAGTATAGAAAATATAACCCTGAGTTTTGAAAGTGATTTATAGAGATCCTTCACACTTATCAGTTTGAGTAAATACGCCACAGGCTTCTGCGTTCCAGCTACGATCTTTTCATAACCTACTCGGTTTACAGTGCGGTAATTTCATTTGGGGGCAAGAAAGTTTCAAGGAAAAAACACCTTCTAATTAGAGTGATATAATCACTCTGCTTGCCTGTTGTGGTTTCATATGACTTCAGAAAAATAGTTGAGTGATTAATCTTTAATTTTCCCCATCATTAACTTAATAAGGAAACGGGAGATAGAATGAAAAACAAACAGCAGAACTGTACAACTGGGACATTATTATGCCAAATCTTTTTGGCTTTTTCATTTGGTGAGAAACGCCATTCTGCCAACTACATGAAGTGTAGCAGCAACTGGTTAGCTCAGATAATTCGTAGAAATCTTCTAACAGGTTTGAACTTTATTGAAGCCTTTGCAGAGCTTGCTACACAACTTCCTCCCTCTTCCCCACCGTCCCCTGTGGGTTGGGTGGTTTTTTTCCAAGGTTTTATTTGGAAGGAAATGTTGCATAAACTAACTTCTAATATCACATAATTCCCCTGCATCTACTTTTCTGTGGGGAAGGAAGCCATGCCAGACACTGTAGTGAAATACTCTTAGAAAGGGTTTGGTTCTATTTTCGTGCTGGTTTCTATCTTTAGTCACTGAGCTGATAAGTGAACTTAGTTGCGGAGTAGTGCAGTTTTTGTAATGAATGTGACAGGATTGCTCTACTCTCCTGGAGAACAAAACAAATGCAACAGTGGAAGCAAGTTGCTCTTTTCATATGTTTTTATTTTAGTTCTTACTGGATGTAAAATAGGCAACATAATTCTAGAAGTGTAATGCTTGAACAGAAAATATGCCTGGCTATTTGCAAATGTTCCTGTGGAAGTCATACTTTATTTCATTTGTAAATACTTATGGAAACAGTCCTGTGTACATCTGCAGGCAGCAACACAGCAACAGAAGTTGTAGCAATCTTAACTAACCTGCTCGGAGGCCTCTGCATGTTAATAATATAAAGTAAACAGCTGAGGAATGTGTATTGCTGTTGACAGTGAGCGACTGTAAACATCCTCGACTGGAAGCTGTGAAGCAGCAGATGGGGCTTTCAGTCGGATGTTTGCAGCTGCCAACTGCCACAGACGTCAAGAAATGTTTGACACCTAAAGCATAGTTGTCTGTTTAAAACTTCTATTCTATTTGGTTTATCACAGACATATGAATTTAGGCCAAACTTTTCTACATACTGCTTAATCTTTCTTGTGATGTCTGTGTCTGAATATCTAGAAGTCATCCAGTCTCTGGTAGGAAAAAAAGCAAAAATGGAATCAATTAGGTTATACTTTTAAGTACAAACTCAATTCTAAGTTTTCAGAGGTGAGTTTCCGTGCAGCTTGCTTGGCTGTACAGGTTGCTTGACTTCGTTTCTAGACTCCGCTTAAGTTTTTACAAGATTATTACGCACGTTTAGCATCTCTGCAATGGTTCATTTAGAGTTTGAAATCCTCTTTGAAAATTGTAGGAAGCAATCACTTACAGGAGTTCTGGAAACTAGAAATGCACCAATTATAGCAACCATGGAAAAAAATTATAAAATAATTTTTCCTGGAAGAGGCCCAACCCTGCAAAACGATAGGGAGGTCAGGGAGATTTCATGCAACTGGGTTCACCTCTGACGTATCACAGCATCTCAGCTGTTTGAGGTTCAGTGATCCTCCCCCTTCCCCCTTTCCTTTCATTCTTCTTACCTCCTCCCTTTCAAAAAAAAGAGGAGGAAATGCTGAAAGCTGATTCATACTTTTCTAGAAGTCAGTTGAGACAATTTCAAGACTCCAGTCCTGCCAACTAGTTTTATGGGTGGGTGGACTGCTGTGCTTAAATATGACCCCAGGACAGAGAGAACAGTGTATGTGATTGGGACGGTATTTAACGATGATTGCTATCATACCAGAAAAAGAGCAGTGAGGTTGTAGCAGTAAGTGATTCAAGTTGATACTGAAAGCACTTGTGTATTCACTCTTGAGAGAAGATATGCATCTTGTTGGTATGTATGTTAAATATCTATGCCGTTGGTAAAGAGAGTTTTGTTGTTAACTTGTTTTTTCTTGTCGTCAGTATCCTTCTTTGTCAAATATGTATGCATGTTCATATAAAAATATGAGGGGACATAATCTAAACATTAATCTGTCCCTTTACATTTCATATAAGATACAGATAACCTGTATCAGATACAGATACAGACTCCCTGAAGTTTCTGAATTTTTTTAAAGGAGCTAATGGCCTGGTCAGACTTCTTATAAAATATTATTGACATGTAGGTAGCTAAAGTGGTATCTGCAATGTCAAGAAAGCATGCTCTATATTTGAGGAAACTTCATGAATCCATGCTTTGCAAACAGCTTTTGGTGTAGATTTGTACACTTACCATAGATTCAGATTACATTGTATTTCAGTAGTGCTTGAAGGCTACTGTTAGGATTAGCACTGTACATCATCTTGCACACTTTGCCATCTGTAGTAAGCTACGAGCTCTCCCGACAAGGGATTACAATCTAATTCAAGATGAGTGGCATCAAAATGGAATCCAGATGATGTGGGCAGGGGACAAACAGGAAGAGTGAGAGGAAAACCAGAGGGACAGAGGGATGGGCTTAGGAGTAACTGTCTGTGTAGGTGGCTTTGAGTTGTTTGCTTAATTAAAATGGAGGAAGACAGAAGACATATCTTCTTAGCCAGTTATTTGCCCGGCTATAAATATCTTGAAAGGTGATGGTTTGGTTGGATGGTACAGGGATTTGAAGTTGGGACGGACACTGATGAAGCTGTGTTTTCAGGTTGATCTTTTTTTGTAAGTACAGCAGAGGGAGCAGGTGAAATGGGCAGAGGTTTCCAAAAACCTTTTCTTGCAAATCTAAGAAACTCTGAAAAGCTTGTAGTGAACTCGGAGGAAGGAGAGTCAATATGAACACAACATTTGACTTAAAAGTATTGCAAACTTAGCAACATACTGACTGAGTTCAGGGCCAAGGCAGATGTCAGAGGTAGGGCTTACATTCATTGTAGAAGTAGCTGAATTTTCTGTGAACATCTACAGCAAAAGAGAAATGGGAATTACTGACAACAGTCAGATTGTATTTGTGAATGACAGACAGGTGTTACTGTTGACAAAGTAGGACAATATTTAAGAGATGTGGTTCAACAAATAACAAGTTCTTTGCTGAGTGCTTTTGCAGCCTTTCTGGGCTTAAAACTGGGTTTATTGACAACCCAGAGGATTTCCTAAGTGACCTTGTAATGAAATTCATGGAAGTTGGACGCACTTGAGAAACACTATCTAGGCAGAGGATTCTTGACGTAGTCTCATCATCTGGAAAGCTTCACTATATATTTGAAGAAGAGGATTGAGCAATCGGAGAGAACTTGCATAGGCAGAGTATTTGATATCAAAAGCATTAAGTACCTCCTGTGAAGATTTACATATTGGTAATATTTGTGCTTTGGCAGGAAATTCTTTCAATACCCATTCTATTACTCTTCTTCCTGAATTACGTACCGTCTCAAAGTTCAGCATGTTTCCTCTTGGAAAATGTAGTAGTATGTTGGGACTGTTTGCTTCAGCCTCTAATCTCACTACATGCACGCGAGGAGTTTTCTTCCAGAAAAACAGCTTCAGACATGTAACCCACTCTTCTGCCAGCTACCTCTTAAAACCTGCTAGGGCTAAACTTCAGAATAATGTTAGAGCAGTGGCCCTTAATTTCTGTCTGCGGTGGAAGCTGGCAGCTAGTTTTGTGTTAGCCTAAATGCTGGTGTATGTTGTTGTACCTGGTACTTGTTGAGGTCACTGTCTCACTTGGAAGGCAGGGTCTTGCTTTCAGGCCCTGGCTTCCAGATTTGGGTAGGTCAAGTCAAGCTCTCTTCACCCCTCTACTGAATTAATGTATGTATTCTTAAAAAAGCTGCTTCCCTCCCTGGCCCTGTTTGAAAGGGAAGAGCAGTTCTTGTCTGAGGTGTCCTGGTTTTGACTCTGCAGAAGTTCTGTCTGCTGGCCAGGAAGAAGGGAAGGAAAAGGGGAAGGTCAACCAGTGCTACTTACCCATGCATGCTGTTTATGAAAATCATCTTTAAAATGACGGAGCAGCTGTTGGAAAAGGCACAATCCATCTGCCTACATATGCACTTGTTATGAAGAGAATACAGCTGATGATGTGAATGGAAAGCTTTCAGTACTGAGATGCTGTTCCTACTCAAGCCACACTCAAAACCGTAAATTGTTCAGATATGTGCTTTAACTCTTTGCTTGAAAAGTGACAGTATTAAAATAGCCATGCTTCTTGGGGATTTTTCTTTGTTAATGATATGTGAAATAGGCGTTATACAATATTCTTGTTTTGATTAAAAATACAGTAAAAGAAGATGAACTAATCCTGTAGCTCCACAACAAATCTGAATTGGAAAGGATGACTCTTTTGAGTTGAATTGGGCATATAACTTTTTTCCCTTTAAGCAGTAATTTATAGACCAAGATGTATGAAATCACTCCTTTTTTTTGTACTGATACATACAGACTGTTCTGTTTTTTTCCTAAAGCTTCAAACAGTTATTATGAAACAAATAAACAAAGGATACGAGAAGAAAGCCACGTGCCATGCGGTGACATAGTGTTTTTCCAGATGATGGCTTGAGGCATCTTTTTAGCTGTGGATGTAAACGTAGCTTCTTTTATTTAACAATACTTCTCTTGATTTAATATGGATAGCCAGCATTTTGCTCCGATTCAGCCTTCCTGTCATTGGCACTTGATTTTTCTTGTGAGTAAATTGGAGATATTTTCAGTAACTTTCTGTCTTGTGTTGCTGAAGATTTTTTTTTCTTCCCCCTGCCTTGTATGCCCTTTGATTAAATACATATCTTCTTTGATAATGCAGAGCATAGAAAATTAACTCCAGAGCTTCTGCCTGTAGCAAGACAAGAATATCAGTGGAAGAGAGGGATATTGCTCAGAGGTTTTTTTGCAGTCTCTTCTGGGCATCCAGGTGTATTTCAGTCAATAGTTGGTCTTTCAGAGTCTGCCTGGAGGAGTTCTGAGTGGTTCTGTCCTCTTCATTGCACTCTCTTTTTTATTCTTGTCTTGTGTAAGGGCAGAGTATTTGCTTTTAGCACTCCAGGATGCTGTGCAGAGATCTCTTGTCTCTTTGCTTTCACCAGATCACTCATCTCTCTGCCTTCCTCCCCTGACTCACCTTTATTCATTAGATGCAACTTAAACTTCTTGCTTTTGTCTTCAAGGCCATCACAGCTTATACATGTATTAACTCCCACGTCCAGTTGTCTTGTAATGCTATTCTCCATTACTGGCTTGAACTTCTATCTTTTTCAAACATTTCAAACTTTTTTTCTGGATTTCAGAAATAAAAGGCTAATCAGTCAACAACCTTTCTAACTACTTTGTGGTAGTAAAAGCTTTGGGAAGAGTTTGTGCACTCTTCTGAAGGACATAGACTGTTAAGAGATCTTCTTGCAATAATGTTTATAGTACTTTTTTTGCCCTCATCACCTTCTGTATACTTTGAGAGTAAGATTAATATTTTCTTATTGCAGTGTTGATTTTGCAGAATTGATAGCTGCATTTCTGATGTGTGCTGCCATTTCTGGGGAAACTGTCTGCTTTATCCTGTGCAGAATGGTGAAAACATTTCATTTCCTCCAGAAAGGTTTTCACCATTCTGCATGGCAACATGTATATCCTTTRTGTTCCTTTATATATATTTTTATATACGCTTGAAACTAATTGTATTAAGAAATTCTACAATACAAGGCTGATATACTCTGCCATGTATTTTTTGTGTGTGTGCATATGTATACATACACACAAACATACATCAGCAAAGCCAGAGATAATACGGTATGAAGAAGGGAAAAAAGAAGCAAAGGAGGCTGTGCAAATGGCTCAGGTTTTTTCCACCCGTTGCCTAGCTGTGCGTGCTGAGCAGAGTAAACCAGCCTTGTGTTCTAGAATTTCTTAATACAATTAGTTTCAAGCACTCTAGCTGTGTTTTATTTACAACATTATTYCATGGAATATATGCTCATCTGAAGCTCTTGCTCTAAAATGACTGGTTTAAAAAAAAATGAAGCAACTGAATATTTAGTCTGTTTACATTAAGAACAAATGCTGCTGTTCCTTTAGAGCAAGGATCTTATTAGTGTGTCAGCAATTTAATGTATGGAGGCTAGAATGAACCTTGAAGTTCCTCCATTTTGATTGTTGAAAGCTATGTAAACTTAAAGCCTTTCTGCATATCTGATGCAATTCTGGGATTCATAGCAGTGATTAATTCTATAGCTATAAATGCTCGTCATCAACATCCTGAAATGTTTTCAAAACGTATGGATGGGTTTTTAACAGCTTAAACTAAACAGTGGTGAAATAACGGAAAGCCTATGTGAGAGACATTTACAACAGTACTTACTATCTCCTTGAAACGGTACCTGCTATGAGGGTTTTTGGTCTTTTGTATGAATATGTCTTTCAAGCAGTAATTGGAGCTTCTATGTAATGCATGGAAAGCAGTGAAAGGAAGGAAACTAGCTTAGGTCCTAGACTTATAGGGCAAGACTCAACTAGGAGCAGTGGGGAAAAAGGGTATAAAGCAACACTCAAACGGGTCTGCAGAGCTTGTTAGATGAGGCCCAGGGCTGTGACCCTGCAGATGTACAGCTCTCTGACCCAAGGTGGCCCTGGAAATGGTATAGAAGCCATTTGGCAGGTCACATAAATACAGGTGAATCAGCTAAGTACCTCAAAAATTGGTAACTTCAGCAATTCAGCTTCTTTACAAAGAAACAAATAGGAATTACATTCTGAAAGTAAATATGGTGGTGCCTTAATGTAGAAAACCACTAGAAATGTGATTTCTCTGTCCCACAGTGAGTTTGTATTGTTATTATTTCCTTTGAATACTCTGTGAAGATCTAATTGTTCATGAAAGTTGGTAAGAAATACCTATGGAAAGGATTCACCTTGCTGAACTTACTACAGCTGTGGTGTAGTTAAATATCATAGAACCATAGAATTGTTTGGGTTGGAAGGGACCTTTAAAGGTCATCTAGTCCAACCCCCCTGCCATGGGCAGGGACATCTCCAACTAGATCAGGTTGCTCAGAGCCCTGTCCAACCTGACTTTGAATGTTTCCAGGCATGGGGCATCTACTACCTCTCTGGGCAACCTGTTTCAGTGTTTCACCACCCTCAGCGTAAAAAATTTCTTCCTTTTATCTAGTCTAAATCTACCCTCTCTTAGTTTAAAACCATTCCCCCTTGTCCTGTCACAACAGGCCCTGCTGAAAAGTTTGCCACCATCTTTCTTATAAGCCCCCTTAATGTACTGAAAGGCTGCAATAAGGTCTTCTCAACGCCTTCTCTTCTCCAGGCTGAACAACCCCAACTCTCTCAGCCTTTCTTCGTAGGAGAGGTATTCCATCCCCCTGATCTTTTTCATGTCCCTCCTGGACGCGCTCCAACAGGTCCATGTCTGTCTTATGCTGAGGGCTCCAGAGCTGGACGCAGTACTCCAGGTGGGGTCTCACCAGAGCAGAGTAGAGGGGCAGAATCACCTCCCTCGACCTGCTGGCCACGCTTCTTCTGATGCAGCCCAGGGTATGGTTGGCCTTCTGGGCTGCAAGTGCACATTGTTGGCTCATGTCCAGCTTTTCATCCGCCAATACCCCCAAGTCCTTCTCGGCAGGGCTGCTCTCAATCCCTTCATCCCCCAGCCTGTCTTGATACCGGGGGTTGCGCCGACCCAGGTGCAGGACCTTGCACTTGGCCTTGTTGAACCTCATGAGGTCCACACGGGCCCACTTCTCGAGCTTGTACAGGTCCCTCTGGATGGCATCCCTTCCCTCAGGCGTGTCRACYGCACCACTCAGCTTGGTGTCATCTGCAAACTTGCTGAGGGTGCACTTGATCCCACTGTCTATGTCATTGATGAAGATATTAAACAGTACCGGTCCCAATATGGATCCCTGCGGGATGCCACTTGTCGCTGATCTCCATCTGGACGTTGAGCCGTTGACCACTACTGTCTAGATGCGACCGTCCAGCCAGTTCCTTATCTACTGAATAGTCCATCCATCAAATCCATATCTCTCCAATTTAGAGAGAAGGATGTTGTGGGGTCCAAGCAGGACCATTGTAGGGTTACCTTAATGAAGGAGGAGAGGCCCTTTTACGAGACAATTTACATGATTTATTTTAGAGATGTATTTAGGAATGGGATGACTTGTCCCCAGTTGCCATTCTTATTTCTGTCCTTTATCTTCAAAGTCAGTCTAGGATAACTAGCTCAGGTGTGGATATCTTGGCTGATAGAAGTCCATATGTGGTCAGATGAATACAATCTTTTGCTCTCAAAGGAGGAAATTCAAAAGGTAGAAAGCTTTTGAACAAAACAAGGTGAAAGATGAAATATGAACAGAAAAAGCAGAGCGCTTTGGTATGGCTTACAAAAATCTTACTAGTTGTGGAAGAATCCACAGTCAAGGGACATAGTCAAAGATAAAATGGCTGAGAATAGAGGTAGAAATGGCTATTAAAAATACTCTTTCCCATCCTCCTGCCACCAGAAATCCCTAAATAGATGGCTGTCAGCTTTTATTCCATGAATATAAATTAGCAGATAATGAAGCAATATATAAAATTAGTAAGAAAATGACATGGATGGAGGGAGGACAGCTGGACAGTTGGGGAAAGAAAGATTTTATTAGGAAAAAAAAAAAGTAACTCTAATGTTGGTCCTCCGTGACCAGGTGGAAGTCATAGAGCAGTGCTTAAAGACAAAAATACTCAATAAGTTTGTCAGGTATGTGGTTAAAAAGCTAGATTTTAGTCAGATACAAATGTTGATGGCATTCTTTCCACTTTAGCATGCCAGGAGGATGTTTAACAGCAGCTATTAAAATATGACATAACTTAAAAGATGCCAATAACTTGTATCAAGGAGTGTGAGAGGAGTAATATGAGAAAATCTGTGGACTGCTAATCTAAAATTAGAGTACTCCAGATTACAGATAGAAACTAATTTGTGTCGGGGCTTAACTGGGTGAGTAGAGTGTACGACTGCTTATAGGCTGTCAGCTTGACGTAGTTTTGGAAAGAAGTACTGAAATAGGACTTGGACCAAAGCAGGTAAGTGGAGTAAATCATACTGGGAAATGCAACTCATCTACTGTGTCATCTTTTTATTTCTTTTTAAGTCAGGCAGATTAGTAGCCTCGTACAAATGCTAGCCTTTATGATATGTTTCAGGATATTTGATTTGGCAACCAAAACATCCTGATGGAAAAAAATTTAACATAGTAAAAAGTCTGGATACCATGTATCAGAGGGATTAAAAATGGTTGAACAAATTTAAAACTATAGTTATCAATGGAGAATCATCATTGAGTGGTATGTTTCCCTGGGGTGGAGAGAGGTAGGCATTGATTCTTTATCTTTACTTGGTTTATTTTTTTGTTGTTGGTTCATCTAGAGGAAACCAACCAGAGGTATTCCTGTTCACTTTACAAGTTAAATATTGGAAAGGTACAATGACGATGGGAACAGGTCATATAGCAGTCTACTTGTATCTCTTAGGAAGCAAGTTGGTACTGTTATTCTTGAACGCAACCAAAATATATATATATACACACACACTCTCTTAGAAATCAGAAATTTAGGGTATGTTTATATTTGATTTTTCTGTTTGTGAAAAATGCATTGTAGGTGCCTACTGGATAATGGGTTGAAGGAGTTGTAAGAACATGTGCTTTTAAAAGGCAAGAAAAAGAATTATATGAAATGCTATGCCTCCAAATGGATTTATGTTATAACAGTGAGGAGTTAGAAAAATGACACTGTGGAAGCCTGGGTGGTATTTTGTACTTTTCTCTAGCAGTGTGTGCTTTGAGGATAGTTGGACCGTGGCTATGACCTAGTACGTAGCTTCTGTGTTTGAAAAGGGAAGGTAAGTTGCTGGCCTATTGCAAGGTAGTGGGCAGTGTTAGGAGATAGGGGAATAGAGGGAGGCGTGAAGAAGGAATGTCTTGCTCAGCAAAAAAAAAAAAGAAAATGAGCAAAAGCAAGCTAGTAAAGCTGAAAATGTGGAATGGACAAACATGGGAGAAACMGTGCCAAAACCTTGAAAACAAGGGCTATAGATAATGCTTTTGAAATACTGATTTTTTCACTCCGGGTTTTGAGTCGAGCATGACTCTGTCAGGCAAAATATGTCACCAGTGTACCTCTGACGCATCTGATCAAAAGCATTCCTGCATGCCCCAGTGACAGGGTGGAAGCAGAGCACTGTCCAGCCCTGTGGTGAGTGAGGGTGGGGACAACAGTGTGGGAGGGATCAGCCTTTAACTAAAGGTGCCTTAAAGGGCTGTAACTTTGAGGGTTTTTTGAGACTGGATGCTTAATGTCTTCTGAAAATCACGCCTTAAGGATTTCTCTCCATGCAGTCAGCAAAGAATGCCAGTTTTGTTATAAAATGTGGCTGTGCTCTTTTGACTACTAAAGAGGATCTTCAGGGTCGTCTTATGGCTTGTGTTGGATGGTATTTTTGAATGGAGTAGAACCTGGCTGTATAAAAATAGCATCTTAAAAGTGTCATTTGAGAGTTCAGAGAGTTGTCTGGTCTCAGACCTGAAGTAGCTGAGCTATGGATTACTTCTAACACTTCAGGATACCACAACACTATGAGCTGAGGTTAATAGATCAAATTCCTAAGTCAGTCAGTTTCTGATTCATCTTTTAAGTGTTGTTCCAGGTCTTCAAAGTAAGCCAGATTCTCTACAGCAACAAATGTTTCTACTTCTCTGAGCATACTGAACAAGTAAATAAGTCCAGCAAAATCCAAATGCAATTTGGCAAGCCAGGATACTGCTGGAAATACTTGCCAAAATTGCCTTGGCAAAAGCTTTTCTCTGTTTTCAGTAGATTTGGAATGAAATCAGACAAGATCTCAGCTCTTTCTCCGTGGGACTCTCTTAAATATTCCTACTACTGGGTGGATTGTGTGTAATGAGTATTGCTGTAGAAACACTGGGTGCAGGGTGGCTTCCTTGCACAGCATCCCTTGTCTCTGAGCTGTGAGAATGGGGTTATAGCCACATTAGCGGAATCATTCAGATGCTTGTTAAATAAATGGGAAAGGAGAACCATGTGTGCTTGTAAATGTTACAGTGAAGGGACAATACTTTCTCCAGTGTTTAAAGGTTAGTAGTTGTTCTGTCCAAGTCTGGCCTTGGTGGTCTGATTTCTGTAGACAGAACGCTGTCAGGAGGGCGTCTGGGTTAACAGCCAGGAGATTAATGATCTTCTCTTGGAAACAAATCCCAGAAGATGGAAGAACCAAAGAATAATGGAAGGAAGTCTACGCTAATACCCTCCAGTGTCATTTTTTTTYCCTTCAAATTTCTTTTGCTGCTGGTAGTAGCACAAATACAGATTAGATGCTACTGTTTCAGTTTAGGCTGTTTGCTAGCAGTAGGGAGCAAATGGTTTGGGGCATTAGTTAAGCTTTCCAGGTATACGTGACAATAGGGAAAATAGTATTTTTACACTTTGTTCCAACAGTAAGCAGGAAAAGAAAGAGAAATAGATGATGGCAAACAATAGCATTGGGGGCGGGGGATGAATAAATTGCAGTCTAAAGAGAGCAAGAAAACTGCCATGGAATTTGAAAGCTGTCATAGGTCTTGTTTCCTCTCCTATTTATTTTTGAATTTTGTATTCCTGACCTGACAGAGTATAGAATATTCAGGCTGTAGCGAGATGCTGGTGTGGCCAGTAATGATGCCTAAGATGGACGTTCGAAGCAATTTAGATACCAAAAATTAGACAGCATCTCCCTCTGGAGGTCTTTAAAGGCATCCCTGTCTGTGCAGGGAACTTTGTACTTATTTTAGGAAGACTGCATCATTAAGTTCCCAAACCCTGGAATTATCCTGGATACTCTAGTCGCTTCTACCCTACCCTGCATGTTCAGTAAAAACACAATATATGGCAGAACCAGACTGGTCACTGACTGAATGGGAGAACTAACCTGTTCTGTATGAGTGGGTTTTATGCACCATACTAAAGAAAAGTTGATTAAGGCAGTTCATGCAGGCAGGTTATACAGAAGACTTTGGCAAAAAAGTTCTAGTCTAATCTTCTGGCAAGCGAATAATGGATCTAGGCAAGAAATTACATTTGGCTGCTTCTTTAGAAGATGGTACCCTAAAGAAGTGACTGCAAAAGCCAAATCTCCTACATAGCACTAAAACCCCAATAGCCTAAGACTATTCTATAAGTGATAGCTATCTTCTTGTCAACTGGCGAAAGAATAAAGGATGCATTCTGTTCGTGACTGATGAAAAAACATGTACGTTTTATACTTCTGCACCAAGTTTCTATGTGTGCTCTCTCTTTTCATAGTTGGTGAAGATTTAGTTGGTAGAGTCAGTGGGGCCTGGATAGCAGCCCTCTGGTCACCTGCCTAAACCTAGTGCCAATTAGGATCTCTAAAGCATTGGTAAAGATTGCATAATGCTGATGGATACAACCTGGGACCTGCAGGGTTTACAACAGAGGCAACTGGAAGTGAGGTGGAACTCCCAGGATGTTTAAACTGACAGCAGATACCTATGTCTAGGTACCTGAATTACACCCAAAGTGTCTGCTGTAGGATAAGCTGAATCTTTCTGTAGGCTTTTTTGACTGTAGGGGAAGTTTATGTGTCTTTATATGGTTTAGGTGTCTTATTAAGAGTTGAATCCTACCTTAAACGTCTTTGTCTTATTCTTCTTGAATCTGTAAATAGCCAGGCATACCTGTTTGGATAAAACCTGTGTAAGAAGTTCTTGGAAGAATCAGGATTTCACCTGAGAATGTCAAAACAGCATATTTTTTATAGGTCCATGCACTGTTACATTGTGGTGAATTGTTGACAGTGTTCAAAGATAATCTGGCATTTCATTCGCAGAGTAAGTCTCTTTTCCCTTGAGTAAGTCTCTCAGGATTTAGTATGGCTTTTATTCTTTTTGAAACTATATTGTCCCTCCTGCCTGTCGTCTAATCCACATGGATGTTTTTCTCTAGATCTATGCAGAACGTGGAAGCTTTGTAAAGTTGCTAATGCTGTGTTTGTCCTCTACCATCTGACAGCCTAAAGACAGGAAGCTAAAGGGTTTCAATTTCAAGATGGATCAAGTGGAGCATATTGGAAACCTGTAAACAAGAAGTCTGATCTCCCCTCTTTTTTCCCCTTAAGGCTGCACCATAGCAACTATCTACACAGAAGGATTTCATGTCTTCTATGAGGAAATCCGTAGAGAAGCCTTGTTGTTCTTTTGTTCGTTTCTATCACAAAGATATGTTATATGAACATATCTGGTGCTGTCTTGGAAAGCTGGGTGTTTCATTCCTGGGAGGAACTGACTGCAGATACCAGCTTTGTTAAAAGATCTTATTTTTCTGTTACGCTTCCTTCCATGTCAGTGTGCCGAGTTGAGAATCCGATTGTAAAGGAACTGTGAACTCATACTGAAAAATAACATGCAAGTTTTCTAATCTGAGCATTTCTCCTCCTCAACAGGAAGATCTGCAGGTTTTCCACATGTTAGTTAAATGGATTGAAATTGGTAGCTTTAGGAAAAGGAGAATGTGAGTGTTTTGGTACAGAGTTTGAATAATTAAAATTTGGAACTGAACACATTTTTGCCTCGGGCATTTTGCAGTTGCTGCTTATGGGGACAGTGTTATTTYGGAATGATTTGGCTTTTTTGTCAGTATCGCTGACTAAAGACTGGTTTAGCCCTTACACTGCCGAGTGGAGGTATGTTGAGGGGAAGAAGGGGCAACTGTTTCTCATTAGGACACAGACAAAAAGCTGCAAGCATAAAATAAAGGTATGGAAAGCATCTTCCTTGTCAGTAGTGTCAGCTGGACCCAGTTCTAAGCCTGTCTACTACTTTTCTGTGGTTATACATGTTTTTTTTTTCCACTGCCAGCTGACTGTTTGGTGTTTGTGAAGGTGCTTGCACAGTGGGGCTGAAGCTTACATATTCCTCCCTGGGTACTCACCTTGAGGTGCACGCAGTCTGCCTTGTGTTCAGAAGTGCTTATTGTCTACAACTTCTCTTGACTATCTAAGTGTACTCATTCATCGTAGCTAGAATAGATTTAAAATGTTTCTAGGAAGGGTATCTGGTGCTTTAAGTCCCTCAAACTTCTGGCACTTGCTGTCTGATGTCTTGGAACATGGGTGACTAGACTTATTATCATCATTATTAATGCTTCTCTTGCAGAGAAGTTTTCTAAACCAGTGGCAGACTACACTTGCTAGGTGTATTGAGTTACAAGATAGTGTAATATGCAGATATGTGTTCTCCTCCATGAAAGCTGTAGAACAAGCAAATGCTCCTAACTGCATCTGTAGTGTGTCTGCTGTCTGTTTTAGATACTGGTGAAGTATCTTTGTTCCTAGAGATTCAGTAGCTCCTAATAAAACTTGTACAGTTCAACTTCTAATGTACGGATACAGCATTTTTGCTTTAAAAGTAAGTAGTTTTTAACTTTCTAAAGATGTTTCCACGGCTGCAGCAAATCTGTTCTGTCATGTGAAGTATGTGAGTGGAAACAGCATGTTGAATGAGATGAAATTGCATCATGAACTAAATCACATGTTGTGACATACATCATATATTGAGAAATAGTTTGCATTGAATTTCAGTTGCTTACTGAAAAGGACATCTGAAGGTATAAATTCTCTAGTTTTCATTGTAAGCAATAAATCATCTCTCTGATTGCATTTTGCCAACATTTTGCCTTATGTTGCTAATATTCTGCTTTAATTTGCTGGAATTGATTTGCTGGAACCAGTTTTCTCCTCTTAGGAAAGAACTATCAGCTGGTGGGACGAAAGTTTTTGAGCTGACCAAAAAAAGTAACTAACGTACCTTGAATGCAGTGATTCTTGTAGGCTAGCATATATTACATTTTTCTGCTATGATTTGTGTCAGATCTCATTTTAAGTTTCCAGTCACTTTAAACTTAATAAGAGTAAAATATTTGCATTTTAGAAAACAAGGTGTATGTTTTCAAATCTGGTCAGAGAAATTACTATTGTTGCAGTAAATTCTGCTGCAGAAAATCTATGTCAACTCTCTACCTTTCTAAAGAATCCGAAGACACGATGTAAAACTGAACATCATTCAATCTTCGCTTCCACATTTATCATTTCAGAATGGAGGATTTTATTGTTTTAAAAATTAAACTCTGAACCTAACTTAACTTTCAACTTCCTCTCCAGTTAGGAGAGAAGGTAGACGTCGTGGCTTTTTCATCTCATCACAAGGCGCTCCGATTGTTTTGCATAGCCTCCTAACAAACAGCCTGTGTGGCACTTGCCATCAGCCCTCTCTTTGGGTTTGTGTTTAGCGCAGAAGGTAAAATCGGGATGTTGCTGAACCCTGCCTAACATGTCAGTTCTTCAGATAAGACCTGTAGAATTGCAGCGCTGGTCAAAAATATCTCCAGAAAGGAAGTACCCGAGCGGCTTACATCCCTTATCTTCTCTCTTTAATACTTGGCAGGCTTTCACTTAGCTTGGTCAGGAAGTTAATATGGGGTGGTAGCTGGAGAGGTCACTTGCATCGAGCAATCCAAAATACTAGCTGCCTGCTCTCATCTTTAGCCAGGAAGAGCACAGGTAGAACTGTAGGTGAAAAAAATCGCTTGATTTTTTTTTTTTTTTAAATTTTATTTTATTTTTTTCCTATGCTGATTCTAAGATTTCCTGGTGTTGTAAGACTTGGGAAAGAAAATGAAGCCTCTGTCCACTGTTTGATGGTTGGATCTAGAAGGGGTTTCTTGCAAATTACTTTTTGTGAGAAGTAGCCCACTAATTTTTGTAGTGGAGAGAAGCTCTGGAGGTGCGTGGCACCGTTCCAGGTTAGCACAATGATTCACAGCCCTGAGCAGGGCAACAGGATGCGATTTAGCAGCCTCGATGGGGGAGGAGGCATGGAAACTTTTAAAAATATTATTTCCATTGCCAGGCCATTTACTTACGAAAATTCTTATGCTGCAGCCTGTCTCTGCCCTTATCTTCTGCTCCTGACCCTCGAGTTTCTTCCTTCCTGCTTCTCGGATGGAGCCTGGATAGCCACATTGCCTCTAACTGACGCTTCTTTGCCTCCTGTTGCCTACCAGCCATGTCTGTCATAGTCATCAGGCGGGTTGTAGGGCTGGAAGTGAGGTAGAAACAAGAAAAGACCGTGACGTGTTTTTCTTATGCCTGCTTGCCTTGTCTTATACATCGACCATATGATGTTACAAGTTTGGTTTGTAGGCAAAATGCATGCCTAGAGCAGCTTTCTGCTTCATTCCTGTGTTAGTAACTGAGAGATCGAAAACACTTCAATTACCAGATGGAGTGGGTTTTCCAAAAGTTATAATTCTCATGAACTTTGTGAAGCTTAGAGTTTATATTTATATATCCTACTCTTGGATTATAGTTGTCTGTATTTATTTGTTTAAGTATGAGGTACAGCGTGTACTATTTTGATGTACTATTTTTGATGATCACTGTATTGTTCCACTTCCTTAAAATAAATAAAATAAAAATAGACTAATACTTAGCAGCATGCTAAGTGGTGAAAGGTTGGTGCTAATTAAATAGGGTTGTCAAAGTGCATGCATGTATGAGGAATTACAGATGGCGCAGAACCTTTGTAAATACTTCAGCTACCCCCGCCTTTAGACTGCCCAAACTTTGTGAAAATATAAAGTTTTTCAGTGCATTTAAAAAAAAAAAAAAAAAAAAATCAAAAAAAAACCACAACAAAAAAGTGTTCCTTTATTGTATATTGGCACTACTTGGGCCCCTTATTTGTACATGTATAAGTTAGGTAGCAAGAGGAGAGGTGGGGATGGAAATATAGAACTGTTGCTAAATTGGTACCTTTCAGTTCCTTTGTTCAGCATAAGATTTACTTTAATGACAGTAAAATAGATGTGGTTTTTAAAGAAGCCTCTGTCTAAAATAACAAAACAAAAAAAAAGTATCAATGTTTGACTAATGCTTAATTTACTACTTTTCATGAAGAGTAAAAAAAAAAAAACCCACACCACCCCAAAAAACCAAAACCTGCTGCTTTCTTTTTTCTCCAAACTATTTTTGTTCCAAAGTATCCGAAACTCTCCTTTCAGTGACATTACTGTTTCTGTAAACACTGTCCATGGGCTGGCTCTGGGACTGTGTTTGTTCAGAGCATGAGTGGGGAGACTCCCTTCCAACGGAGGAAATGGGCTGATGCATTAAGCTCTCACTGGAGATTGTTCACATCCACGGAAGCTATATCCTCTGCAGGAAAACAGAGTTTGGATTCGTGCCACGGCATGTCCGTGATGTTAACGAGTGGGAGAAGCCGTGTGTTCCTTGCCTGCTTCACCAGTAATCTGCTAATTCAGGGAAGGGGTTAGAAAACAAAGTAGAGTTTGATGAAATTTAAATGTGACACTTAATCCTGTTAGCACACAGAGGGAAAAGCTTTGTGTTGCGTGGAGGGGTGGGAGAGGAGCTATTGAATTTACCTGAAATCTATACATCAGGAAGAACCAGATCAAATGGGATCTGGATCCATGCCGTGTTTCAAATACATCGTCTTTGCCAAACAGAAACCTCAGCTGAGTTTCTGTAAAACTGAAGCCCTGCTTGTTTTCATCCTGCAGCAACTGTTGTTTAATACGGATGAGCAACTTGATCTTCTTGGGTTGCTCACATACCATAGTGATGAGCCTCACTAAAAAGAAGTTTTACGTTTACTGCCTATTTAGGAGAAAATAAAGTATGTTCAGGTGAGTTTTGTAACTATGTTCAAGTGGTGAGTTTAAATCCTTTTTTCAGTTTCAGGGTTGCTGCTTCAAGTAATACCTATTACTGCTCTCAGATTTTTTCTTTGGTGTTGCTAATTTGGCATCCTGAGCCTAAGATGGGTTAAATGACTTTATAAGTTTTCAGTCAGATGTTCAATGTGACTGCAGCACGTGGTGGTGCTGAGCACCGAGGTTTCTGTGAGAGCCCTGACATAGTTCTGGATCGCAATGGGTAGATGCACCGGGGGGAGCATGGGGCAAGGCCCCACTGGGGTAAGCCAGTAACACCAGTTTGTTGCTTAAATCTTTTTTGTAGGCAGTGTGAAGAGGAGAGGAGGAAGGAGGACTGTGAGGGAGGCTATGGAGTTGGAAATTGCATTTCTGTTAAGACGCAACATAGAGGAAAGCACAAATGAGGCTTAATAGAAACTCTGACGTGGGGGGCAGAGGCTGATATCATGTGATAACCAGAAGTAGAGAAGATGGCTTAATAGGGGGGAAAGATGACTGTAGACTTTGATAGGCCTAGACCATGACAGTAGCTGCTGTTTGATTCAACTGAGATGGGATAGCCGTAAGAGGATGTAAAGGGATAACTTCTTAGACTGTTCTTTCTGGCAGTAGTTTTCTGAATATGTTATAGTCACAGCAAGATTTTTGCCTTTCCTTCACTGGAGAATGTTGTGTAAAAGTGAACCTGGAAGAGGAAGAGTCACTGTTTGGGACAGAAATGTAAGGATCAGTTGAAAGGGCTACAATTTAGATTTTATTCGTAAAGAATCTGCAAGACAGAGTGTTTGGCTGGGTCTGTGGAGTTGCAAGTATTAATGATGTGTTTGAGTTGGCGGGCGTATTTTTCTTGAAGTGATGGAGAGATGAAGAAAGATTTCATATGTACCATTGGACACAGGTTTGGAGTAGAGGCAGTTTTCTGGACCATGTTCACAAAGGTGGCAATTTTTTTAACATTGCAAAGTAGATCACCCAGAGACTGGGTGTCCAGAAGAGCTTTTCAGGATCTCCACTTTAAAAACAAATGGAGGATCTTCTGATAGGGAAGGAAAAAACATAGCTGAATAGAGAGCTAGGTCTGGACTGTCGCAGAAAAGATGATTGACAACTCAAAATGCATGGGGATGGAATAGTGCAAATATCTTTGGACTTTGGCAAGAATGCCATTAGCTAAGTTAACCTGAAGAAGGTCTAGGATGGAAATAGAAAAGTGAAACTTGAGGCAACTACTGTGCTTAGAGATTAAATGAATATCTGGGTAGTGAATGAAGAGGTGAGGAGATTGAAGGATCTAAGATGGGGAAAATAGCTGAAGGATGGAAATTGCCTAATAATGCATACTTTTCCATAAAACTTATTTGTAAATCCTTAAAAAAGGGGTATCATTAAAAACAAATGTACCATCAAAACTATTTTAACATGGTTATAGTAACCATAAGCGTTAGCAATAGGAAATGCTTGCTGCATTGCTTAATTCATGCTCTGTGAATTTAATAGTACTCTTAAACCAACAGCGGCAAGAAAAATTGACTGTACAAGTCTTTCAAGCATTGTGCCAAACCTCGTTCCTACTTGTCCACGTAAAAATGACAACATTTCAGGTTGGCAATTTCCCTTTCTTAAAAGCATCTTTATCTAGAACTTTTTTCAGTAGAGGAAAAAAGATGCATCCACCATACTCCATCTGCTCGGTCATGCAAATATTGCCTTGTAACTACTGAAATGCCAGCCTCTATCAAAGTCTCACAGCTTGAATGTCATTTGCCACAGTTCATTCAGCAGCAGAGCTAGCTGCCTGGTGGGTGTAGAGGAAATGTTAGGACGCAAAAACCCCTTTGACAATCAAGGGTGAACTTTTTATTTAAAGATTTCAGGAAATTAAGTTGTGCTAAATAGTAACCGACTGTAAGCTTCTTTCTACTCAAATTTTGCTGCTAATGTAAAATCTTAAGTAACTTTTAAGTGCAGCTTTGCAGTTTTGCTCCTGCAGAAGCTGAAATTCTTCTTTACCTTCTTAAAACTTTGATTTTAAAGAAGTTAGATTTCCTGGGGAAGAGGGGCCAGCTATTCTATTATTTTGGCATAGTGTGCAAGCTGGCTGTTGAGTCATGTACTCCTGATGCTAGTAATGTTCTTGAGATTTCCTGAAGAGAGTGTGACTGGAATAGTACTTGTCGCCTGGGCATATCGAACTCTGACTGAGCAAGTGGCACGTGTAAAACTGACGCACTTGGGGTTGGTTTTTGCATGTTTTGAATGTGCAAAAAGTGGGGAAAAAATGACTTGCAGAAGAGCTGTTGTAGAAACAAGTGTTTACGTGTAGAGAATTTGAGGGAGAGAAGTTAACAGAGAGAAACTATGAGCCTCAAGGGTCTTTGTTACAATTAGAGCCAAGACTCATGAATTAAAAATTCCAGTTTAGAGAGTGCACATAAATTACCTCTTGTTTTAACCTGACAAAGACTTGCAGTTGTATGGAACAAAATAGGAATTGTGCAAAGGCTTCCTGATGAAACTCAAAAGCAAGGTGAAACATGCTTGTAGGTTTTATATTTAATTAAGCACTTAGTCAGGTTTGCAACAAAACTTGCCTTCCCTCCTGAGTCCGTGATCAGACTCCTCCAAGAGAAACTTCTGAGACTACGTAGCTCACCTGAATTGGAGGGAGGTTCTATAGCTTAATTTAGGTATGAAATTAGAGGCGTTCTTCCTTTGGACATAATTTTGATACCATGTTAAGTGGTTTGGGGGTTTCCTGTGAAGCGATTTACTTCAGATTCATTTTTTGCAGTTGCTGCTGCTCAACTACTAGGTAGTTTGTACTCCATCTCCCCTTCAGAATGATATAAGGTAAATCTTCTAGGATGCTGTCTGCCTCTCTGCTTTTTATTTCTCTTCTCCATTTTAATGTCCAAGTTGTCCAGCATCTATATTAAAGCATAAATGCTCCAAAAAAGCCTCTGTGTATCAGTATTTTTGCTGCTTTTCCAATTTTACTCAACTTGAGATATGAAACCATGTAAAGGAAATCTAAGAGTGCGGTAGGCTTAAAACTTAAGTTGAAACCTCAGAGCTGTGCTAAAACCACCCTATAAGGCATGACAGAGATATTTCAGTAAATTTTCTTCCTAGCCATTAGCCTAAAAAGTTCATTTTCTGTTCACGTTTTTTAACTTAAAGTTCCCTTTAATTATATAACTTTCGAATTTCTTTACATTGGACTGTAAGAATATACATGCACTGAGTTGACTGCATTTGGTAAGAAAATTGAAGAGGTTTTTGTAAGGTTATGCAATGAGCCAGTATTAAAACCATAAACCTCATTTCTTATATTACTCTTGTACCTAAGAAATGAATTAAAAACAAAGTTCTCCTAATGTAAAATTCCATAGGTCAATGTATGTTTGTTGCTTTGCTTACCTGCATATTTCTCACAAAATAGCAATCAGGATGTCGCCAACATCCAGTGGTTCTATGCCAAGCAAAAATGGCATTAGTTATATTTCTTAATGACTTGACAATTCTTCTCTTGGTTTCTACAAATTCTGGTGTTCTCTTAATATGTGTTTTTGCGTTAGAGTAAGATTTGTTGATTGTGGTAGGACAGAAAGCTCGATCTATAAACTAGCAAAGCTGAAAATTCTTGCTAAGACTAAACAATATAGGTTACGTTTGGAACGGGGGAGTGGTTTCATTCCTTTTTTGATTGTTTTTAGTCTATGCACTAATGGTCTAAATTAAGTCCTGCCCTTTATTTAAGTAGCCTGTGAAACTTTTTTAGTTAATAGCGAAGTGTGTAACTGAATTTAGACACTGAGCAGCAAAAATGTTTTTGTGCCAGTCTGTCTTGCTGAAACTAATTTCTACCATTGAGAAACTAGATTTTGATATTTATTTGTGTGAAGAAATGAGATAAATGCTGCTGTTAGAATTTTTGAAGTAAAATCACCTCAGCCGGAGATGCTCCGGAGACACTTTCCTTACAACTCTTGTCAAAAATCAAAGAGACGGGGAGAAGGTGGAGGGACGGACCCTCTGCTGTAGCACAAGGACAATCATGCTAATGCTTGTTTTGCAGAAAAGCTTTATTTAGCTTAGCAACCTCGTTGCTAAATATTCCCCAACACTTTGCAGCGTAATCTAAGGAGACTAAAGCTATTTAGGAACAGAGGGAATGCGAACATGTGGGACAAAGGCACATGCCATAGCTAGAGAGTCTGACGAGCATGAGGAAGGAGGGCATTGAACCTTAATTAGCGATTATTTAATATCAAGCTGGCTCTTGATGTCCTGCGGCAGTAGAAACTGATGCCTATTCTTACAGCTTTGTATTCCATTTTTTTGCACGTTGATAACATGCAAATGAGATCATATGGCAGGCCCCAGGGGCTGCTTCTCTGTATGAAAGTGAGACTTTCTATTTTGTGTGACTCTTTCTATTCAGGACTGACGGCAAGGCTGGATTTGCGTACCTGGACAGTTGCAGGGATATTAAATAAATATACTTATCAGCCTGGAGTGGAGAGTTGAACTAGCAATTCTCTAGGCTGTACTGACATCTGGTGGCAGTTTATATATTTATATAGTATTTGAAATGTTTTTCATTCAAAGACAGGGCAATTACCTATCTACAGTCTCCTTGCTTTTGTGTTTTGGGCTGTTCCACTGTATTTTGTGGCTTCTGTGTGGTGGCTGTTCTTCTCCCACTATCTTGCTTCTGACTCCCAGGGGAAAAAAAAAGTTTAGAATTGCTGAAATTAATGTTTCTTTTAGCTAGTTTAAAAATTTACTAAGGACTTTAATTTCAGATTAATTTTTTTTATTCTGTGTGTGTCTTATAGCAGTTACATGGAAAAGGAAATTTTTTTTTTTTAATATTTTTTCCCCTCCCTTCAAAGAGCTGCAAGGCTCATGAAGGAAATGAATGGGATAGTTTTCTTTCTTCAAAGCCAACAGCACATACAGTTGCTAAAGGAGAGCCCTGAGATCCACCTCCATTTTTAGGTTTTCCCCATCAGACGGAGACCCTGGGGTTCCTCCTTACATACCCAGATATATAAGTGCATATATCCAAAATGTAACACAGAATGATCAGGACAAGAAAAAACATAAAATTCATTGGCATGGGCTTGAAGTAATCTTACAACCGTGCCAGAGTTTTTGGAGAAAGTCGATAACAAATCATTGTTTCCAGGACCAGTTGTTGTTCACTGAAGCTGTGCGCCCTTCCAGGAGCAGGCATGTGAGAAGAAAATCTTGGCAATTTTGAGGGAAATGCTGCTTCATGTAGTAGGAAAACAGCAGAAGTGAGCGGTTTGTGGTCTTCACAGCTACCACGTAAGGATGGAGACATATGAAGGGGGATCCACCAGACTCTAGCTAAGCTCTAAGGATGCCCGCCACTTTGCCTGCTCCTTCCCAAGTCCAAATCTCAATTCTTACTTCAAATTGACATGGCTGTTGTACTTCAGATGTTGCTAGTTGCTTTTTGAGGGGTGGCAGGTCAGTGAAAGAGGTAATTTGGGATATATCTCCAAATGTAAAGACCACACAGTCTTTACTCCAGGACTCCACCAGGCAAGGAAGGAAGAGCTTTAAATACTTTGAAGTCTTCCCTGGGCCTGCTGTTTTTTAAGCTATCTGTGTTCAGGAGGGAGACACAGCACAAGTATTTTGCCCCTCAAGTGGGTCACTGCAGGTGGATCTGCCTCTTTGTAGGCAGATTAGCCTTCCCTGTGTGCATTATAGATGAATTTTGAGGAGGGTTTTAGAGACCGTTTTGAACTTTTTTCATTTGTAAAAGGCAGTATAAGAGGGCTCACCATGTAAATAGTGCTTCATTAGTTTTGCTAATGCCATAATATCCATAATGTTCAGTGATACTTTCCCCCGTTTTAATGGTGTGTCTGATGCAGAGGTAGCAGAAAGATAAGCTTTTTCAGAGGGCCACAAGTACATGGAAAGTAGCAGGATGTCAACTCATCTGACAAGGATATAAAGGTGTTATACCTCACACTATATATAATTTTCTCCCTGGTTACAAACTGAGGGTCATTTTTCTTTATTTTCTGGTCATCTACTGTTGGGTGATATAATTGAGTGGTTCTTGACTACAACAAATATTCTGTAAAGTGAGCAGTGAGTAACTTGTGTATGTTGGCACCCAACTTCTCGTCATCACAAGAAATTAAATATCTAACTTGCTAAAGAGGGAAGAGAATAGGTGTTCTTTTCAGTCCTTCCCTTTCGTGCTTCATTGTGAAAAGAAAGTGAATGAACAACTGCAGTCTTTTTATAGTGTGACCTGTATTGTGCAATTCAGAATCTCTTCCTTCCAGGTGACGGCAGGGCAGTGCTTCAGTTGGGTTTTGGAGTTGTTGGTTTTTGTTGTTGCACTACATTCTTTTAGCAGCTGCTTCCTTCGTAACTCTCTGTATTACAGTTTATCCTTACTGTTGTGATGGCTTTGCTGAGACTATGATCAACCCATGTGGCTATCTGTACAGATAGTGCCTTCCATTAACTCCCTTAGCTGCAGAATTTTAGCCTAGCTTTGTGCAGGACTTACTGGCAAATCACCAGCATTATTTCTTCTCAGACACCTATAGAAGGACATGCTTTGCAATGAAAGCTGGTGGGGGTTTTTTTGCTGCTATCTGAGTACCTAGACATAGATCAGGAACTGTGCCTAGCAAGTGGTAGGCATCTATTTTGGCAAAGGGATGTGATGTATGTAACTTCCTACCCCTCCCCAAGTATTTCACCTTAGAAGCATCATTCAGACTTCATAAATATTGGTTAAAATAAAACAGTCACCTGAATTGATTTGRAAGTCAAAGGCAGTCAACAGAGAAGCAGTAGAAATATACTGGACCTGCGCTTAGTGTAATCATTTCATTGCTGTCATGTTCTCCTCTCGCTTGTTTTGAATGTAGGCCCTTCAGAATAAGAATTACTGTGTTGAGTATAAATGCAGTTCTTACCAGAAGATTTCCTTAAATTGTTTGAAGTTGTTATGACTATCTGGTGGGAAGCATGTCTGAAATATATATGCAAAACTGACTTTTAAAGTCCTAAGTCACTTCTATCATTCATTTAAATGCTGAAGCCGAAGAACATATAGTAAGTCTCAAAGGTGTTTGGGATTCCATAATAGTATGAGACAATAATACATTGCTTAGTTTTTATTCTGATTTTTCCTGTTCTGAATTTCTGGATTGTTTTTCCTTCATCTGTTTGAGTATTTCCTTGTCACTGCATCATTTGCCTTGACAAGTTTTCTTCCTGTGTATGCTGACAGTATGTTGCCTGTTATTGCACTGGCTCTCAAATTTCCTTAGATATGAGGCCAACAGCTCCAATAGGTCATAGGCTTCTTTTCAAAGCAGAATTTTTTGTTGCTATAGAAAAAAGCTAAAGCAGACATTTTGGGGTTTTTCCTGCTACTTTCTTTTTAGCAAATACAATATCCATGCTCTCTGAATTTACATAGTTTGGGGTTTTTTTGCCTTAGGGACATACTGGATTATTGGGGGGGAGGTAATTTTTTTGTTTCCATTTATTTTCCATGTATTAAACTAGGGAAAACTGTCTTAATGTTAGAGGGTCTAACATAGGTTAACATTTTCAAAGTCAACTGTCTGATTTGAAGCCCTGAAGTTTGAATTGTACAGGGAAAATAAAATAATAGTAAATAGAAGTTCTAACCAACAGTAATAAAAGATGCAAATCAAGATGATATCATGACTGATCATTTGAATATAAAAAAAAATTTCATCATAGCCCTTAGAGGATCAAAATAGGATCTGTTAACAATAGAAGTATCAGGTGCCTGTCTGCCAAAGGTTGAGAGTACTGTGGTAAATTCAGTCAGAGACTACCACAATATCATTTTTCTGCTCTCTCTTGTAAAGGGTTGAAGTGTCTTCTGCAAACCATACTTAATCTGGAAAACCTTGAATGAGAAATACAAGGTCTCTAGCTGCTGTGCACATGGGACTTCGAAGCTAGCCCTGCCTCCAGCAGGGGCTGGGACTAGATGACCTCCTGAGATGTGTTCACGCCTGGATTATTCTGAGATTTACTCCTTTTTCTTGCTCTGAGGGTGCAGCTCCATGATTTTCTTTCTGCACTTTATGCTTTTGTTTCTACTGCTGGATTTGTTGTTGAGCCAACACCAGGCTATTCTGTTTCTTGCAGGGTTACCTGTACTCTGACCGGCTTGGCTGCTTGATTAAAGGACAGGGATTTCCCTCTTCCACTGTGTGTCTTAGAGATCCAACCCATGGCCCCAGTCAGCATGTAAAATTGGTGGATTTTTTTTTAGGAGAAATGCATCTTCTGAGTGCAGAACTAGTGTAGGTTGTTGCTGACCAGAGAGCTGATTTATTCAGGATAGACAGCTTGAGAAGGAAACATTTTAATTCTTGCCATTTTTGCCTCCTTTGCCCTTGCAGTTCATATTATTTTGTAGCAGACTGGAAGGTGAAGGTGATCTGTACTTTCAGATTTATTTCAACTTTTCAGGCTCCTGCAAATCTCTAGGCCTTCTTATGAATGGTAAAGTGGGGCATGCTATTACATAGTCCCCCTCTTTTCCTCTCCTGCTGCTGTCTTGACCAAAGGGATCCCCACTGGGGATTTTTGTGACTGCAAGAACTGGGCTTTTAGATATGTGGCCTGATTTTCAGAAGTACTGGAATGAAATGCAGGTAATGGTAGAGGAGAAAATTGTACAGTTACTTTGGTCCAACTGGAATATACTTTATGCCCAAGGGAAAGCTGTTTCTTCAGAAAGCTGGCCAATATGCTGTGCTATAAATGGTGTTCATATAATGGTGAGAACAGTACCAGTATTGGGGCAACCCTTCTATGGGTTAAGCTCTCTGATAAAGCTCCTCTGCCTTTTCAATAGCAAATTAACTTTTCTTAAAGTAGGTTGCTGTAAGATGATTCAGGTTGTGTAAGATGATTCAGGTCCCCAGTCACTTGCACATGGTTTTTTGCACATGCATTGTTTTTTAAAGTAGAAACTATTAATAATCTTGTCCCAAAGTGTTTCTTATGTTGTACTAAAACCTGTTTAAGTGGGATTTTTTCTCTTCTGAGGATTTTGGCTTTTGTTCTACATGAGAGAAACTTTTTGTTATTTATGATTAGATTCTCATTTTTTATTTTGTTTTTTTCCTTTTCCCTTAGAGGTGATATATTTAAGGAAACTGAATACTTAATCTGTTTCTGAGAGGAAAATATAATCTCAAACATACCTAGACTGCTGTTAACAGCCATCTGTTGTTGTATAACCGAACTCTTAAATTTACCAAGCCGTGTTTTTAAAAGTATCCCTTTCCTCACAGTATTCAGAGGTGTCCCAGAACCATCATTCCTCTGATAATTAAAAATAAGCCAGATACTGTAGGCATTCCTCTAAGCCAGCACTCCAGGATATTGCTTTTAAATTGTGTTAAAAGCTTCTAGTCCTTTGGAAAAATTACATGACGGCTTTTACTTGTGGAATGCAAATACAATTTTTCTGCTTGATTTGTTTGTTAGTTAATTTATGTGCACTCATTAAAAAGGTGAATTCTCTCTTTTCTGCAGGCACAACTTCAAGACATTCAGGAGTACTTTGGAGTGAACTGGCAGGAAGCCTTGCAATACCACAGTGGCAATAACAGTGGCTGTCCTCTGGAGATGCTGAAGCTCAGCTTTATTTTGAACTTCTTTCTTACACCTCCCAACTTGTGCACAAAGGATGTAACATTGATTGGGATTCGCATGGTATAAAATAGTCATGGGTATGGGTTTTTTCCCTCCCTTGACATCTGCATGTTTCTGGCAATCAGTGATGAAGTCTGTACTAGGTCTGCCGACATTTGGTCTGTTTTCAAGCGCTCTGAGTGACAGGTACTGTAAACATCCTACACTCTCAGCTGTGGAAACTAAGAAAGCTGGGAGAAGGCTGTTTACTCTCCCTGCCTTGGAAATCGTCTGGAGGACAAGGATGGAATATTGTGAGCTCTGTGTTGATTGTATTTCTGACAACCTGTATTTAATATTTTATGTTTTGGTGTCAGTAAACAAATAATAGCATTATAACATGTAATCAATGTCTCGTGTTCTGACCGAGGTCAGAAAGACCTTACAGTATGCTTTAGCTGCACTGCTGGCTTGAGGTTAAATAGTAGCAATGATACATTACAATACTTTCATCCTTAAGCAGTGATTAAAACAGGCCTGTCGCACTGTTTGTTTATCGGTGGTGGTACATACAAGTTACAGTGTGTCAACCTGAGGATGTCTACATCAGTAGTGTATTTAATCAAAATCATCCTTAGAAAACAAGAACCAAACATTTAAGATTCACTCAATTCTTGTTTCCTACCCAAAAGGGCTAGAAACAGAGGTCAGAAGGCAAAAAGGTTCTAGTGGACTTCAAATTTCAGTTTCTTTTCGAAGAAATTCAGAGGTGTCAACACTGATTAACTCCATCTCTAAATTAACTGAATTAAAGATACAAAGGTTATGGAAAACCTTATGTTTTCCACTTGCTGTTCCCTGCCACTTGCCCCCCAGACTGTATTATTCTTTGTACTTTGTCCTGGCAATCTTCCTCTTCCTCTTCCTCCTTGTGTTTCTTTCATTCTATTTGCTGTTAGCCAAGTAGAGCTTCTCATTTTAAATGTAGAATAAGCTGAAAAAAATAATTTTCCTTTTAAATCTAATATCCTGCTGGCATGGTCCAAATCCTCATGAAGTATAGTTTTGCAGCTCTTCTTAAGCAGTGACTTTGGCAGAAAGAATATTGTTTCCCTCTTTTTTTTTTTTTCTTATTTATGGGAGGGGACACCCTTTGTGGTCTCTAAGAAATTTTTCATAATACAGTTGAATTCAAAGATCACCTTCTAGCTCCATTTGCAATAGAATTACTATGTCTTCAGATCCTGCTGCTTCAACTTTTTAGCGAAGGCATTTAAATATAAGATCTTTGAAATAAGGGCTGTTCTAAGAGTTTAAATATCAGGGTTTGGAAAGTGGTGATAGTGGGAAGACAACACGAGAATGGTAAAAGATCACGTAAGGATTTGAAGTAGTACTTCTACAAAGTAGACAAAAAAGAATTCAAACTGTTAGGCAAAGCTAAAAAAAAAAAAAGTCAGTTATTTGAAGGAATAATTATTTTTCAGGCTCTGGCTTTGCCTTCCTTTTGGAAAAGCCCCAGTCACAGGGCCCGTTAGAGTGCTGTAGCCAAGGAGTAAGTTGATGAATGAAAAGAAGGTTGAGGTCTGGCTGTGCAGTAACAAACACCAGCGCTTCAGGTTTGTGGGGTTTTAACTCATGATTTGTGTAGTAATTTCTAGGAAAAGCAGAGTTAGCCTCCTAAAATGATCGTTTTAAGGAGATATTAGCTGTTCAGACTAGTCAAACGATAGAGGGTAGCATTTCCTCATACACATGGTTCCCTTGGCCGAGAGATATTTCCGAGGGTGATGGAGCACACAGTTACATCCTCCACTGCATGACAATACTGATTGTAGGCTATGCTGTTGAGGAAGGACAACCTCCTGAAACGAGATAACATCCTGAATTTGTGGGGTGTGGTTTTTTTATATTATTCTTATTTAGATTTGCTTTAGGTTTGGAATCATTATTTTGTGTCAATTGGAAAAACTTCTCTATATTTAGCATTACCTATTTGTGCATTTAATAGTGAAATTCCATCTTTGGTTTCATCAGTGTAAGTTGGGACTGTTGGAGTCTTTCTCGTACATTCTTCCATGGCCATGCTTTCCTGCCCTTTTACTTGTGCTGACATTTAATATTTGTTTAAACTGTGAGGTAATTCAGTGGCTTGACCCTGCTGAAAACTAAATAAGCAGAACAGCTTTTATGTGGATCAGCTGAGTAATGGCCTACTCCACCACTGTGCTGTGGCCTAAAATGCTACTGCAAATGCTTGTCCCTTCAAATATGGCCACTTTTCTGAAGAGCTAGAACAGAGTTTATTCTAAATAGATTATGAAATCCTAAAACAATAAAATGATGAAATTACAGGATTTTGTATATTTTTGTATTTTATTTGATATTAAATTCTTCTGTTAATGCTGTTTGAACGCAATTGCAAGCATGGTGCTAAAATAAATTCAGATAAAATTGTTTTAATTACAATTTTTCATTTTTTGAACGCCATTCATGCTTCTCTTTGAAAGATTTTTTTTGTAAAGTCTAATAACTAAATTGTGTTGGTAATAGGAAGCAACCAGTAATTTTGCTACCTCCAGACCTTTAATTTTAAAGGTATCCTGTGATGTACTTGCACCATACTGAGCACTGTATAAATTGCACTATTTCTAGATCACAGAGGTTTTTTTCCCCCAGGTATCACTTGCCAAGCCAAAGGCAAATGTTATGTCCTTTTCTCTTGTTAATCTCAGACTTCAAAGAGTTTAAGATTCTTTCCAGTCTATCAATTAAATATAGAGCTTTCCCATCATGAAAAAACATACAGGGCTGTTTCAAAAGCCTGTTGCCAGTAATGAGCTTTGGACTGGGTCCATGGAGAGGTAATCTGGATAGCTACCACAGCAAGTCATCTGTGGGAAATTGCTGACTGTAGGCATGGGCTTTTTTTCTCCTGAAGGGTTGTTCTGCCAAGATGCAAAAGTGACTTGCTCCAAGTGATTTTTGCCACCACCCGGGACAATATCTTCCATGTTAAGCTCAAAATGCTGTGTTGATTTTTTTTTTTTTTTTTTTTTTTTTATGGGGGGGGGGGGGTTTTTTTTTTTTTTTTTTTTTTTTTTTTTAATGAGGAAGAGGAGGATAGTTCTTATTATCATGTTTCCTTATTTCTAAACTTAAGTTTAGGTATTGTAATTTTCTCACACTAAACTCTTAACACAGAGGTGAAGCAGAATTTTTTTTTTTTTTTTTAGCTACATTTTTGATTACATAGTCCCTCTAGGTAATTGCCTAACATCCGGTTTTGGTAATATAGGGAGTGACTGTGGGAAGAAAGAATGTGCGGGAGTCTTTGGGCAGAGCTGTTGCATGTTTGGAGATTGCAACCTGACCTTGAGGGTTACAAATGGAGTACTAGAAAAACATTGTGTTAAAAGTTTCAAAGAGCTGCTAGTGAGGGAAAGGAGAGGTGAAGGGGGAAGAGAGGTGACTGACTTGTCATCCAAAGGGGGAAAAATAATATACTGTTGATTTTAAGTGTAAATACTTCTTTGATAGCATCATAGAATCATATAGGTTGGAAAAGACCCTTAAGATCATCAAGTCCAACTGTTAACCTAGCACTGCCAAGTCCACCACTAAACCATGTCCCTAAGCACCACATCTACACGTCTTTGAAATACCTCCAGGGATGGTGACTCAACCACTTCCCTGGGCAGCCTGTTCCAATGCTTGACAACCCTTTCAGTGAAGAAATTTTTCCTAATGTCCAATCTAAACCCCCCCTGGAGCAACTTGAGGCCATTTCCTCTTGTCATATTGCTAGTTGCTTGGCAGAAGAGACCAACACCCACCTTGCTGCAACCTCCTTTCAGGTAGTTGTAGAGGGCAATAAGGTCTCCCCTGAGCCTCCTCTTCTCCAGACTAAACAGTCCCAGTTCCCTCAGC